>NIVC01002024.1:0-152157 GCA_002269645.1 Macrostomum lignano | reverse complement strand
TTGCATGTCTGACCCAATTAAATTAATAACCACCTGCATCTCTTTCGACAAGCTCTCGTTAAGCATTGCATTAAAGCATCGGACCACTTGTCTCGCTTGCATGAACGTAGCAGGCTCTTCTGTTTAGATTTTACAGGTGAGAATACTTATAGATTGTTATTTCACAGTGATAGTACTAGTGCACTTTGAGTAGTAGTTAGAGGCTTAGAGCATTTCTTCTAATGAAAAGAAAATAAAAAACTCAGTCATGAACTTACCAAAGTAGAATATTTCATTTGGATTGGAAGCGAAGTGCACATATTTTTCCCAGGAGTTGATTGGCCAGAATGAAGGCTCAGAATTATCAGTTGGAATGTCAATGCCAACTGGTTCCAAAAAGCGTAGCACACGCTGCTCTTCAGTGCACATTGCAGTGATTGTTTGGTCAAACTATTTTCTAATGCTTTCAATTCATTCTTGCGCATAGTAAGTTCGCGTAGGGCATATAAGGACAGAAACTTGATGCCTCTTGGACTTTCCAGCTCAAAGCTAACACTGGCTTGGATCGCACTTCTAGTTTTCTTAGAAAGCCAGAACTAAAATTAAAGAGATAAATGGGTGGGAGGCGACTTAGGAATCGTCAATCAATCATCTGCTACAAACTCAGCTTCTATTTCAGCTTCCGCCTCAGCTTCCATCTCAGCTCCCATCTCAGCTTCCAGCTCAGCTTCTGCCTCAGCTTCCGCCTCAGCTCCCATCTCAGCTTCTACCTCAGCTTCGCGCCTCAGCTTTCACCTCAGCTTCCACTTCAGCTTCGCCTCAGCTTCCACCTTAGCTTCCACTTCAGCTTCCGCCTCAGCTTCCATATTGGCGTCTACGCCAGCTTCTGCTTCATCATCACTAATAGGAGGCATTGGCGCTAACTGTGTAATCGTAGGCGGATGTTGTTTAGGCAGCAAAGCTGGAGGTTGCAAACAGCGGCTGCTCTTATCTTTGAAGATTGCCTCGGGATCGGTGGCTGAGCCGTCTGACAGATTCTGTTTGGGATGGTTACGGAATGAGAAATTTCAAGTTAATGTCAGTTTTAGAGATTATTTTTCACATTTAATTTCTTCCCTTTTCTTAAAAATTAGTTAAAAAGGTAAAACAGAGAAAACAAAGTTCTTGATAAAAAATTCTATGGGCTGTGCTTAATTTACCTTAGTCTGGTAATGCCTTCGTGCTTTCTTCATGTCACGCTCCTGAAAGACTCTGGTTGAACCAACTCGAAAATTTGGTTCAGTCGGGTCTTTTTGGCTACCAATTCACGCACAAAGCAGAAGCTCCCAGGCTCTAGGTTCGCTTAGTATTACCTTTAAATTAGTGAGAAAATATGAGCGTACAAATACAATATTAGATCGATTCAAGAATTTTAACATTTCAAATATCATTGGGATCGGTTGCTTACCTGAATAATTAGAGCAGAGTAAAACAGCCTTCATACAAGGCTTCACACTTCCACTTCTCAGTGGAGTCCCTCTTTTCTAACTATTCCTCTTCCTTAAGGTTTTTGAAAGCCTTCAGGAAGCTTCACTTCACTTTCCGAGACCTCAACAATTTGACGGTCGTCTTTAAAGATCACTAAAAACTTCATTGTAGCATGCAGACTAGACTATGCTAGTGCAAAACTGAGTACCAAATAAAGCAAGAGTTTGGAGCTCACACTATAGTTTATGCTTATTTAATGATTCAGTGGTTTAAGTTGCTTCTAGAAGCAATTGTCTTCTATAGTTCTTCGAATGAAAAAGGCTGCCCTGGCTTTTCCAATTTCATTGGCCTACCGTCCCCGCATCCATACCTGTCCAATCAGCGTGCACAAACCCCAAAGGAATAGTTTTCAATTCTTCCCAGCTTTTGTTCATAAACTTTCTTTATTACAAAATAAGCAATCGTAGTAATTACTTTATTACAACAGTCAACTATCATCAAAGTCTGATTCGGACGAAAACAATGACAAGGCAATTGAGGCGACAAGCAAATAAGGATTGCTGGGCTTGTTCATGGAAGGAGAACAAGAAGCTTTGGAAGACATCGCACTGCAAGAGAAAAAAAGAAAAGTAGTCAAAGCAGATTATTCTGGGAGAGTTGCCGGTTTCATTGCTTTGGAGTCCTCTGTAGCAGAAGTCAATGAAGGTACGGAGCCAGATCTTGGCAACGACAACGGCAGCTATCCTGATTTTGACAAGTTCGCGCGAGTTTGCAGCGATGAAGATGAGGAGATTGACAAGAAAGAGGATGACCGCTCTTTAGAAGATAAAAATATTCATCTTGCTGGTAGTCTATTCTTGTTTCAACCTTAATCGTGGATCTAAAAAATTCTTTGTTGATAGTCTAAGAGACATAGGCTTGCCTGCGCCGAAGTCTATCAACTCTATTGAGGCCGTCATCAATGCTGGCGATCCAATGGAAAAATTGGAATCCATGGGAAAAGACCATTTTCGCTACATTTTGATTCTGAAAAATCTAGAACTAATGTTTCGCAAAAACCAGCTGCACTTGAAGCCAGAATATCTACAACACGATAGTGAAACTGAGAAGGTTTACAAAATTGAAGCCATCGTTAATTTTGACGGCTTGCCTTTGTACCGAGCAAGCCACTTCGGTCTTTGGGCCCATACTAATGTCTATTCCCAGCGTATTTAGCAGACCTTTTCCAGTAGCCGTATGGCTGGTTGTGGCAAGCCACCTCTGAATGATTATCTTCGACAATTTTGCGACGAGGCTAAACATTTTCTTACAGGTTCCATAAATATTATCGAAAATTTAAGTATCAGCTTCTCGACTATCCGATTTGTTTTGCGATGCGCCTGCTTGAGCCTAGGTCTCGGTTACTCAAGGGCACATGTACGTCGGTTGCATGTACTGCAGGGCTACTGGACCTTATACCGACAACAGAGTAACATTTTCAATGCGTTGGGGAGTCCCATAGTAGCCAACAATTACCGAGAGGGAAAGGAGCTAACCAGGAAAATAAAATTCGCTCTATCACCCCTTCTAAATTTGCCTAACATTAGTTTTGTCGATGCTTTTCCCCCTGACTACCAGTATGCCATCTGCCTTAGAGTCACAAGGAAACTATTTTACCTATTTTTCGACAAATCTAATGGCAAGAAGTGTCTCGTCTATCCCGATCCAATGAGCCTATTGGGTGACCGAATTACTATGGCTGCCGGTTGGACACCTTCAAACTTTCAACGCAGACCCCAGAAAATCGACTTGGAATTGAAGCACATGAAGGCTACTGAATTCAGACAGTACTTGCAACTTTTCGACTTTCCCTTTCGAAAACTTTCTTGGATCTGTAAAGCGCCGCGTAAAGTGACAAGGCACATGGCAGCGCATTCAGTTAAGCAGGTGCTCAGAGTTCGCGATCTTCTGTTGAATGAGCAGCGCATTCCACGGTTGAAATTCAGCATAAAGCAATGTGATAATTGTTGCATAATCGACAAAGTATGCGTCCTAATCGAAGCTGTAAGTGAAGCTAATCAAGTCACTGGCAGGATTTTACACCCAGTTGACAACATCTACACCAACCCATATCCATCTTTGCATCTAGGAATCGGCTTATACAGGATGACATCTGTTCTAACTGGCACACCTGAGCGAAAGTGCTGGATTTTGCCTGCGAATCTGCTTGCCAATATTGCTGGAGCGGACAGGGATCAAGCAAGCCATTTTTGTCATTCCTCTGACAGGTGACTCCAAGGAGGCCTGATGTAGGACGCATGAGTTGCAAGTGAGTACTAAAAATATCTTTCTCTGGTTTTTTATATCAATCCGATTTCCTTCTATCTCGATTCTCGTATTCCCTGTATTCTGCAATTCTGCAATTTCTTCCTGAATATGTTCTCAGCTTCAACACGCAGACATGATTGTGGATTATGAGTTAAATATTAGTATATTACGATGCATACTCGATCGCAAACTGCCATTTTATCTTTACTTTTAGGATCTGCAGTTTCATGAGTTTACTACAAGCTGGCGATCGGTCATTCATGAACTGGAGTTATTTAAGAGACTGATTATATTGCTTCTATCTTTATTGTTTACATTCTTGAACCTTAGAATTAGGTACAGCTTAAAATTCAGTGTTATAGAAGCCGGAGGGGTAATTTAGCTCAAAACTGTGTAGGAGGGGTGGAGGGGCTGGAAACTTAGTGGGAGGGGATGCTGCTGTGGGTGGCTGAAATGGGGATTTATTTTCTTAAACCCCAGTATATGAAATACTAATGGTATTGTATATAGTATTCCTACCTCCAATTCAAGCCAACAGATTTTTTGTAATATTCTACTTATCCATTGATAATAATCAACTAGCTGCACAACTGCAATTTCCATCTGTTTCCATCTGGTTTTACTTTTAAGCACGTATAAAATGCTATGAATATTTTATTTCTTTTGCTGGCACCTATTTTAGGTTAGATCGAATCAATACTTTCCGTATCAAAGTATTTATGTGTTTATGCTAGGTTGTAACTTATAAAATATACATATATATAGTTCAGACCTTGTCAAGCCTTGCACAAAATTCGTCTTTGTTCTTCCTTTATCTTTGGTGCAATATGGGAATAGAAAAAACTTGATGACCTGCACTGATAAGGAGTCAGGAGTCAGGACAGTTTGTTTGTTTCGCATAGATTCGCTTAAGCAGGCAAGAACGGTACAACGTAGAAATTCCCATATCACTTCTCTAGCCTTTTGTCACGTTATTGACGTAGTGGCTATAGCTATGACCCTTAAAAGGGCCGTTTTGACGAGAGTTGCAGTAAGTCGTAGTCCCAAAATGAATCGAAGTCAATTCTTGCAAAGCGGATTGTGTAGCGGAGCACTTGGCTTATAAAGGCAGGAAACTGCCGTAGTTGTCTTATTGTCGAGATCAATATTAGAATTGGTTATTAATGTCAATACAAGCTTATAGCGTTCAATGGTTTTGAACGTTCAAGGCTGCAACAATGGTTTTGAATGCAATAGAATATGAAGTCAGTGACAGATGAAGGATACAATGGCGACGCAACGTGGTGAACGATGGCGATGAGCACAGTGAAGGCAGTGAGCAGCAGTAGGCGGGCAGATGAGTAGTGGCGAGATTGGCGTTAGCCGTGGCGAGAGATAAGGAGGCTCGAGGCAGCCAGGAGAGAGAAGGAAAACAAGAGTCAGACGCCGCAAGCCAGACAGCCTAGACAGGAAACACAAGCCTAAGGAGAAGAGTGAGGAGGCCCCCAGCCAGCCGTGGCGGGGGTTAATAAAGGAGCGCAGAGGGGTAGCGCGAAGCACGAGTGGTTTTCATTGGCTGGCTAAAGAACTTAAAATTATCGATCGTGCAAGTTTTCTACGGTCGCATGAAAGGATAGCAAAGTACGCAGTGATTTCGCGATAGGCACAGATTCGTTGGGCACTACTACAAGTAAACGTTAAAATAAACGATTGGAGAAATTGTAGAGGAGCTGCAGTCCAACGGCCCTTTTGCGGGACCACTTTAAACTGGCAACGTCACACTTTCTTCTAACCCCCACCCCAACTGAAATGAATTGGCCAAAATTAGCTGTGTCACCTCTAGGTTAAAATAACTCGACAGTGGAGACCGCCACAATTTGCCCGCCGCCCTATTTCACCTTGAATAGAATGGCGATCAAATTGTGGCGGTCAAATGTACTTGTATATGTAGCTAGTAGACCGGGCGGCCGCCCCCTTTGCCATGGCTGGACTTGCATATAAGGGGGTAAATTTTGAGCTTGGCAAACCTTGGCAAACTTTGGCTTTTTAGGCCAAAACAAAAATTTGGGCAAATCTGCCCCACTACTTGAAAAATCCTGAATTGACCACCAAATTGGACTCATCTAAATGAAAACTTAAGAATACAAGTAACATTGTACATGCGCTAGTGCTTAAGTAGTGGAGTATTAAAAATATATTTTTTGTTGCATTGATTTCGAAGATCGAAAGGTATTACTTATAAGTAGGTAGGCTAAAATGCACACTTTTGCTTTTACATCCAATTTCTAAAGTGTATGAAACTCAGAAAAATTTGCACGAGTTGCCTATACCCCACTTTGGAGCTTGCAGCAATTTTTTCAGAGATGGCTGCTCAAAGGGTTAAAAGTTCAAGTTAGCTGTAGTATGAGGATTGGTCAATGCAAATTAATAGTGAGCAGTGAGCTCACTATACAAGAAAAAAAATTAATAAGGATATCAATAGTTTGCCCCACTGTCCACTACATGTACTGAAAGGCGTACTGCCAGGTACAAGCACAAAAGCACCCGAAACTAAAAAAATCAACTTTTAAAATTCTGCTTTTTACATAATTTCCTCACAAAAATATTTCATACGTACAAAGAAGAAAAACTACAAACTTTTATCTTGCGGGATGGGGCGTACCCTTGAGGGCCGCTGGGCGCCGGCCTAGAGGGTATGCCCCAATTTTTCTAACCACTGGGTTGGTTGTTATGCCACATACAATGTTGTCTGCAATGGCATAGCATATTAGTAAGCATTAATATTTGTTTTTTGTCATATAACTATTCAACCTTACAAGTTGGGCATAATTTGTATATATATGTAGGCAATTTGTCTGTAGGCAATTCTCAATATGAGATTTAAAAAGATTCAATCAGAATAGGAAAGCAGAGTAAGATATATATATGTAGCAATGACTGGATAAACAAGAGGCTACTATAAGAGAAAGTGTCAATGATTGCTTTTTTTCTTCTTTAGCACTCACCATTGGCAATGCCAGTACAATGGCACCAAGCTAGGTAAAGGCCAATGATCCATCCTCTGCAGGAGTGAGAGCCTGAGGCCCAGATCCCATAGAAGGCACTTAGTATCATTGCCAACTACATGCATATGCCAACCATTTCCATGAGGATAACAAAACAGGGATATTCACTGTAAGATTCAGAAGCTCAGCGTGGGTGATGACTGGTGGTTTGTCTGAGACTGAAGTCAGAGATGACATGGGCACATTTTTGCCATTTGGAGGCTTATACAAGGCCATACTGAGGCGTGGTGCTGATTGGCTAGCTCCTGGGAGTTGTATTGAATGTACTAGCACATATGGAAAAATCTGACCTTCTAGCAGAACCATTGGATATTCTGACAATCTGGAGGACTGGCTACTTGATTCTTTCATGAGAAGGTGCGCAACAAAATTGTCAGGGAAAACTCATCTTTGTAGTAATAGTTCAGTAGTAGTTATACTAATTTTGAGCACTTAACAATGCATTGAATTTTCATACAAAGGACTTTGTATGCTAAAGCACTGGCTGTATAAGTAATATAAACCATAATAGTTAATAGTTTACATCTAGTACTGTTATCTAATATAATTTATTGCCTACCTATTCAATCCACAGTAGACTGCTCAGCCTCTGTCTGCAGCTCAAGTCCTTCGCCAACTTGTCGACCAGGCCACTACGCTGATTCCGCCTGCATTTGTGTACCCTGCCCTGGCCTCGGGGAACTGCGCACTTGTCTGTCTTTGAACTATAACTGGTGTCAGGCTGCGCAAGGCATCACCAGCACCGCTAGGTATGCTTTGTGGTAGCTGAATGCATTTGGAATTATTTCTGGTTGGATTATAAAAAAATCCAATCCATGTGATCCTTGTGGCCTGTGCTGAATCCCTTAGATACTTCAGTCTGGACTTATGTACATGCGCATCCACTGACATGTTCCTTAACCCTCAGTTGCTGGGCCAGCCTCCCATATTGTTAGTTGCTGGGCCAGCCTCCCAGATCCTCAGTTGCTGGGCCAGCCTCCCAGATCCCAGTTGCTGGGCCAGCCTCCCAGATCCTCAGTTGCTGGGCCAGCCTCCCAGATCCTCAGTAGCTGGGCCAGCCTCCCAGATCCTCAGTTGCTGGGCCAGCCTCCCAGATCCTCAGTTGCTGGGCCAGCCTCTCAGATCTTCAGTTGCTGGGCCAGCCTCCCAGATCCTCAGTTGCTGGGCCAGCCTCCCAGATCCTCAGTTGCTGGGCCAGCCTCCCAGATCCTCAGTAGCTGGGCCAGCCTCCCAGATCCTCAGTAGCTGGGCCAGCCTCCCAGATCCTCAGTTGCTGGGCCAGCCTCCCAGATCCTCAGTAGCTGGGCCAGCCTCCCAGATCCTCAGTAGCTGGGCCAGCCTCCCAGATCCTCAGTAGCTGGGCCAGCCTCCCAGATCCTCAGTTGCTGGCCCAGCCTCTCAGATCTTCAGTTGCTGGGCCAGTCTCTCAGATCGAATTGAGCTCGTTCTATTTTTAGCGTCAGTGTTTTAAAATTCCAATTTTAGTCCTTCAACACCTGCTACAACACCAGTTTATCAGCCAGCTACAGCCGAGACTCTCACAGGTAGTGCAATTGCAGCTATTGTACTAGGAACCATTCTAGTTGCGTTAGTGTGCGTCGGTGTAGTAACCATCACCTGCTTACGCCGTCGTCGGTATTCCAACTACCGTCAGCCACCCACGAGAGATCCAGGCGGTAATTGCCATACCTGTAACAGAAAAATTGAGGACTGTGCCTGCGCTCCCAATAGAAATTTATCATCGGCACCCGTATAATCAGTCAGAAGCAAAAACGATTCAAAATTCCGCTAACTTGTGCATGCGATAAACAAACTTCAACTCTTGTTTGTAAATATTCGTGCTTTTTTAAAAATTTATCTCAATATATCCTACTCGTTTATCCACAATTTGCTTATCGAGAAATTATAACTTCTATGAAGTATTCCAACACGCACCATATCAGTCGCTCACAATTCTTTTTTTAGTTGAAAACAAACATACCGGTACACTTCTTGAGCTGATGCTACGAGCTATAAATAACTCAATACGAGTATTCGAAAACATTTGAAAACAAGAAAGAGATATCAGCCAGTGCACTTTAAAAGTATTGAAGTAGTAGAAAACATCTAAATAGTTTTTTGAATTGGAGATCCGAAGGATTACGAGTAGAAGGGAAATCTTGACGAAATATTTGGAGAGGGAGAACTCGACACGGAGAGGAATCGACAAGGAAATCTCGGCATCTGGGGAAATCGACAAGGAAAACTCGGCAAGGGGAAACCATCAACAGGAGAAATCGACAGGGAAATCTCGGCAAGGGGAAATCGACAGGGAAAACCCGGCATCTTTGGGAAATCGACAGGGAAAACTCGGCACCTGGGGAAATCGACAGGGAAAACTCGGCACCTGGGGAAATCGACAGGGAAAACTCGGCATCTGGGAATCGACAGGGAAAACTCGGCATCTGGGGAAATCGACAGGGAAAACTCGGCATCTTTGGGAAATCGACACGGAAAACTCGGCATCTTTGGGAAATCGACGGGGAAAACTCGGCATCTGGGGTAATTGACACGGAAAACTCGGCATCTGGGAATCGACAGGGAAAACTCGGCATCTTTGGGAAATCGACACGGAAAACTCGGCATCTTTGGGAAATCGACGGGGAAAACTCGGCATCTGGGGTAATTGACACGGAAAACTCGGCATCTGGGAATCGACAGGGAAAACTCGGCATCTTTGGGAAATCGACAGGGAAAACTCGGCACCTGGGGAAATCGACAGGGAAAACTCGGCATCTAGGAATCGACAGGGAAAACTCGGCATCTGGGAATCGACAGGGAAAACTCGGCATCTGGGAATCGACAGGGAAAACTCGGCATCTTTGGGAAATCGACAGGGAAAACTCGGCACCTGGGGAAATCGACAGGAAAAACTCGGCATCTAGGAATCGACAGGGAAAACTCGGCATCTTTGGGAAATCGACAGGGAAAACTCGGCACCTGGGGAAATCGACAGGGAAAACTCGGCATCTGGGAATCGACAGGGAAAACTCGGCATCTGGGGAAATCGACAGGGAAAACTCGGCATCTTTGGGAAATCGACACGGAAAACTCGGCATCTTTGGGAAATCGACGGGGAAAACTCGGCATCTGGGGTAATTGACAGGGAAAACTCGGCATCTGGGGAAATCGACAGGGAAAACTCGGCATCTGGGAATCGACAGGGAAAACTCGGCATCTTTGGGAAATCGACAGGGAAAACTCGGTATCTGGGGAAATCGACAGGGAAAACTCGGCACCTGGGGAAATCGACAGGGAAAACTCGGCATCTGGGGAAATCGACAGGGAAAACTCGGCATCTTTGGGAAATCGACACGGAAAACTCGGCATCTTTGGGAAATCGACAGGGAAAACTCGGCACCTGGGAATCGACAGGGAAAACTTGGCATCTGGGGAAATCGACAGGGAAAACTCGGCATGAAAGAGTGGTCAGATAAGAAATCTCGCAGAATCGATAGAGAATTGGTCTGAACGGAAAGCATTTCAAATTAGGCAGCTAAAAATCTGCCTGGGATGAGCCTAAACCAAACAGTGCAAATCGAACTGTCAATAATCGTCTTCAGAATGTTCCGCTCCAATTCCCATAACTTTGGCGAATTCTTCGTAGCTAACCAAGCCGTCCAAGTCCGTGTCAGCCTCCGCCACCATCGCTTCGGCCTCTTCAATGGTGAGCCGTTCGCCAAAATTCAGCATCACTTGGCGCAGCTCGCCGGCGCTCAAATAGCCGTCTCCATCTGCGTCGAATAGTCTGAACGCTTGGCGAACCTCATCGTCTGAATCGACGCTGTGCATCTGCGTGCGCATCATGTAGAGAAATTCGTCAAACTCGATGCTCCCAGAGCCGTCTTGATCCACTTCCTTGATCATCTCCTGGAGACATTTAAAGTTCAGAAGTTTACTTACTGAGTGTTGTGCATTCGAATCAAGGAATTCTGTTTCTTAGAAAACATTTTCTAGGAGCGAAGAATATTGCCATACCAGCCAAGGACTATACTTAAACTAGCGCCAAGTTTAAGTAGTCCCTGATTCCAGCATGGAAAATCAGCCGACAATGTGTAGCCTTCAGCATCATGAGAATTGGCGCTAATATCTGTATGCTGTAGGCCATAGATATTAGCGCCAATTCTCAGTGCTGAAGGCTAGAAATATTAGCGCCAATTCTCAGTGCTGAAGGCTAGAAATATTAGCGCCAATTCTCAATGCTGTAGGCCATAGATATTAGCGCCAATTCTCTGTGCTGAAGGCCATAGATATTAGCAACAATTCTCAATGCTGAAGGCTATAGATATTAGCGTCAATTCTCAGTGCTGAAGGCCATAGATATTAGCGCCAATTCTCAGTGCTGAAGGCTATAGATATTAGCCCAATTCTCAATGCTGTAAAGCTATAGATATTAGCGCCAATTCTCAATGCTGAAAGGCTATAGATATTAGCGCCAATTCTCAATGCTGAAAGGCTATAGATATTAGCGCCAATTCTCAATGCTGTAAGGCCATAGATATTAGCGCCAATTCTCAGTGCTGAAGGCTATAGATATTAGCGCCAATTCTCAGTGCTGAAGGCTATAGATATTAGCCCAATTCTCAATGCTGTAAAGCTATAGATATTAGCGCCAATTCTCAATGCTGAAAGGCTATAGATATTAGCGCCAATTCTCAATGCTGTAAGGCTATAGATATTAACGCCAATTCTCAATGCTGTAAGGCCATAGATATTAGCGCCAATTCTCAGTGCTGAAGGCTATAGATATTAGCGCCAATTCTCAGTGCTGAAGGCTATAGATATTAGCGCCAATTCTCAATGCTGTAAGGCCATAGATATTAGCGCCAATTCTCAGTGCTGAAGGCTATAGATATTAGCGCCAATTCTCAATGCTGTAAGGCTATAGATATTAGCGCCAATTCTCAATGCTGAAGGCCATATATAGCGCCAATTCTCAATGCTGAAGGCCATATATATTAGCGCCAATTCTAGATCTACAGTAATTGCCGTAGGCTACATATTTTTTCCCGTGTATTTAGAGACACAAATAATGCCTTCTACACCTATAAAGCATTCATATAGCTACAAAATCCGATATGATACGAGACACATGTAGCACTAAGCCTATGCCCATACCTTCAACTCCTCCTGCGTAGGATTCTGGCCCAGCGCTCGCATCACGGACGCCAGCTCTTTATTAGTGATCGTCCCGTCGCCGTCCTTGTCAAACAAAGAGAAGGCCTCGCGAAATTCTTCAATCTGTTCCTCAGTCAAACTGTCAGTTGTTGCGGCGCTGCCAGACATTGCTTAATCTTCTGTATATTTTAGTAAGTAGGTGGTTCCTACTGCGGACAGCTCTGTAGGTACTGAAATTTTCTCCTTTATATGCTGCTTGATGACACAGGGATGGAAAAGGATGGCACAGTATATAGCTAGCTGCATGTGGCACTAAACTTTTCTGTTGGACTGCAATTAGACAATGAGTTACTCAACGCCTCCCCCCCCATTGACGCGGAGCTTTGCAACTCAGCTCTTGAAGATGAGGAAAAAGTTGAAAAAGAAAAAAAGCGATTGGGAAGAAGTGGAGCGGAAGCTACATACATTAAAGAGAATTTGCTCAACAATAGCCGTAAAGAGTGCAGCTACTATGCAGTGTCTAACAACTGGCCCGCTGCAACTTGTTAACACGATTGACTGAGCATAGCTTTGGATTGTCTATGCTCACCTGAAGACAAAGCTCAGGATAATAGGATATATGTATATAATTCACAAAGGATCTTCTATCTTCTTTGACAGCTCGGGTCTGTTATATCGTATAATTAGCTTTAAGAACTGAGGACGTGGCCTATCCTACTGGTACTGCATGTATAGTAAAGTAGTTGGTATACTGTCCGTCAAAAGTTCCGGAACCCTTGCTACGATGTCTTCTAGCGGACATAATTTCAGTCCGTTTCAATTGTAACTTGATTCAAATGAAAGCTGCGGATCTCAGCTCCATGATGTGGTCAAGAAAAAGTTTATTCGAAGGAGCGCGTGTGAACAGGCCAGTGTTATGTACATAAAGGTTAGAGAAAAAGTGAGGAAAAGACAAACAAGCAATTGTTTTTTACTCTCCCATGAAAGCTGACTGCACAAGAATCCATAAGAGCTGTTGATTTCAACACAAGTTTTGGCCATAGACTAATGTTAGCCAGGCTGAACACTGCGCGCAAACCGATTCCTTCCAATGTGTGTTTGCTCCATAGACTCAGCAACCATAGACAATTGCTTGTTTGTCTTTTCCTCACTTTTTTTCTCTAACCTTTATGTACATAACACTGGCCTGTTCACACGCGCTCATTCGAATAAACTTTTTCTTGACCACATCATGGAGCTGAGATCCGCAGCTTTCATTTGAATCAAGTTACAATTGAAACGGACTGAAATTATGTCCGCTAGAAGACATCGTAGCAAGGGTTCCGGAACTTTTGACGGACAGTATATATTGGCAATCCCTGAAACAAAGAACACAGAGACAGCACTGGAATTTCATGTCTTCTGACCTGCGCAATCAGCTGAATCTTCGCAGTAATCATACATGTAGTTTTATACCGTTTTACGAGTAGCTAGAAGAGCAAAAACATTCAATAAATAACCAAGAACGAGGAGAGAGCAAAGAGGGTAGCAGCTGACACCAATCGGCAGAGCCAATAGGCTGAAGCGAAGGGGAGTCTGGGGGAGAGGAGGGGGGATGCCCCGGCCCCAGCCAATCGGCAAGCTGTTCTGGGCAGAGCCAATAGGCTGGAGCGAAGATGAGGTAGGCAGAGAGAGAGGGAGATGCCCCAGCGCCCCCCCCCACAGCCAATCAACTGGCTCCACCGGGGCAGAAAAACTAAATGAGGGAAGCTTAACTAGCCCTGCAGCCAACCATTCGGAACCAGCTGGCAGAGCCAGGACCAACCAGATGGCGTACAAAGTACAAAAAGTAGAAACCGAGTTTAATTGCTGAACTCACTGAACCTTAGTCTAAGCTGACTACTGTCTAAGCGGAGAGTGCAGTAGAAGAAACGCATTTTACAATATTTTTATCTTCTAATCTTCGTCAGTACGTTAATAGTACGAGTATTTGCTAATTACAATGTACTTTTAAGCCAGGTCTCACGACTGCCTATTCGCCTGCTCGTATTTTCCACTGCATCACTGTTAGCTGCAATGCATATATGCAGCGCAACACTGCGCCACGCGGAGTCAATCAGTATGCATGTATGTAGATAGTGTTTAATAAAGCCTTAGTACACTGTAACTGCATAATACAGCTTTAGGAATTACATGCGCAGACAGCAGCCTTGGTAGCTCCCAATCAATCTGGGATTAATGGGGATTCTTCCCAAACTCGGCGATGGATGCTAATAATATCAATAAATGGAATGTGACAGGCTCACCCAGTTTTTTCCCAGTTTTATCCTTGCACACAGTATGTGCTGTAGCTAGTGGTGCATGTGCTTGCAGTGTATACTGACACTGTCATTCCCAGTAAGATGGAATGCGATTCAGCCAGGATCAGATAGATAGATAGATAGATGATAGATGGATAGATAGATAGATACATACATAGATAGATAGATAGATAGATAGATGATAGATGGATAGATAGATAGATAGATGATAGATGGATAGATAGATAGATAGATAGATAGATGGATAGATAGATATATAAATAGATAGATGATAGATGGATAGATAGATAGACAGATAGATAGATAGATAGACAGATAGATAGATAGATAGATAGACAGATAGATAGACAGATAGATAGATAGATAGATAGATAGATAGATAGATAGATAGATAGATAGATAGATAGATAGATAGATAGATAGATAGATAGATAGATAGATAGATAGATAGATAGATAGATAGATAGATAGATAGATAGATAGATAGATAGATAGACAGATAGATAGATAGATAGACAGATAGATAGACAGATAGATAGATAGATAGATAGATAGATAGATAGATAGATAGATAGATAGATAGATAGATAGATAGATAGATAGATAGATAGATAGACAGATAGATAGATAGACAGATAAATAGATAGATAGATAGATAGATAGATAGATAGATAGATAGATAGATAGACAGATAGATAGATAGATAGATAGATAGATAGATAGACAGATAAATAGATAGATAGATAGATAGATAGATAGACAGATAAATAGATAGATAGATAGATAGATAGATAGATAGATAGATAGATAGACAGATAGATAGATAGACAGATAAATAGATAGATAGATAGATAGATAGATAGATAGATAGATAGATAGATAGACAGATAGATAGATAGATAGATAGATAGATAGATAGATAGATAGATAGATAGATAGATAGATAGATAGATAGATAGATAAATAGATATATAAATAGATACGCTCGTAGATAGATAGATACAGAGTAGATAGATAGATTTAATCAGCATGATCAAGCATAAATTAAAATTAATATTGCACTATAGCAATAAAACAGGAAACCCTTCAAGGCAGGTGCAGACCATAAGTTCCTGTTTAAACACCCCGGATGCTTTATCTCTAATTGACAGAAATTTTCAGGAACAGGGCACGGAGCGAGTTGATCAAAATGCTGAGATTGCATTGGTCTCAAAACGCTCCTGATTTCAAGCTAGCGCCAGCCTCGCACTATGAAGAGAACCTATACCTTAATACTGCAGCCAGCGGACTACAGTAACAAACTGGATAATATATCAATGTCTGTACGCTCCTAATCTGTATGAGCAATTGAGCAAATACAATCATGGGGGTTGAGGGCGGGGCATATCCTGATTCCATCGGAGCAGTTCCTGCAGTCAGAAAGGAATCGAGATTTATTATAGCTATAATAATGCTCAAAATAGAGGCAGCTGATTGACCGATGCAGACTAAATTAGATTGCAATTTGCTATTGCTTGATTAGCTAGATTACACAGCTGAGGTTGTTTTTTGGGATCGAAGTCTGGGGACCGTATCGCATCTGTGCTCTGACTGACTGACTACATACTGTAACTGATATACACGTAGCTTTGCAGCAGCCCATTTAAGCTGACGCGCATTGAATTTAATCTCCGGTATGTCTACCAAAGTATTAGAGCTTTTGTCTATGGTTAGCTAGGCTATCATAGTGCTACGTAATACATCAGTCAGATTCTAATAATGCTTTTTAAGTGCTAATTGAGAGTAGCAGAAGCTGCAGTCTATGGTCTTAACCCTGGGGCTCATATAAGCCTTCATGTAGTCTTTAATAGCCTATTCGTATAGGCATCACGTGACCATCATTTCCCATGACAACTGAAGCAGGGACACTTGGCGAAACCTCATTTAGCGCCATGCGTTCTGTTAGAGCATACTAAATGCACTGTTTTGCTTTTACACTACTATTAGTAGGTGCAATTTGCAGATTAGGAAGTTTGCGGGGTTAGTATAATAGAATCAGTAAAGTTATATTTCGAAATTTTAGAGGGATAAAGACAGTTTATTTTCTGTCTTTTTACTTCAGTCTATGAACTGCCCCTTGTTCATGTCATCAATATATAGATTTGCCTGCACTGCATGTACACAATGCTTATAAAAGTGAAAGCACTTTTGACCAAATTATGATGAGGCAGAAATTTATCTAATAAGGCTTCAACGTCAAGGTGGCAATTATATTGACAGTAGAGCGGAAATTCCTATAAACAATATTTTCGCTTGAGAAAGCTTCTCTGTGCTCTCACCATAATTCGATGATAGTTCAATGTTCTGCACAAGGACTTCTAGACTAGCTAGTCTAGAAGTCCTTGGTTCTGCATCAGTGTAGCATGCATGCGAACACATGGAACTGCGATCTACCTCTACTCTTGCCCATCAGACTGAGATGCTCTATGAGATCGCACCGACAGGAAACCAATGCAGATCTATCTATCTATCTATCTATCTATCTATCTATCTATCTATCTATCTATCTATCTATCTATCTATCTATCTATCTATCTATCTATCTATCTATCTATCTATCTATCTATCTATCTATCTATCTATCTATCTATCTATCTATCTATCTATCTATCTATCTATCTATCTATCTATCTATTCTATCTATCTATCTATCTATCTATCTATCTATTCTATCTATCTATCTATCTATCTATCTATCTATCTATCTATCTATCTATCTATCTATCTATCTATCTATCTATCTATCTATCTATCTATCTATCTGACCTGAGGTAGATATTACAACGCTATGCAAGGGAGATAGAATTTCCAGATACGCGTGCATCATTGCAGCCAGAAGGTGGGTACAGTTTTAGGCCAGAAATCACTCTAAATTCAAGACGCGCAGCAGATCTGAATTGATACTGCACTCTTCCGAAGCCCTGTGTCAGGGGCATTATACATTTATACGGAAGTGCTACATCAGTCAGTACGCTACTATAAAGCCTGTGACGTCATCAAACGAATTTTTTTACAGCAATCCATACATTGATCGCAAAATGAGTTCACACGAAGAAGTCCTACGTGCATGCATGTGTCGATTCTCCATCACCCGTGAGTGTGACTGTCGGGTTTCCCTATTAATTTGCTCAAGCCTCACCTCAGAAAGTGCCTTCGGCAAGAGCATCGCCTTGTTATTTGTTGGTCAAAAGTTTTATTCAATGCCATATAGCGTTGAAAGTTATAAGCGTCAACACGAAGGGAAGATTGTGCAACTGTTATGAATCAAATAATATCCTGAATCTGGAAAGAAACACGCACGTTCACATCTCGGAGTCCAATATGCGCTGATAACGAGCAGAACAAGCTCACCAAATAAATGCGTAAAAATCTATCGCATGGGTGCTCGACTTTTATCAGTCCCTGGCTTGAGAAGATAACACTTATCTATCATAGAGAGAATATTGGACGTTTTACTTCAGTAGCTAGCCCCCCCCCCCCAGTCAGTCCAGTCACGTGATCAGAGGCGAGGCCAAACCTGGGGGTTTCTCACCAATTCCCGCAGCTAGACAATATCAGTCCAGTCACGTGATTAGAAGCGAGGCCACCCCTGGGGGTTTCTCACCAATTCCCGCAGCTAGACAATATCAGTCCAGTCACGTGATCAGAGGCGAGGCCAAACCTGGGGGTTTCTCACCAATTCCCGCAGCTAGACAATATCAGTCCAGTCACGTGATTAGAAGCGAGGCCACCCCTGGGGGTTTCTCACCAATTCCCGCAGCTAGACAATATCAGTCCAGTCACGTGATCAGAGGCGAGGCCAAACCTGGAGGTTTCTCACCAATTCCCGCAGCTAGACAATATCAGTTCAGTCACGTGATCAGAAGCGAGGCCACTCCTATCCAGAAGTTTTACAAGCTAACCCACCTCAGAAAGAGACGCGTATTATAGTCACGTGATCGAAACGAATCCGAAGGGTCTTGCAAATTCTACACAAAAAACAGTAATAAACCTAGAAAAAATCTCATTTCACAGGTACAAAACGGACTTAGAACACGTGCCCTACTCTACAAGTGGCTCAGCTTTTGCGTCGAGAAAATGAGCAGAAAATGTCGGCAATAAACCCGGGCCACAATTTGTCCTCGTGGTGCCAAGCGGCCGTGTCTTTGGAATTGCCAATCAGGATGGCTCTGCCGTGCTCAGGTAGGGAGCAGTTGCCGAATGGCACCTGTATAGTGAGTGTTCGAGAGATATGCCAATTGACAATTTGACATACATGTACAAGAGACACAATCTGGCAGACAAGAGACACATGCTTGCATAAAAGAGACACAATCTTTGATAGAAGAGACACAATATTTGATAGAAGAGACACAATATTTGATAGAAGAGACACAATCTTTGATAGAAGAGACACAATCTTTGATAAAAGAGACACAATCTTTGATAGAAGAGACACAATCTTTGATAGAAGAGACACAATCTTTGATAGATGAGACACAATCTTTGATAGAAGAGACACAATCTTTGATAGAAGAGACACAATCTTTGATAGAAAAGACACAATCTTTGATAGAAGAGACAATCTTTGATAGAAGACACACAACCTGACACCCTGCAGGCACACACAAATATGGGTCTACGTGAACTGCTTTTACAATATTCTATCAGAAGAAAATCAGCACAGATGGATTAATTAAAGCGGATTATGGATTATGAAGTTTTAACTATCTAATAAGCCTAGCAATTTATTGGAAAGCTGTTAGCAATTAACCTAATTACAAATCGGCATAAAATTTGCATCTAGGGGTCAGTGGAGGCTCACGTGAACAGATGAAGATTTAATAGTGGATGCAGCGGCCGAGTTTTGGGCTGCAGTGAGCAGCGAAGCCAGCAGAAATTCGCAGAAAAGAAAGACGTTATTCCCGCGTTCGGGCAGTCGGCCGCACATCTCGTTGCGCAGATCCCAGCCAGCCAAGTCCAGCTCCAGTTTGCGCAGCATGAACACATCGTCCTGGTTGCGCGATGTCGTGTCCGTGAATGGCAGTCGACGATTTCCCACTCTGGAATTTTGAAATTAAGTATAGCTATAGGTGTCAGTCTGGAAATAACGGTCATCTGGAAAATTACGTAATCAAGCAAAGTTATCTACAGTCAGTTTCAGAAAGCATCATTTTTAGATTCTGTCATTCGTAGAGGACGTCAATTTCGGGCGACGTCATTCATGGATGACGTCATTCTTAAGATGACGAAAATTTCTGGATGACGTAATTCTTAAGGTGACGAAAATTTCTAGATGACGTCATTCTTAAGATGATAAAATTTTTAGATTACGTCATTCTTAAGATGACGAAAATCTCTAGATTTTCTGCCACTCTGATCTCTAGAGATCTCTCTCTCCCTCTACTTCTTTCTCTCTCTCTCCCTCTCTCTCTCTCTCTCTCTCACTCTCTCTCCCTCTACTTCTTTCTCTCTCTCTTTCCCTCTACTTCTTTCTCTCTCTCCCCCTCTCTCTACTTCTTTCTCTCTCTCCCTCTCTACTTCTTTCTCTCTCTCCCCCTCTCTCTACTTCTTTCTCTCTCTCCCCCTCTCTCTACTTCTTTCTCTCTCTCCCTCTCTACTTCTTTCTCTCTCTCCCCCTCTCTCTACTTCTTTCTCTCTCTCCCTCTCTACTTCTTTCTCTCTCTCCCCTCTCTCTACTTCTTTCTCTCTCTCCCTCTCTACTTCTTTCTCTCTCTCCCCCTCTCTCTACTTCTTTCTCTCTCTCCCTCTCTACTTCTTTCTCTCTCTCCCTCTACTTCTTTCTCTCTCTCTCTCTGCCTCTACTTCTTTCTCTCTCTCTCCCTCTACTTCATTCTCTCTTCTCTCTCCCTCTACTTCTTTCTCTCTCTGCTGCTGCTGCTCTACTGTTTACCTGATTCTTAACATGACGAAAATCTCTAGATGACGTAATTCTTAAGATGACGAAAATCTCTAGATGACATCATTCTTAACATGACGAAATTTCTAGATTACGTCATTCTATTATTGAAGTACCTCAACTTAACTTATTGAATATTGCGTTTGAAAACAAGTAATTTTCAAATGAACAGTTCCCCATACTGAAGACTCTTATTCGAGCAAACAAACACGCAGAGCCTTAAGCTCGCAGGGACGTGACATTTTCTTACTAGTACTTTTCTGTTTTCTTATCTCAGTCTCCAATTAAGCGAATGCTCTTCCAATGAACTATCTGTTTGACTTCTAAATAAAGATTTTTTCTTTTTTTTAAAGCACTCAATGCACTTGTTTACGCAAACTTACAGTATAGTTAATGCGTTAGATTCAACATTGCAAGGCTTTAAAAGTACTCATACTAGTAGAACTTATAGGCAACCAGAATATGAATAGCTCAATCAGTGTACTGTTAATCATTTCTAAGTGGCATTGAATAATTTACTGCTTACCTGAGAGTGACACGTGAGCCTATTAGATTTAAAAGAGACTTAGGCGGGAACTGTGAGCAAGATAAATATGGGGCAAGAGATGCGATGCTTCGTTTACTTTTCAACGTAAAACTTGAGAAGGGGTGGGGAGAAGAAGGAAAAGGGGGAAAGTGCGAGTGAAAGAGGGAGAATCGAGAAAAGGTGGAAGCAAAAAGGAGATGAAGAGGGAGAGGGAGAGAGAGGGGAGGAGAGAGTAGCGCACCTCCATCTTCCACACAGTGAAAGGGCGAATAAAAGTTTCAATTTAATTAAAGTTGCCGATATTTCGAGTAAGATGACTCTTCGTCAGGGCAGAATGAGAGGGAGAGGGGAGGGGTGAGAGGGAAGGAGAGTAAAGAGATGGAGAGGGAGAGGGAGAGGGAGAGGGAGAGGGAGAGAGGGAGGGGTGAGAGGGAAGGAGAGTAAAGAGATGGAGAGGGAGAGGGAGAGGGAGAGGGAGAGAGGGAGGGGTGAGAGGGAAGGAGAGTAAAGAGATGGAGAGGGAGAGGGAGAGGGAGAGAGGGAGGGGTGAGAGGGAAGGAGAGTAAAGAGATGGAGAGGGAGAGGGAGAGGGAGAGGGAGAGAGGGAGTGAGAGGAAGAGGGAGAGTAGAAGAGGGAGATAAAGATAGGGGAGAGGAGAGAGAGAGATGGATCAGGAGAAGCATGCTACACGGCAATAGCTGAAAAGCTGCTCAATCAAAAACTAGGTCATAGCTCAGCCCCAAAGCAGGGCAAACGACGGCAAAAAGCAGCTGAGGTCAAAGCCTGAGGTCGCTCTGCACGCACGGCGCTCCGTAACTACGAGTACTCAAGAGTAGTCTCGCTTGGCAACTCAGTGAATTTCCGTTAGTCTGCGTCCAATTCCCACTTTGAGTTCCACTTCAACCAGTCCGGCTACCAATGAGAGAGAGAGAGAGAGAGAGAGAGAGAGAGAGCCCTCCTACACGTAGATGGAGTGGCTCAGAGTAATTCCCGGTACGAACCAAACCATTTTTTGTAATGTGGATTATTAAAGCATATAGCATTTAGTTCGGCTTGTACTTTTAATCAAGTGTTAGGTCACTATATTATGTCGCGCTAATTGATGCAGGGCAGGTGAGAAGGGAGCGAGAGAGATCGAGAGGCTTCAAAGCCAGAAGCAAGGCGACAGGATATTGTATTTTGTGATAGTATGCTGGACTGGCAAGCCAGATTTGAAGGCTTGCAACTCTGGGCTACTTTAAATACATATTCGAATGCCTTCATAGTCAGCCGCAGCCATGAGGCTGCTTTGAATACTGCTAAGTCTGCTCTACCTCTCCTCCCTCTTCCTCTCCCTCTACGAGCTACTTCTTACTCTTCCTCTCCCTCTCTCCCTCTACTTATTTCTCTCCCTCTCCCTCCACTTCTTTCTCTCTCTTTCTCCTTCTACTTCTTTCTCTCCCTCTCCCTCCACTTCTTTCTCTCTCTCTCTCTGCCTCTACTTCTTTCTCTCTTCTCTCTCCTTCTACTTCTTTCTCTCCCTCTCCCTCCACTTCTTTCTCTCTCTCTCTCTGCCTCTACTTCTTTCTCTCTTCTCTCTCCCTCTACTTCTTTCTCTCTCTGCCTCTACTTCTTTCTCTCTCTCTCTCTCTGCCTCTACTTCTTTCTCTCTCTCTCTCTCTCTCTCCCTCTACTTCTTACTCTCCCTCTACTTCTTTTCCTCCCTCTCCCTCGCCATCTCACTCTACTTCCTCCTCCCTCTCTACTCTGTCTCTCCTTACTGCCTCAGCAGGAGTTTAAACCCGGTCTCTCACCTGACATTTCTGCACAGCCAGGTTGGCTCGCTGTAAAATTTGCTCAGCTGACTGACCGTGGGCGGATCGCAGTACACAGTGCTGCTCAGGATGGAGCTCTCTGATAGAAATGATGCGGCTGAAATTACAGTATTTTTAATTGGATAATTTATAAACGGGAAATTAAAGTACAGTTCGGGTGATAGAAGCTAAACAGATTTCTGAATAAAGAGGCTGTTTTGGGTATAAAGAGGATGAGAAAGGATTAGAAAAGAGAAAGGGGGAGTGGAGAGAGAGAGTGGCAGAGGGGAGAGTGGCAGAGGGGAGAGTGGCAGAGGGGAGAGTGGGCAGAGGGGAGAGTGGGCAGAGGGGAGAGTGGCAGAGGGGAGAGTGGCAGAGGGGAGAGTGGCAGAGGGGAGAGTGGCAGAGGGGAGAGTTGCAGAGGGGAGAGTGGCAGAGGGGAGAGTTGCAGAGGGGAGAGTGGCAGAGGGGAGAGTGGCAGAGGGGAGAGTTGCAGAGGGGAGAGTGGCAGAGGGGAGAGTTGCAGAGGGGAGAGTGGCAGAGGGGAGAGTGGCAGAGGGGAGAGTGGCAGAGGGGAGAGTTGCAGAGGGGAGAGTGGCAGAGGGGAGAGTGGGCAGAGGGGAGAGTGGCAGAGGGGAGAGTGGCAGAGGGGAGAGTGGCAGAGGGGAGAGTGGGCAGAGGGGAGAGTGGGCAGAGGGGAGAGTGGCAGAGGGGAGAGTGGCAGAGGGGAGAGTTGCAGAGGGGAGAGTGGCAGAGGGGAGAGTTGCAGAGGGGAGAGTGGCAGAGGGGAGAGTGGCAGAGGGGAGAGTTGCAGAGGGGAGAGTGGCAGAGGGGAGAGTGGCAGAGTGATCAGGTAGGCAGGTAACAATACAAAGTGCATTTCAAAGGAAATCAAAACACAGATTAAGAAGATTAGAAGATATCCCTGTTAAATAATGAGGACTGCATAGATTTCCCACGGCAAGGCTAAGCCTGTTTTTGGAAGCGGAAGAGGCGGACTGTGATGGGAAGTGGAGGGTTATAGCGGCGGTCATCAATGTCCAATGAAACCTAATAGCAAATTAACTTTTTTTAACTGACTGTACTTGATGAAGCCTAATGAGATTGACACATAAACCTCGTAGGCGTGGGCTCTAGGTGTCTGAATAATTCATTAAGTCGCTAAAGCACTCAATTTGTTTTATTACTTACCGCTAAAGCTAGGGTGCATCGCATATATTTATCGATACCAATAAAATCACCTCTTATTTAGCGCCAGAGCCATGCAGCGATAAACCAACAAGGATTTGTTTAATCGCGATAAAAACTTTGCTAAGAAAATATTTAAAAAAGAACCTGGTCACAACAGGAACGGATTGAGTCTACCCTACCGGCTAACTTTTTGATAAATACAGATAAGGGAACAGGGGGATTGGGTAGGTAGAGGAGAAGGGGGTTGGGTAGGTATGGGACAGGGGGTTGGGTAGGTAGAGGACAGGGGGATTGGGTAGGTAGAGGACAGGGGGATTGGGTAGGTAGAGGACAGGGGGGTTGGGTAGGTAGGGGGCAGGGGAATTGGGTAGGTAGAGGACAGGGGGATTGGGTAGGTAGGGGGCAGGGGAATTGGGTAGGTAGGGGACAGGGGGATTGGGTAGGTAGGGGGCAGGGGAATTGGGTAGGTAGAGGACAGGGGGATTGGGTAGGTAGGGGACAGGGGGTTGGGTAGGTAGAGGAGAAGGGGGTTGGGTAGGTATGGGACAGGGGGGTTGGGTAGGTAGAGGACAGGGGGATTGGGTAGGTAGGCGGCAGGGGAATTGGGTAGGTAGGGGACAGGGGGATTGGGTAGGTAGGGGGCAGGGGAATTGGGTAGGTAGAGGACAGGGGGATTGGGTAGGTAGGGGACAGGGGGGTTGGGTAGGTAGGGGACAGGAAGATTGGGTATGTATGGGACAGGGGGATTGGGTAGGTAGGGGGCAGGGGAATTGGGTAGGTAGAGGACAGGGGGATTGGGTAGGTAGAGGACAGGGGGGTTGGGTAGGTAGGGGACAGGAAGATTGGGTATGTATGGGACAGGGGGATTGGGTAAGTAGATGATAGGGATTCGATAGATAGGTGATAGAGACATTGGATAGACAGGTGATAGAGACACTGGATAGACGGGTGATAGAGACACTGGATAGACAGGTGATAGAGACACTGGATAGACAGGTGATAGAGACACTGGATAGACAGGTGATAGAGACACTGGATAGACGGGTGATAGAGACACTGGATAGACAGGTGATAGAGACACTGGATAGACAGGTGATAGAGACACTGGATAGACAGGTGATAGAGACACTGGATAGACAGGTGATAGAGACACTGGATAGACAGGTGATAGAGACACTGGATAGACAGGTGATAGAGACACTGGATAGACAGGTGATAGAGACACTGGATAGACAGGTGATAGAGACACTGGATAGACAGGTGATAGAGACACTGGATAGACAGGTGATAGAGACACTGGATAGACAGGTGATAGAGACACTGGATAGACAGGTGATAGAGACACTGGATAGACAGGTGATAGAGACACTGGATAGACAGGTGATAGAGACACTGGATAGACAGGTGATAGAGACACTGGATAGACAGGTGATAGAGACACTGGATAGACAGGTGATAGAGACACTGGATAGACAGGTGATAGAGACACTGGATAGACAGGTGATAGAGACACTGGATAGACAGGTGATAGAGACACTGGATAGACAGGTGATAGAGACACTGGATAGACAGGTGATAGAGACACTGGATAGACAGGTGATAGAGACACTGGATAGACAGGTGATAGAGACACTGGATAGACAGGTGATAGAGACACTGGATAGACAGGTGATAGAGACACTGGATAGACAGGTGATAGAGACACTGGATAGACAGGTGATAGAGACACTGGATAGACAGGTGATAGAGACACTGGATAGACAGGTGATAGAGACACTGGATAGACAGGTGATAGAGACACTGGATAGACAGGTGATAGAGACACTGGATAGACAGGTGATAGAGACACTGGATAGACAGGTGATAGAGACACTGGATAGACAGGTGATAGAGACACTGGATAGACAGGTGATAGAGACACTGGATAGACAGGTGATGTGCAAGCGGCACCAAAGAGCCGCAGGGGCGCAACTCACGGTGAAACCGAGCCTCTCCCAGTCGCTCGTCAGTCGAGCTACTCGATTTCCACAGCAGCAGCTCCGGCCTTGACGCAATCAGCTTCCGACTACCCTCAGCGCCATCCTCATCACCCTCTGTCGCGTCCATTTTCAAATCGGCGCTCTCACCAGTCGGTGAAATCCGACTTTGAGTCGATTGAGAACTGTGAGCAGATCGCAGCGCTAGAAAGGATAAGCTGGTTGCTAGGCAGGCGACAAGCAGCAGTATTGAGGCCA
This sequence comes from Macrostomum lignano, assembly GCA_002269645.1. NCBI lineage: Eukaryota > Metazoa > Platyhelminthes > Macrostomidae > Macrostomum > Macrostomum lignano. The sequence continues at coordinate 126,220 of NIVC01002024.1, read as the reverse complement.
GCGCTGCCGCTGTCAACCGGCGATGCCATTCAGGACAGCACCGGCTGGAGCCCATGTTGACTGGCATTGACGGTTCCAGCTGCTGTACGGTGGAGACTCAGTGACACAAGTAGTTCCTTATTATATCTTTGTAGATGGCTATGTATTGAACACTACGGGCTGCCAGCTCTCATTGGTGGCTGCTGCACTTAGCCAAAAAGACTGTAGCGGTCTGATTGGGGGAGAGATGAAACTCATGTAGGCAGTCAGTCAGTCAGTCAGTCAGTCAGTCAGTCAGTCAGTCAGTCAGTCAGTCAGTCAGCCACTCACTCACTCATGTCAGTCAGTCAGTCAGTCAGTCAGCCACTCACTCACTCATGTCAGTCAGTCAGTCAGTCAGTCGGAAATTCGGAAATTCGGAAATGTGCAATCATCTGCCCCACTATTTTTCCCCGTGGGAATGAGGCGAAGACGATAGTGACCCCGATATGTTATCTAACATTCATTAATGATTTAAGCAACGAAGCAGAACTCCTGAGTAACTTGCAGGCACCTGTCTGTAAGCACCTGAGAGCACGGAGGCTGCTGCAACTGACTTGAGGAGATATACATATGTAAAATGGCAAAAAACCGAAAACGTTTAGAACTTGAAAGCTTCTAACATTTCTACCGTTTCACGCAAGGCTGATCATCCCATGAGAACTCCTATGGGCGCAGACTTTTGACATGAAACGTTTTACATGTACTTCGTTACTTTGTTATTTGTTACTTTGACTCTGACTTTGTCATAGAAAAAAACTGTAATATTTATTGAACATTGAGCATAATGACCTAATAGAATGAGTGTGGGTGAACAATGACCCTAATAGCCTATAAACGTGGGTGAACAATGACCCTAATAGCTTATAGACATGGGTGAACAATGACCCTAATAGCTTATAGACATGGGTGAACAATGACCCTAATAGCTTATAGACATGGGTGAACAATGACCCTAATAACTTATAGACATGGGTGAACAATGACCCTAATAACTTATAGACATGGGTGAACAATGACCCTAATAGCTTATAAACTTGGGTGAACAATGACCCTAATAGCCAATAAACGTGGGGGAACAATGACCCTAATAGCCAATAAACGTGGGCGAACAATGGCCCTAATAGCTTATAGACGTGGGTGAACACTGGCCCTAATAGCTTATAGACGTGGGTGAACACTGGCCCTAATAGCTTATAGACGTGGGTGAACACTGGCCCTAATAGCTTATAGACGTGGGTGAACAATGACCCTAATAGCTTATAGACGTGGGTGAACAATGACCCTAATAACTTATAGACGTGGGTGAACAATGGCCAGATGAAAACGCATCAAATAATATAGCTCATCTAGGGAAAACAAGCGAGCCCATATAAATCACAGGGTAAGTTCTCCTGTTCAGCTCAACAGCAAAAAACTGCGCATGAAAAGAGGAGGAGTGTCAAGTTACAAATCAGAAGGCATGTGAGGATCTTGGCTACAGCTCTGAATCTCTTCAGCCTACGCAGGTTAGAGGGCAGGCATTATGGGATTTCTGTGTCAGGTCACACAAAGGCGCCTTTCTGGAGAAGAGAAATCAAATTAATGCTCTATTTTGCTGTATCGACAGAAAATACCGCTTGACATTAAGAATGAGAGACGGATGAGACTGAGAAGAGGAGATGGAGGGAGTGAGACAGAGAGAGGAGATGAGGGGAGTGAGACTGAGAGGGGAGTTAAAGGGAGTGGGACTACGATAGGATATCGGAGGGAGTGAGACTCAGAGAGTAGATGAAGGGAGTGAGGCTCAGAGAGGAAATGAAGGGAGTGAGACTCAGAGAGTCGATGAAGGGAGTGAGACTCAGAGAGTAGATGAAGGGAGTGAGGCTCAGAGAGGAAATGAAGGGAGTGAGACTCAGAGAGGAAATGAAGGGAGTGAGACTCAGAGAGTCGATGAAGGGAGTGAGACTCAGAGAGGAAATGAAGGGAGTGAGACTCAGAGAGGAGATGAAGGGAGTGAGACTCAGAGGGAGTTGAAGGGAGTGAGACTCAGAGAGGAAATGAAGGGAGTGAGGCTCAGAGAGGAAATGAAGGGAGTGAGGCTCAGAGAGGAAATGAAGGGAGTGAGGCTCAGAGAGGAAATGAGGGAGTGAGACTGAGAGGGGAGTTGAAGGGAGTGGGACTACGATAGGAGATCGGAGGAAGTGAGACTCAGAGAGTAGATAAAGGGAGTGAGAGTGAGAGACGAGATGAAGGAAATGAGACTGAAATAGATGGAGTGGGACTGAGAAGGCAGAGCAAGATGAAGCGGCACACATGTGAGGAATGATATAAGGGAGCAATTATTTGCAGAGAAAAAGTCCCTGAGAAAAAATCCTCACCTATTAATAGGCGAGTCTGCGCCCAAAAATTGGCACCTTCTGCTAATTTGCTTAATTAGATGTACTGACCTGTAGAAGTCGGGATTTTTTCAGCGCCGCCTACTATAAGTAGAGTGGCTGACTAACAAGACCACAAAAATCCAAGAATACTGTAAAAAAATTCTGAGTAAGCCTGCTCTGTCATTATTCGTCTCTTTGACAATATTAGACAGGGTAAAAATGATTACAGAAAACCCCAATTTTAGAAATATCAGAAACAGTTCAATAACAAAGAAGCTAAGGTTCCAAGCAATCTGAATTTAAAAACTGGGTTCAATCAACACAATCTTATTTTCGCTGAATCAGCATTCTGTTTCTAAAAAAGTCCGGCTCTGAAACCATACAAGCTCTACGATTCGGAATTCTGTTTCTAAGAAAGCCGGGTTCTGCAACCCTACAGGCTATAAGATTCATCATTCTGTTTCTAAGAAAACCGGGTTCTGCAACCCTACAAGCTATACCATTCATCATTCTGTTTCTAAGAAAACCGGGTTCTGCAACCCTGCAAGCTATAAGATTCATCATTCTGTTTCTAAGAAAACCAGGTTCTGCAACCCTACAAGCTATAAGATTCATCATTCTGTTTCTAAGAAAACCGGGTTCTGCAACCCTGCAAGCTATAAGATTCATCATTCTGTTTCTAAGAAAACCAGGTTCTGCAACCCTACAAGCTATACGATTCATCATTCTGTTTCTAAGAAAACCGGGTTTTGCAACCCTACAAGCTATACGATTCATCATTCTGTTTCTAAGAAAACCGGGTTCTGCAACCCTACAAGCTATACGATTCATCATTCTGTTTCTAAGAAAGCCGGGTTTTGCAACCCTACAAGCTATACGATTCATCATTCTGTTTCTAAGAAAACCGGGTTCTGTAACCCTACAAGCTATAAGATTCATCATTCTGTTTCTAAGAAATCCGGATTCTGCAACCCTACAAGCTATACGATTCATAATTCTGTTTCTAAGAAATCCGGATTCTGCAACCCTACAAGATATACGATTCATCATTCTGTTTCTAAGAAAGCCGGGTTTTGCAACCCTACAAGCTATACCATTCATCATTCTGTTTCTAAGAAAACCGGGTTCTGTAACCCTACAAGCTATACGATTCATCATTCTGTTTCTAAGAAAGCCGGGTTTTGCAACCCTACAAGCTATACGATTCATCATTCTGTTTCTAAGAAAACCGGGTTCTGTAACCCTACAAGCTATAAGATTCATCATTCTGTTTCTAAAAAAGTCCAACTCTGAAACCATACAAGCTATAAGATCCATCATTCTGTTTCTAAGAAAACCGGGTTCTGCAACCCTACAAGCTATAAGATCCATCATTCTGTTTCTAAGAAAACCGGGTTCTGTAACCCTACAAGCTATAAGATTCATCATTCTGTTTCTAAGAAAACCGGGTTCTGCAACCCTGAAAGCTATAAGATTCATCATTCTGTTTCTAAGAAAACCGGGTTCTGCAACCCTACAAGCTATAAGATTCATCATTCTGTTTCTAAGAAAACCAGGTTCTGCAACCCTACAAGCTATACGATTCATCATTCTGTTTCTAAAAAAGTCCAACTCTGAAACCATACAAGCTATAAGATCCATCATTCTGTTTCTAAGAAAACCGGGTTCTGCAACCCTACAAGCTATAAGATTCATCATTCTGTTTCGAAGAAAACCGGGTTCTGCAACCCTACAAGCTATAAGATTCATCATTCTGTTTCGAAGAAAACCGAGTTCTGCAACTACAACCCTTCTTCTGCAGGACTCCACAAGTTCTTCAAGAACAAGATACGCAATAATAGCTGAACAGCTAGTGAGATTTACGGTTTCAAGATCAGGATTTTTTATGATTCCATTTCAGTTCCATTTCAAATCATGTTTCAGTGACGCCAAAAGACAAATGAAAAACAATAAAGTCAGCGAATAGTGCAATTTTCAAGTTAGCCTTAAAATCTGTTTATTTAATATACATGTACATAATAAAAGCATCGGGAAGAGTGCTTCGACAACAACAATGGCACACCAGTTGAGCTCAGAAGTAACACGTCTGGCACCAGCGGAGCCGTCGGTACAAATTATGAGAATAAAGCTGCGCCCCAACAATGAATGGCGCAACGAAACAGACAACGACGATTCCGTGAGTGCCAAGAGAGTTGACTTCATCATCAAATACGCATTGCGGGGATGCTGTTTAAAAGAATCTAGATCGGACACAAATAGGCCGGCTTAACTGCAACTCACCTTCTGGAATGCTGAGTAGTGAGTTACTCATTGCTTACAATTCGAGTTCAGAGGCTGATAAAAGAAAAAATATTAATTGGCGCCGACTAGGAAGGAGACAGCTGGGCCTCCTACAGGCAGCAGCGAGGGGATAAAGAGGATCGAAATTTTTGGCAAAGATGTGACGCACGCAAATGGGGTGCCCCCCACGAGCGGCTTATATTCCCTTCTATCCCTACTCCTCCTCTTCCTCCGCCTCTGCATCCTAGAATCCTCTCTCCCCCCCTTAAACCCCCCATGGTGCTGGGGTTCCTGAAACACCCGTCTTCAACACACACAGACACGCGCACACACAGCACTCCCCTTTCTCCCTGCCTCTTCAAAGACGACGAATAGCTTTGCCGGGGAAAGAAAGTAGTAGAAAAGCCGGTTTGGAGGGAGGGTTCAGCTGCGTATTTGTGGACTAGGGGCCGCGCAGTCTCTGCACTGCGCGTGTGAGCGGGATGAGGCGATAGCCGTGAATGGGAGGGGTGAGAGAGCCTTGGGGAAAGAGATTTCATGGGAACTGGAACTGGACAGGCGGAGGGAGGCGAGGAGAGAGGAGAAAGAAAGCTGAAGAAATCATCCCAGCCTAGAAATCAAGCCCCCAACCTCCCAGCCTTGACCGGAGGAAGAAGAAATGCATTAGACAGAGAGGGAAGGGGAACGGAAGAGCTATCGATCTGTGCTCCCCACAAACGTTCAACCGAAATCCTCCCCCCCCCTCTTATCAAGGCAGCATCTCGCACACTGTGCTGCTGCACAAGCAGGCTTCGGCAGAGGAAAGGAGAGAGAGAGGCTATAGGCTAGCAACGCAAATTTCCAGGACCTGCACTGCATGCTTGCGTGCGAGCAGGAGAGCGCAATCCGCCATCTCCTATAGCTTAGTGGAATCCTCTTGCTTGCCTGTCTTCTACCGCTTCTATCTAACTCGACTTTCCTTCCTCTTCCCTTTTGCCTCTCCCGAAACCTCGTTTCCTTTCAGACTGCTACTGCTCCTGCCTGCCTTCCCTTGGATATTTATTTCTGCCTGCAGTCGCACGCAACGCAAGGAAGTCCGAAATGGGCCCTTTTTGCTTTGACTTTTCTTTCTTCATTCTATCCTTTTTCGCTACTTTTTTGCCTTTTAAACAGACTGAGCTTTTTCGCTTTTCATAGGTTCTTGTCTACCAAAACCGGATTTTAAAAAAATGATTTTGATGCTTATAAATCATTTCAATCAATGCGATGATGTATACGAATGCGAGTATATATATATGGGTCTTGTCACTTACTTCAGTATTTACTTGCCATTTAAATTCAGTTTTTTTTCTTTGCATTTCAATCATTGCAGGGACAGTAACAGTCGGTCATACAATAAAATGCAGGGACAGGTTCAGAAAGTATCTGAATCGAATTAAAAATCGCAAGGAATCCTTAATTGACACAGCTACACGCATGCTTCAGTCAAAACTCAATTGACAATTAAGACTCTTTAGTGTGTCACTCACAAGTTCTCCTCACTACTCTGACTTTGACTCTGAGTCACAAGTTCTCCTCACTACTCTGACTTTGACTCTGAGTCACAAGTTCTCCTCACTACTCTGACTTTGACTCTGAGTCACAAGTTCTCCTCACTACTCTGACTTTGACTCTGAGTCACAAGTTCTCCTCACTACTCTGACTTTGACTCTGAGTCACAAGTTCTCCTCACTACTCTGACTTTGACTCTGAGTCACAAGTTCTCCTCACTACTCTGACTTTGACTCTGAGTCACAAGTTCTCCTCACTACTCTGACTTTGACTCTGAGTCACAAGTTCTCCTCACTACTCTGACTTTGACTCTGAGTCACAAGTTCTCCTCACTACTCTGACTTTGACTCTGAGTCACAAGTTCTCCCAACACAAATCCTTCTCTGAGTCACAAGTTCTCCCTACACAGATCCTTCTCTGAGTCACAAGTTCTCCCAACACAAATCCTTCTCTGAGTCACAAGTTCTCCCTACACAGATCCTTCAGTGAGTCACAAGTTCTCCCTACACAGATCCTTCTCTGAGTCACAAGTTCTCCCAACACAAATCCTTCAGTGAGTCACAAGTTCTCCCTACACAAATCCTTCTCTGAGTCACAAGTTCTCCCTACACAGATCCTTCAGTGAGTCAAAAGTTCTCCCTACACAGATCCTTCAGTGAGTCACAAGTTCTCCCTACACAAATCCTTCAGTGAGTCACAAGTTCTCCCTACACAGATCCTTCAGTGAGTCACAAGTTCTCCCTACACAGATCCTTCAGTGAGTCACAAGTTCTCCCTACACAAATCCTTCAGTGAGTCACAAGTTCTCCCTACACAGATCCTTCAGTGAGTCACAAGTTCTCCCTACACAAATCCTTCAGTGAGTCACAAGTTCTCCCTACACAGATCCTTCAGTGAGTCACAAGTTCTCCCTACACAAATCCTTCAGTGAGTCACAAGTTCTCCCTACACAAATCCTTCAGTGAGTCACAAGTTCTCCCTACACAAATCCTTCTCTGAGTCACAAGTTCTCCCAACACAAATCCTTCAGTGAGTCACAAGTTCTCCCAACACAAATCCTTCTCTGAGTCACAAGTTCTCCCTACACAAATCATTCTCTGAGTCACAAGTTCTCCCTACACAAATCCTTCAGTGAGTCACAAGTTCTCCCAACACAAATCCTTCTCTGAGTCACAAGTTCTCCCTACACAAATCATTCTCTGAGTCACAAGTTCTCCCTACACAAATCCTTCAGTGAGTCACAAGTTCTCCCTACACAGATCCTTCAGTGAGTCACAAGTTCTCCCTACACAAATCCTTCAGTGAGTCACAAGTTCTCCCTACACAAATCCTTCAGTGAGTCACAAGTTCTCCCTACACAAATCATTCAGTGAGTCACAAGTTCTCCCTACAAACATCCTTCTGCAACTGAGAAGTTCTCATGACAGAGACTTTCGATAAAAAATTTAATTCATTTAGAGTTAATTGTTCAATTCTTTTACAAAAAACGTACATAAGTAACTGGGAATGATGGATTGATCGAATGCTTTATAAATTTAAAGCCAGTTTTTTCCAAAACATCAGACGAAAGTGAAGAGAAACTTTAAAGCAAGGCAAAATTGTTTTGCAAATTGCAATTTGGGCATAGATCTTGAAGCGAGGTCGACAAACTTGAACGAGCAGCAGAGAGCAGGCATCCAGCTAAGGGGGTTGGGGAGGGGGTTAGTTGCTTTGGAAAGCCATGGGGAAGAGCGAGGCCGAGTGTGCGAAGAATCCTGAATGTGGGAGGAGGAGGATAGGGGATGGGCAGAAACGGATCAATACGAGGAGCAGGCGAGGAGGGACACAGGGCCTGGCGGGGACTTGAGTCAATGGATGCAGATGAAGCGAGGAGCGCTGCGTGGGGATTAGTTTGGGTAGAGGGAGAGAGAAGGGGCGGGGCCTACTCCGGGACTCTCTTACAGCATCCTGCAGAACTCGAGGAAAAGTGGTGCACGCGAAGGAGAAACCAAAAGGTCGGGTATACGACTAGTGAGCAGGCTGCAGGAGCAGCGGGGGGCGACTTCTCCGAGCTGCGCTGAGGAAAACAGAAAATTCCAATCGATAAGGAGAGAGGAGAGGAGAGAGGCAGAGCCAAGCCGAGCAGAGCAGGGTGCTAAATTAGTTGGGGAGAGAAAGCCCCGACTAACCCTGAAGTTCCCACGGATGCTGAGCCCTGCCTGCCCGCCTCCCTTGAGACTTCGGTCTAAGGGATTGGGAATGCGCTGGGAGAAGGAGTGAGAGAGAGAGAGGAGACATGAGGCAACGATGCGAGTGAAATTGGGATCTAGAGAGGGACAGAAAGATTGGCGTACGAATGGGGGGACCGAGCAGGAGCAAAGTATAGGGAGGGAAAGCACTAAGACGAGCTTAGACAAATTGCCAAGCAGCGGCATTAGTGGCATTGAAAGCTATAAAAATAAAGTTAGTCGCTTTCTTTTTATACTACTGAACAGAGCAGCGTAGTAGAGTTGAAAGTAAAATACAAGCTAGATGTGGCTAAAGTGAATTGTAATATTCAGAAATAAATTTGAAACAGGTTTATTTTGTTTTAAATCAATCCTATTTTACTTGGCAGTCTCACAGAGAAATTAAAAAAACTACAAATATAAGGTGTGTTTAAATAGTAATAGAATTTTGTCAAAAAAATTGAATAGATAAAATCAGATTGATGACTGAGCTGATTCCCTTCACAGGGGACAGATGGATGAGCACCCAAAACTGCTGGCAATCATGCACTGCAGTTCTGTTGCCTCTCTTGAAGGCTCAAGAATGTGCTTCTAAACCAAAACTGGAAGGATATTTACACCCCTGTCATGACCCCATTACCATTACTACCTCGCTAGACACTGCTTCCTCCGAGGTTGGATCTCGAGAGTGAACCTTGTCCTTTTTGTGAATATGACAATGAAGATGCTTAGCACTTTGTTTGTCCCTGCCCTTTCTTTACCAGAAAGAGACTGGATATACTAGATTGGGCCAAACCTGTCCATTGATGAGGTCTGCTAGCCCAATAGCATCCCATGCCTCATCAAGTTCCTTCAGACAACAAGATCCTTCAGCCACTTTCTTCCTTACAGAAGAAGATCATGCATACTGCAGGACAGACTGACAACTGGTCCCATGCCTCTGCATGTTTGTAGCCTTCAGGGGCTAGTCGCCGCTAGCGGAATGGGTGATCCTTACCTCCTTTGCCGTGTCTACGGTCTACAGACCACCCTGCATCTCAGTCAAGTAAGTCAAGGGGTGTTCATCTAAAAATTACTGAGACAATGTGTGATAGGGTAGATTGCCAAGCAGATATACTTTTAACCTACTATTAGTAGTTCAGACTTAAAATTTAGTGTAGTAGAAAATATTAGGGAACATTATTCACGTAGAAGAAAGGAATAAGAGGGAAAAGAAGAGAGGAGAGAGAAAAGACAAAGAAAGGAAAGACAAAGAGATGTAATAGAAAGGATAAGAGAGCAGATAAGAAAGAAGAGAGGAGAGTAGAGAAGAGAGGTAAAATGAGAGAAAAGAGAGAAGAAAATAAAAATAAGAGAGTAGATAGGAGATAAGAGAGTAGAAGCGAGAGAAAAGAAAGGACAAAAGAAAGGTGAGGAAGCGAAAAAAGATGAGAGAGAATTTTTGTTTACTTTTATCCTACCCGTTGAACTTTCACCTCATTCCTGTAATGCAATCAGATACGGGGTGGAAATTCCGAATCTGTCACGAAAATTTACAGAATCCGGGCGAATTTTCCGGATCAGAATAAAAAATTCCGGAAAATGGACCCGGATCTCTATAAAATTTCCGGTGACAGTTCCGGGTGAATTCTGGAAGAAGGAACCGGATCTGCAGATGAATCCGGGTGAATTCTGGATGAGGGAACCGGATCTGCAGCCGAATCCCGTGCTCAACAGGGTAGCGTAAAATTAAAAATAAAGGACGGGTCCATAATTTTAATTCCACGACTACGAATTGAATCGAATTCGATTCAGCCGTCTTCAAAGAGAAATATTAAATTCAGATGTACAGAACTGTAAAATATTTCACTTTCCGAAACACAAAATGCTATCAATACGCTTTTCTGACCTTCTCAATGGCACTCAATGTCAGTCCATTTATATAAGCAGATCTAATAATTGATGCTACTGGATTGGCGAGCTGCTCCGACCGGGTGCTAAGTCTCTGGTCTGACCTGCTGGGCTCTGACGCGAATCCGACGGCAAGTGCAACCGACGCGTGAACCAGACGTTGGAAAGATTGGGTCACGGGCGCGAACAACGATTAATCAGACCACTGGTGGGGGCTTGCATTATATTCCGGCGCAATGAAATTACTCATCATTATAAGGTTGAATTAAATGGCGATGGAAGGCAGTTTCTCAAAAATACACAGTTATAAAGCAGACAGTAATGTACATGTACATACACATTTGATTGTCCAGCTCTAACAGACAGTGACGGTACGCCGACAGGTATTGAACATAGGACGACGGCTCACTAGTGTAATATCAACGGCGTCATAAACTGTGTCGTTCGAAGCGTAGTCGCCCTCCGGAAACAACTGGCTTTCGTTGAACGGCTGCTCTTTATAATTTGATATAAATGTATACGCAAAATTGTAACTTTATTTGCGCCAACTGCACAGGATTTGCACGAAAATATGGATAAGGGGAAGGGCATTTACTTAAAAACGATACCCTCCTCTTTTGTCAACCGTGCTTGAGACCGACTTGGTTACCGGCCTCTTGTAGTCTGTATCGGCTACTCTGATCTCTGATCTGATCTGGGACTTGATCAAGGCTTTATATTTTTACCCCTCGTCATGATTTCGACCCTCGATCGTAGTCAGTACACTGTTGCGACTACTCTCTACTTGATCGAGAATTTATTATCTCTCGACATGATTACCGACCTGATCGTAGTCTGTATCGATTACTCTGATCTTAGACTTGATCTGCTCACGGCTGGTGCAACAGCAACTGCAATTTGGAATTGAATTTCTGTCCGAATTCTTAAAGTAAAGGAAGTGATTTTATACTAATGCTCATGACGTTTGATAGAAAAAATGCGTTGGATTGAAATAAATTGGATATCGCTCGCGTGACCTTCGAAAATGAGAACATTTCTTGGAAAACACGTTTGGATAACGCGCAGGATATGGATAAAACAAACTCCCTTGAAAATGAAGGTACTGTAATCCTATATCCTAAAAATATTGTACTAAAATAATTAAAAGATTATATACCGGTACATGTACAATTGTTTCTTCTGAGTTGTCGCCGATTTTGCTTTGCTGAATTATTTGTTTGTCGCCGATCAAATATACCAGTCAGCACCCGTTGAGTATTGACACATCGACATACATGTACATGTACATGTATTGTGTAACTATAGGCCTAAACTACCAGGAGATGAGATTCATATCGTTTCTTGTTCTTGAGTTTCCTTCTCGTCCCCCGTGAGACGTACAGTACGGACGATCTTTAAAAGAATGGGCAAGGACTTCTCAAGTAGACTACTTAAGATGTTCTTGAGTAGTCTACTTGACGCGTCATCGAGGAGGCGCGCATCCGCCAGTTGACCCTGATCCTGATCTTCGTCGATTTCAGGAAGGCCTTCGACTCGGTCGTGAGGGACGCGCTCCCAGAGGTGCTCCGTGCGTACAACGTGCCAGAGCTGCTGATTACTGCTGTCATGGCGCTGTACCACGGCACGACGGCTGCTGTCTCAACACCGGACGGCCTATCGGATTTCTTCGAGACATCCTCCGGGGTGCTCCAGGGAGATACGCTAGCGCCGTTCCTATTTATTCTGGTGCTTGACTGGGTGCTACGGACTGCTCTGCCTTCCAACGACGACGGCTTCCTGCTGCGGCGACGCGTGGGTCGACGCCAACCGGAGAGACGGCTCAGCGTGCTTGGCTACGCCGATGACCTCGCCCTGCTGTCCTCGACCGTCGAGGGCGCCCAACGACAGCTGGATAGGCTGGTTGCCGTTGCGGCGAGCGTCGGCCTGGTGGTCAACACGCAGAAGACCGTCGTGCTATGCGTGCCGGACGACACCGAGGCTGCAATCTTCTGCCGAGGCGCTGACGGACAGGCGAGCGAGCTTCCAAGATGTCAGCAGTTCGTCTACCTCGGCGGTCTGGTTCCCGACGTTCGCGAGGATCTGCGGCGTCGCCGAGGACTTGCCTGGGCTGCCTTTCGTTCTATAAGGTCAGTCCTGCAGTCCGAGGCCCTACCGGACCGCCAGAGGGCGGCGCTGTTCCAGGCGGTGATCGAAACCGTCTTGTTATACAACGCCGAGACCTGGACGCTGACAGACTCGCTCGAGGCTCAAGTCGACGCGGCGCACGCTGGCCTGCTGCGCGCCGCCTTCAAGATCGGCAACGAGCGAGTCACCAACACGGCGCTCTATCATCGCGCCGGCCTGGCCCGTCCTAGCGATCTGCTGCGCCGTCGGCGACTCCAGCTGGCAGGCCACGTCATCCGCGCCGAGGCCTACTGTCCGGAGCCGGTGCAGGAGGTGCTGTTACTTACGTTGCAGGCACCCTACCGGCGGGGACAGGCGAGGACTCGGCGCTACGTCGACTGTCTGCTGGCTGACGCCGGCGCCCCGGACTCTGCCGGCGGTGCGGCCTTTGTTCGCGCCCAGGCTTCGAAGCGCGCCATCTGACGCTGCTTTTGCGAACCGGCAGCGTACTCTGTTGTTGCTGTTGTTGTTGTTGAGAATGGGTCGTGGTAGAGACGTTTGGCCCGGATACATATATACACTGTAGATCTCTTTTAGCCAATTGTAAGTCTAACGTAAATATATATGGAACCCGTCTGAAAAGACCAGAAGCTTTCTAAAACAGATGCGCAAAATTTTTTGACACATCGAATTAATGGGTTTCGGCCTTTTCGGCCCCTTTCGGGAAGCCTTCGGGCCTCAGGTCTCAGAAATAAATCAATAGTACATTAATAGCTCGTACCCATGCTTTGCCGGCGTTAATGAGAAATGAGAGCGCCCTCTGATTTTCCCATTAACGCCCTTAAAAGCGTTAAGGTATTACTATTATTGTGCCATAGACATTTGTGTTCTTGACAAAGTGGGACAAAATTAGCGGGCAGTTAATGACATTAACTGCCCGCTAATTTGCATTAAAGTAAGTTTGACTCTTGCAAGCGGGCTTAAACGTAGTCTATGGCATTAAAAAGCAAGAATAAGTGCCCAGCGGGCACAAAAATCATGTCAGCCCCATGGTAGCTTGATCGTGTGGCGAGCAGTCTAGGTCCTATAGCTAAGAGAGGGACAGCGAGAGACAAGCAGGGAGAATTTTGAAGGTAGAAATTAGCTAATCCGCAGACTAAGCTAACTCGCTGCCACCAGCCCGTGTGTCCTGGCTCACCACACCGGGACTCTCGAAATCGGGCTTCCGACTAGAGGGGGCTTAGTACTTACCTGCCAACTAGTGTCTTTTTGCTGTCAATCTCGAAGTCATAGCCGATGATAAGGGACACTGCTGGGACTAGATCGCGTTGGCCATGCAGGTACAGAGGGGACTTGTGCAGGGGATTCTTGAAGTGGCGAGTCTATGGGGTAGCTACATGTACTATTACATTGCTAAATACGAAGATATGTACTTTTGGCCTTCAACGCGCCAACTAGCCTCTCATAGCGCTGATGATAGACTAACTCGAACTTCAGAGACCTCGCATGATTCATTACCCGAGCCGCTTGGCTAACCTAGAGTGCACAAAGTACATCTCTGGCGCCGATTCTGCACTTCTGGCAGTTTTGCTCACTGATTTGATTGATTGATCGACTGAAAACTGCCTTGCCATTGGTCCACTGTGACCGGCGCCTACTAGCTTAGCTACTCATCTGAGCCATCGGCGAACAAAGAAATAAAACCGATAAAAATAACTGTCAGATTTAACCTTCTCCTCAAATCACTTCACACTTCAGATTGAATTGGCGTTTCGGACTACTAGCAGTATTATTGAATGATTTCTGCCTCAGTAACAGCACTACTGAACAAAATGAGCAAAAGTGTGCGCCTAATCCAGCTACTGAAATAGAGGACAGGTAAGGAATCACCCAATCAAGCAAGTCTAGGTAGCCTCTCACCCAACCAATCAGAAACTCAACAGCCGGAGACCAGGTAATCCACAGTGACCGAATCGGCTTAGTGCTTCGCAGCTGTAGGCCCCGGATGATGCTGTCACAAACTTCGCAGATAGCTAGCAGGTGATGATCTTTAACCTTGATGTTCGCTGCTGACGACCGGGGGAATTCGTCCTTGATGATGAGGGGGGGAGTCGTGATCCTGGGATCAAGAGACGACGGTCGCGAGTAGCAGCCGGATGTCAGGTGGCAGGTGAGCGGCCAAGTTGAAGTCCGAGCGGGCCAAAAACGCCGGTTTTATAGCCGCCAACTGGACCGCAATTTGTTATAATGGAACACCTCGATTCTGATTGGCTGAGCCGATTTGTTATAACGCACGTCGAATTTTTTGATTGGCTGAGCTTGTTGCCACCCAAACTCACGTGGCCAAGAGATCCTATCAGTTCCCTCGGGGCAATAAAAATACGACAGGTGCGGTCATAAATCACTCAAAATCGCTACATAATGATTTATGACCTAATTTCGCGTAGGAATGACAAAAATTAATGAAAAATATACATTAAAAAGCTCTTATTAAGTAGAAAGTGAAGATAATGAAGAGAAATCGCTAATCGCTAATCCCAACGTACTTTAGGGGTAAAACGCATAGCTGTCAAAGCTGTCACACGCTTAAGTGAACCCGAACAATAGGCCCTGACCTCATAAATCTTGATGGCCTGTCAAAATGATGAGAAAAAAGCTACCGCCCGCATCCTAGACCATCTGGCGCCAGCCTCCGCATTGAGTGAGGCGCAGGTGGCTGTCAGACCAGCTCAGACGCAGTGATTTATGACCCAAAAGCAGCAAGAAACCGAGCCTATGTTATTATAATGATGGGTTCGGCCTTTTTAAGCATATAGCTTCGGGCCTCAGAAATGAATCACTTAGAACTCTGGTCTCTCACTCCTGTCAGATGGTCAGCCCCATGGTAGCTATAGATTGTGGGCGAGCAGCAAGGTCCTATAGCTAAAAGAAGACAGCGAGAGACAAGCAGGGAGAATTTGAAAGGTAGAGATTAGCTAATCCGCAGATTAACTAACCCGCTGCCACCAGTCCGTGCGCCCCGACTCACCAAACCGGAGCTATCGAAATCGGACTTCCGACTAGAGGGGCACTGCACTTACCTGCCATCTAGTGTCTTTTAGCTGTCTATCTCGAAGTCATAGCCGAATAGAAGGGACGCTGCAGGGACTAAGATCGCGTTGGCCATGCAGGGACAGAGAGGACTTCTGCAGGGGGTTCTTGCGCTGGCGAGCCTTTATATACACTACTAAATGTACTATTTCATTACCAAATTCCCAGAAGTACATGTACAAGTACATGTGACTGCACACTTTTGGCACTAAATGTGTTAACGCCTCGACAGATAGCGATGATGTAGGTGTATTGTCACCTTTGGAGATCTTTAGACTAATATTTAATTCGTTTTAGCCGCTTAGCTGCCTGAGACTGCGCGAAAGCACCAGACTTAGTTTGCATGTTTATCATGATTGCTTAGATCGACTGATTGACTGGGGACTGCGCCGCTTCCGGTCCACTGTGCCTCTAGATCTAGCCGCTCATCTCAGCTGGCATTGCGAAAAAGAATGAAAACGCCAAGTCTGTTACTTCCAGATTTAACTTTCTCACTTAATCCGCAATACTAAACGCCTTAGATTAAATCAGAGCAAATGGCTATACTTTTAATATTAACTGACACTTCTGCCTCGAGTTTGGCACGCAAAGAGCAAGTAAGCAAAAGTGCAAATCCTATCGGACTACCCAGGAAGGGGTCAGACAAAGGGCACACCCAGTTTAAGCAGGTCAAGAAAGCCTCTCACCAAACCAATCAGAGGACCTATCTGCCGGTAGCCAAGGGATCCGCAGAGACCGAAGCGCTCGGATGGGATGCTGCTGCTGATCTCAACTGACGAGTGCAGCCGGTACTCTTCACTTGCCGGTTGTCGTTGCTGCTCTTAGATCACTGCCGGGAGATATTGATGATGTTTCTCCGGGGAACTTAGCTGCTGAAGCCGAAACTGCCGGGGGAAGGGGGATCAGGTCGGCAGGACCGAAGGGAGAAGATCGCCTGAAGGCAGTATCAGGCCGAGTTGTTTCGAGCGCGGACGTCGAGTTGCCGCCTTTTATAGCTCTCATGCGGCCGATTTGTTATAACGCGCGCCGAATTTTCTGATTGGCTGAGAGCTTTTGTTAAAATAGGCGCCGAATTTTCCGATTGGACGAGCCGGGGGCAGTCAGGTCGTCTCTGATTGGCTGAGCTCAAGACCCCAAAACCCACCCCACCAGGTGGCCTTCAGACCCCAGGGAAGTTGACAGGTGCGGTCATAAATCATGTGAAAAGCATAATAAAAGTCACTTGTCTAGACATCCTGGCGCCAAAAATGACAACAAAAAGCCCATAAATCAAAGGAGAAGGTAACAGAGCGAGTGGGGAGAAAGCTGGAAAGACCTCTTTGACCCATGCAGACAGGCTGGAGCCAAAAGTGACAGCTAGACCGTCATTAAATCACTAAAAATAGTGAAAAAGTTACAAATCAGGGGGTCAGAATGAGATTAAAAACATTCCTCCCAGACTTATTATGTGTCGCCCGTCTAGACTGTTGGAGGTCAATCCGTCGTCTCAGACCCAGACAGTCTGACCTTCAAAGGTGCGTAAACAACCCAAAATTAGAATCCTAAGGGAAGTACATTGTGTATCTAACATAATTAATAATAATGTCATAAGTTAGTAAGAACCCAGCCTAGATGAGAGGTTAGAGAGAAAGTCCTAAGCTAACCTACTGACAGTAGTGGAAAAAGCGCATCGAAGCAAAATGTGCGGTTTTAAGGTTGAAAAAAGATGCATCCTCACCAATAATTACAAGTATGGCAGATTAATATATAGCTACAGAAGTCCTTCTAGTATGAACTGTAGAAAAATTACAAAAGAGGGAGAAAAACGCCCATAGCCTGCTGTTAGTAGGCTAGCAAGTTTGGAACCCATGTGCGAGCGTGAAATTTGGAAAAAAGTGCGTCCCCCTGATGAGGGGGTGCTTTCACAAGGTCGAAATTTCACAACGTCGAAAAGTAAATTATTTCACAAGGTCGAAACTTCACAAGGTCGAAATTTCACAACATCGAAAACTTTAGCAAGAGACTTCATAAGGTCGAAATTTCACAAGGTCGAAACTTCACAAGGTCGAAATTTCACAACATCGAAAAATCTAGCAAGAGATTTCATAAGGTCGAAATTTCACAAGGTCGAAATTTCACAACATCGAAAACTCAAGTGCAGCCACTTTCACAAGGTCGAAACTTCATAAGCTCGAAATTTCACAAAGTCGAAAATTTTATCTATCAAGAACCATACAGTAGTTTTCTACGTTGTGAAATTTCGACCTTATGAAATTTCGACCTTATGAAGTCTCTTGCTAAAGTTTTCGATGTTGTGAAATTTCGACCTTGTGAAATTTCTACCTTATGAAAGTGGCTGCTTTTCGAGTTTTCGATGTTGTGAAATTTCGACCTTGTGAATTTTCGACCTTATGAAGCCCTTTGCTAAAGTTTTCGATGTTGTGAAATTTCGACCTTGTGAATTTTCGACCTTGTGAAAGTGGCTGCTATTTGAGTTTTCGATGTTATGAAATTTCGACCTTGTGAAATTTCGACCTTGTGAAAGAAGGTGCTTTCGACGTTGTGAAATTTCGAGTTTGTGAAACCCCCCCCCTCATCGGAATCATAATTTTTATTTTGGTACTCCAAATTTACAAGGAACAAACTTACTAAAATTCAAAAACTTTTTTATTCTGTAAAAATAAAACAAATGTAACTAGTTTTAAGGTGAATGGATCAAGTAAAACAGCGTGTGCAATTATTATACAAATATTGCTAAAGTGCTTAACCAATAAAAAAGCTAACAGCTACATAACAATTGCTACCAATAGTGACCAAAATCACGCCACGAAACTGCCGTGGCCCAATTGTCTTGTTTGTATTTTCGAAGAGCGAAAACAATAATCAGTGACTAAACGAAGAAAAAAAAATTTATAAGTTGAAGGTTCTCCTTAGTTCTTTGAATTCTAAAATATATAACATTGACAGTAATTAGCGAAGATGAAGATAAAGTTCTGTATCGGTGTTTGCTTTTTCATTTCCATCATTTCCTTGCAGTGTAAGTTCTTATTTTCTATTTACATGACACATTACAATAACTTAAGTAGGCATAAGTACTGAAACTGTAGAAGTATCTGGTATGTGTATACCATATAGGCAAATATTTAAACATATACTTTTCCCCCTTTTATTGACTTTCCTTTTTGGACTGTCTAGGCTTACCATATAGACAGACCAGAGGGATGTTTTACATGACAAGGACAAGCCAAGGTGACTTTCAAAATGATCCTAATCTGAAAAAAGTAGGGCCTATAACAGAGGGCCAGAGGCACTGTATCACAGTATCAAATACACAAATTTCCTAAACATGGATTAGGGCATTAGGGTAGGATGCAATGGTGGGTTTCCATGATTTTTAGTGCCATGATTTTTGTTTGGCTAGGGCCTACTCATTATATGCATAGTACCATATGAATAATACTAGAATTATTTACACAGTAACTAAAATAAATAAAATACTGGTTTTATATAGGCCTACTGTAATACTTACAGCTATGTTATATCTACACTCTAGATCATATAGTATGCCTGAAAATTTGGGTGTTATTGGCCTTGCATGCCAAAAATAGACGTGCACAGTAAGTATATTTCACTTCTAAGAAAATAGTAGATGTACACCTAACATGTACTTTATAGAATCACAATCATAAAAGTTATTGAGAAGTAGAAAAAAAGATAAAAAAGTTCATTTTTAAATGTAAATTTCAAGCTTTCTAGGTTTTTAAGCTTGTAATAAATAATAAAGCATTTAAACAAATATTTGTATATATCAATTTTCCACTATAAATAGTATTGCTAGGCTATTACCAAACCAAACCATAGCACCTGTGGTACTAAAATAAGTGCCTGTAGCACCAAAATGAGTGTCTATGGTGCCAAAATGAGTGCCTACGGCGCTAAAATGAGTGCCTATGGGGCTAAAATGAATGCTTGCAGTGCTAAAATAAGTGCTTGCAGTGCTAAAATAAGTGACTGCAGTGCTAAAATAAGTGCTTGCAGTGCTAAAATAAATGCTTGCAGTGCTAAAATAAGTGCCTGCAGTGCTAAAATAAGTGCCTGCAGTGCTAAAATGAGTGCCTGCAGTGCTAAAATAAGTGCCTGCAGTGCTAAAATTAGTGCTGACAATACCAATTTTGAAAATAATGTATATGTAAGAATTTATTCATGAACATATACATGTATAATAGTTGGCTTTGTCCCCCTACCAAAAAATCCATGGCAATGCCCTTGAATTTAAATAAAATATCCAATAAAAAATTACACAGAATCCTAATCTTCTAAACAAAAAGCTCTATAAATATCAATAGAGCAATAAGAAGGCAAAACATATCAAAAGTTGAACATTGGGTCTGCCTCCTATTGAAAGCAATAACAATTTTAATATGAAAAAAAGAGAAAAGTTCTTATCTCCATAGTGTATTTTTGGTGAAAACTAGCCTTAATATTTTCTAAAAAATGTTGTTTCCTATCCTTCTATTTGAGTAGTCCTTGGGGTTTATATTGTTAATATTTGATTATTATTTGATTAAAATTGTGCACAACAAATATTCATTTTATCATTAAAAATCAATTTTAGGCTTGGCTAATCCAGTGTTGTTTAGCACAACTACAGAAACAACTGCAGTGCCATCTACAACTACTATTGGTACTAATAGTAGTACCACTGCTGCTACTGAGACTACAGGTACTACCAGTGTCACTGGCACAACTGGAGTCACTGGCTCTACTAATGCTACTACTGAAACTACCAATAGTACTACTGTTGGGCCAAGCTCTACTACTAATGACAAGTCAACTGTTACTACTAGCAGTAGTATTAGTAGTAGCACAGGTAAATCTAGCACCACCAAGGCTCCAAGCCATTCCACTCCTGGAGATGCTACAACATCGGCCGGTGGCCAGAATGCTGGCGGTCGTTTCGATGCCGGCTCATTCTTTGGCGGCATTGTGCTTGGCTTGGTCCTAGTTGCTATCGGCATGTTTGCCTACAGGATCTATAAGAATCGTTCTGGCCGAACCAACTACAGTCAGATGTGATGGAGCTCGAATGAGATTCTACATGAAATTGATTGATTTCATTGTGGTGTGAGCAAATGATTATAACTCACCTTTCTAAACCAAAAATTGTCAACAAATACGCTTGCCTTCACAAATTTTAATTTTTTAACTATTAAGTAATTTTCACTTTTTATCCTTGTAGTAAATAGTTGCAAATGCTGCATTAATACTGTTAGTAGAACACATGGTGTATTTTTAAACATTTTATAAACTTTCTGATACTTCAGGTAGTTTCACAACCCTACATTCCTGATACTTCAGATGGTGTCACAACCCTACATTCCTGATACTTCAGATGGTGTCACAACCCTACATTCCTGATACTTCAGATGGTGTCACAATCCTGCATTCCTGATACTTCAGATGGTGTCACAACCCTACATTCCTGATACTTCAGGTAGTGTCACAACCCTACATTCCTGATACTTCAGATGGTGTCACAACCCTACATTCCTGATACTTCAGGTAGTGTCACAACCCTACATTCCTGATACTTCAGGTAGTGTCACAACCCTACATTCCTGATACTTCAGATGGTGTCACAACCCTACATTCCTGATACTTCAGATGGTGTCACAACCCTACATTCCTGATACTTCAGATGGTGTCACAACCCTACATTCCTGATACTTCAGATGGTGTCACAACCCTACATTCCTGATACTTCAGGTAGTGTCACAACCCTACATTCCTGATACTTCAGGTAGTGTCACAACCCTACATTCCTGATACTTCAGATGGTGTCACAACCCTACATTCCTGATACTTCAGGTAGTGTCACAACCCTATACTCCCAATGTTTCAGGTAGTGTCACAATCCCACTACCCTGATCCTTCAGCTGAGCGCCGTATTTCTTCATGAAAATGTCTTCTTTGAATGGATGATTGTCTTCCCATTTTTCTATTTATTTTGTTTATTTTTCAATACCAGATTATTCGAGGTCTAGAATTATATATTTATTCCAGCGCTGCTCAATACTATTTTACAATATTATATTATATGTATATAAATGTGCTCTAAAACGAATTAATGGCTTCAGTTTTAGTGTTTTCATAAGTTCTAATGACTGTCTTTATCAAATAATCACAATCGCACAACTTTTAAACCGATTTTCATGCATCCTAGAACACAGCTTTATTCCAGGTCGAAGTTTATATAGTTATGCTCTACAAGCCTATCATTAGCTTTAATTGCGGCTTTGTGTTTTTCCCGTTTATTGATATCGTGAATCTCATCTATATTTATTGGCCATCTGATCAGCTGTGAAGGCTTTAATCATTAGTAGTAGTTATGAAGCTAGTATATTATTTTGCTGACAATATATCGCCAATGTTTACTCCGCCAAGCTGGACTTTTTGGTATCTTAAGATCGCGTTTATGCTTGTTTGGGTTCATTATTACCATAATATGCATGCACTGTGCACTGCGTTGGTCTTCTGGTCTTTCGTTTTTTTACAAGTCCCCCGGCCGGATCCTCAGTTGCTGGGCCAGACTCCCAGATCCTCGTTGCTGTGCTAGCCTCCCAGATCCTCAGTTGCTGGGCCAGCCTCCCAGATCCTCAGTTGCTGGGCCAGCCTACCAGATCCTCAGTTGCTAGGCCAGCCTCCCAGATCCTCAGTTGCTAGGCCAGCCTCCCAGATCGTCAGTTGCTAGGCCAGCCTCCCAGATCCTCAGTTGCTAGGCCAGCCTCCCAGATCCTCAGTTGCTGGGCCAGCCTCCCAGAGTGTCAGTTGCTGGGCCAGCCTCCCAGATCCTCAGTTGCTGGGCCAGACTCCCAGATCCTCGTTGCTGTGCTAGCCTCCCAGATCCTCAGTTGCTGGGCCAGCCTCCCAGATCCTCATTTGCTGGGCCAGCCTCCCAGATCTTCAGTTGCTAGGCCAGCCTCCCAGATCTTCAGTTGCTGGGCCACCAGCCTCCCAGATCCTCAGTTTGCGTTGCACGAAAATCTCATTAATAGCTAAGAACTGAAAAACACTCTTGTGTTTTTATATTTAGCTTTTTTAATCAAGTTTTTAATAACAGTTAATAAAAAATTCAGAAAACAAACAAGCATTCTGTCTAGAGCGACAGACCTGTACATCTTTCATGTACATATTGATTCCTGTCTTGGTTATTATGAAATAACTTAGCGCGTGTAACGAAACTACGAATATGTTTATATTGACATCATAGGCCTAAATTCGTTATTGATACCGCGTACAGCTAAAGCAGATGCACGCTGTCTATTCCAGTGAGTTTTGTGCACAATCGATGCGTGCAGTACATATACTTTATTGGGCAGGATTAATAAATTAATTAGGCAGTTCGTTTTCAGTAGCATGAAATCCGTCATTGGATCTGCCTTCATTCTGATTGGTCGCTGTGACGGACAGCGGCTTAGGATCCCCCTTGACAGCGGCTTTGCTGGACCCTGGGGCTGACAAAATTAAAGTTTTGAAAAATTCTAAAAATTGCGTGTGTTGGCTTCTTGGGAAAATGTCTGGGCAAGTATAATCAATTAGGAACCCGTTAGGAATCATCGAAGATGAAATTCCCACAGTGTCTAAAATGGAACCCAGCACAGTGTCAAAAATGGAACCCATAGTTTCTAAAATGAAATCCACAGTGCCTAAAATGAAATCCACAGTGTCTAAAATGGAATCTACAGTGTCTAAAATGGAATCTACAGTGTCTAAAATGGAATCTACAGTGTCTAAAATGGAATCCACAGTGTCTAAAATGGTATCCATAGTGTCTAAAATGGTATCCACAGTGTCTAAAATGGAATCCACAGTGTCTAAAATGGTATCCACAGTGTCTAAAATGGTATCCACAGTGTCTAAAATGGTATCCACAGTGTCTAAAATGGAATCCACAGTGTCTAAAATGGAATCCACAGTGTCTAAAATGGAATCTACAGTGTCTAAAATGGAATCCACAGTGTTTAAAATGGAATCCACAGTGTCTAAAATGGAATCCACAGTGTCTAAAATGGAATCTACAGTGTCTAAAATGGAATCTACAGTGTCTAAAATGAAATCCACAAGGTCTAAAATGGAATCCACAGTGTCTAAAATGGAATCCACAGTGTCTAAAATGGAATCTACAGTGTCTAAAATGGAATCCACAGTGTCTAAAATGGAATCCACAGTGTCTAAAATGGAATCCACAGTGTCTAAAATGGAACCCACAGTGTCTAAAATGGAATCCACAGTGTCTAAAATGGAATCTACAGTGTCTAAAATGAAATCCACAGTGTCTAAAATGGATCTCAGTGTCTAAAATGGAACCCTACCGTGTCTAAAATGGAACCCACAATGTCTGAAATGGAGCCCAGCACAGTGTCTAAAATGGAACCCACAGTGTCTAAAATTTAACCCACAGTGCCTAAAATGGAACCCACAGTGTCTAAAATGAAACCCACAGTGTCTAAAATGGAATCCACAGTGTCTAAAATGGATCTCAGTGTCTAAAATGGAACCCACAGTGTCTGAAATGGAACCCACAGTGATTAAAATGGAACCCAGCACAGTGTCTAAAATGGAATCCACAGTGTCTAAAATGGAATCCACAGTGCCTAAAATGAAATCCACAAGGTCTAAAATGGAATCTACAGTGTCTAAAATGGAATCCACAGTGTCTAAAATGGAATCCACAGTGTCTAAAATGGAAACAGTGTCTAAAATGGAATCCACAGTGTCTAAAATGAAATCTACAGTGTCTAAAATGAAATCCACAGTGTCTAAAATGGATCTCAGTGTCTAAAATGGAACCCTACCGTGTCTAAAATGGAACCCACAATGTCTGAAATGGAGCCCAGCACAGTGTCTAAAATGAAACCCACAGTGTCTAAAATGGAACCCACAGTGTCTAAAATGGAACCCACAGTGGTTAAAATGGAACCCAGTACAGTGTCTAAAATGAAATCCACAGTGCCTAAAATGGAATCTACAGTATATAAAATGGAACCCTACCGTGTCTAAAATGGAACCCACAATGTCTGAAATGGAACCCAGCACAGTGTCTAAAATGAAACCCACAGTGTCTAAAATGGAACCCACAGTGTCTAAAATGGAACCCACAGTGATTAAAATGGAACCCAGCACAGTGTCTAGAATGGAATCCACAGTGTCTAAAATGGAACCCACAGTAACTAAAATGGAACCCAGCACAGTGTCTAAAATGGAACCCACAGTGTCTAAAATGGAACCCACAGTGTCTAAAATCGAACCCACAGTGTCTAAAATGAAATCCACAGTGCCTAAAATGAAATCCACAAGGTGTAAAATGGAATCCACAGTGTCTAAAATGGAATCTACAGTGTCTAAAATGGAATCCACAGTGTCTAAAATGGAATCCACAGTGTCTAAAATGGAATCCACAGTGTCTAAAATGGAACCCACAGTGTCTAAAATTTAACCCACAGTGCCTAAAATGGAACCCACAGTGTCTAAAATGGAACCCACAGTGTCTAAAATGAAACCCACAGTGTCTAAGCATCTCAGCCACATGCACACTGTTCTGCTCAGTACAGTGTAAACTTACGATCACCAATAGGCTGGGTGTAGCTTCGCTTCTCCAAGTAACTGACCAGGAATCTGTAGATGAAGGCGAGCTGACCCTAGGGTGCAAGCATGAGGTTTTTGTTGTGTCATGACACACTCGAAACTCCATGACCAATTTTCTAAACCTCCCTAACCAGTTTTAAATCTGATGACCTACTTCGAAAGTTTGAATGACTCACTGGCATGTAAGCTAGATGACCATTTCCACTCATGACCTTTTTTACCCTATACATGTACCTTTGACACCCACGGTCATAATCCTCCCAAACTTATATGACCTTTTCCACCATCCACGGCCTCCATGAATCCAGGCTTTACCTGGGTCTGCACCGTGACCCCAAATAAACCCTCACCTTGGTCTGCACCATGACCCCAAACCCTCACCTTGGTCTGCACCATGACCCCAAATAAACCCTCACCTTGGTCTGCACCATGACCCCAAACCCTCACCTTGGTCTGCACCATGACCCCAAACCCTCACCTTGGTCTGCACCGTGACCCCAAACCCTCACCTTGGTCTGCACCATGAGTTTGCGGCAGGCCCGCAGCTGCATGACCGTCTCAAACACGTTGATGGTTTTGGCGCCGCGCAGCTCCAGCGAGCGCACCAGGATGTCCAGCGCGATCAGGGTGCCGGTCCGGCCGACCCCGGCGCTGCAGTGCACGAGAATCGGCGGCTCGTCGTCGCTTCGCCTCAACTTCGGCGCGTAGCTGCGCATCTGGGCGAGGAAGTCGGCGAGGTCGTCGACATTCGGCACGTTGTAGTCAGCCCAGCCCAGGTAGAAGAGCTGCACCACCTGAAGCGGCTCCGTCTGGTTTCTACGCAGGTTGGAGGGGTTGGAAATAAATATTTGCAGAAAGGCTCGTACACACGCTCACACAGGGGGTGTGCCCTTATGAGTGTGAACCGCACGTGCACACACACAAGCCCCAAATGAATGTGGCCACGCAAGGAATAGAACCAGAGTCTGTTCGCCTGTCCCCTCGGTGGCGACGTCTCAGTCTTTAATAGCATGATGATTTTTATGTAGCATGATGAAGAAATGACACCAAAAATAGACTATTAGTCTATAACACTCGTACACTCGCAAGTCTTGCAAATCATCGTTAGCCCAAAAATAAAGATTGGCTCAGATTACCTAGAAGAGTAAATAGGACTTTTCGATCCGATTAGAAACACACACTTAGAAGAGTGGAACAGCGTACCTGCCCCAGCAGAAATACTTGGTATGTAAATTCGCTATTAAATATACACTTTACCTGTCGGCACTGCACGTGACCAGCATTTTCCGAACCGTATAAGTACCCAATGAACTTTCGCTGTCCAATACCACTTTGATGTCGTCGTAATATTCAGATTGGCCAACAGTTACTGGCCAGAAACGCTCGCATTTCTTTTTCTCGCCTTCGAGGCACTGGGTTAGGGTTATAATGAGAGTCACCTTGTGCTGGTAGATCATGCGCCAGTGATCGTCTAGTGTGCCCGGCAGGGGGCCTTGGCTGGCTATGAACTCTCTCTGGCGGTCCAGGCCCCTGATTTGAGGATGGGTGGGGTTGCAACTTCACTTGCTTTTTAGAAAACTTTGGAAGGCTGATTTTTTACGCAAAAAATGTACACACTTACCCCATACATCCAGCTCACCTAGTTCACTCTCCTAGTCCTATAGTGTACACCTAGTTCACTCTCTTAGTCGTATAGTGTACACCCAGTTCACTCTTCTAGTCGTATAGTGTACACCCAGTTCACTCTTCTAGTCGTATAGTGTACACCCAGTTCACTCTCCTAGTCGTATAGTGTACACCCAGTTCACTCTCCTAGTCGTATAGTGTACACCCAGTTCACTCTCCTAGTCCCATAGTGTACACCCAGCTCACTCTCCTAGTCCTATAGTGTACACTGTGTACAGTATGCAGTTAAAACTCGACCATTCCTTGTAATTTATATCTACGTGAACCAAACTGCATAACAAGCATGAATGTACACTGCTACAGGTACGCACCTACCCCTCTTCACCTCACCTGATGTAGTTGGCATTGATATAATCATCTGGAGCCAAACCCGGGCCTTCGTAGTCGGATTCCAGAGTCACCCGAGTATGATCGTAGGGCAGGATGTCCGTGTACCTGTTCTTAGCCCTGTTGCAGTCTTCCACAGCCGCATCGCAGGTGAACTTGTAGTGCTCCAACGCTGCGCACTCTTCCCGCATCTCTTCAAACTGCTGGTGAACCCCCAGCTCGCTGTCTCTCAGCATTGAAGCCGCGTAGAAACCAAACTCTTCAACTGCCACCCCGAGGCTTTCTAGGCGTCTTGGGAAAATTGAGATGCAGAAATAATTAAGGCTGGATCTTGTCAAGGACTCAAAAGGGAATTAGATGCTCAAAAGAAGCTTATCACAACTCACTGCATGGGAATATCTCGCGATTCCAGCCTTCCGCCTGAGGCGCCCATTCCAAGAAAGTGACGTCTTAAAAACAGCGACGCTGTCACGCCGACCACTGCAATAGCTAGAAACAACATTGTGCCGGTGAGGCCGACAGCCAATAAGCTAGAAGATACTCGTACCTCTGGTTCCGGTGTAGTCCTCACCTGGAATTGAGGCCATGTTGGGATGTTCGTTGGGATTTGGATTAGGAACATATGCCAGAAACATACGCTTAGTTTACACCTAAGAATGTTTAACAACTATAGCAAAACACTTGTCTAACAGTTGTGTGCCTGTCTAACAGTTTCTAACTAACTAATAACGTGTCTAACTGTTGACATTGACCTGTCTAACACAACAACTGTAGCAATAACATAGGCAGTGTCCTGTCATCCATCATAATATTTGTCTAAATTTAACATCTATATCTTTTTTACAGTAACTATAGCAAAGTGTGTATCACAGTTTAAAACCATTCAAAGAAAATAATTTTAACAAAAAAGAGATTATAAACTGTAATTAGGTATTTTCTTACCGAAGCCCACTGCACCTCGGACGCCTGGTTCTTGTAGACAGCCCAGTAGGTCAGGTTGTATTCGAAGCCCGGCATCAAATTGTAAAAGATGATTTCACAGAAATGTTTTCTAACAACACAAGAATAATTTTGTTTTTCACCGGATAATCGTGCTTCCATTCGATAAGAAGTAGTTCTCTCTTTGAAGGACGCAACTAATCTTCGACTGTCACTCGACTGTCTGTTCAGCGTTGGAGATTGCGGCTCTGTGGGGAGAATTGGTGCATCGAATTTTTTGTTTGAAACATCATTAAAGCGAATAGCTAATCATGGACCAGAGGAGTCCGCAGAGCAGCAGCATGCAAATTCTGCAGCAGAAGTTCTGGTGGCAGAAGAAGCCGTGTTGGAATTGGCGCTGGATATCATCGAGGAAAACAGGCCCAGCAGCGCCCTGGTTGGCAGATGGACTTAGAGCAGATTGCGATGTGGAATCTAAGGAGTGGAGTCGCTGAATGATGAGAACAATGCTGTAAACTTCCTCCAGCTAGCCAGCTAGCCTTCCTCTGACCCAAAGCAGGTCTGGAACACGATCAAATGCCTCAGCAACGGCCAACAAGCAGCCCAGCCCAACGAGAACCTGGTGGTTGACAACCGAGAACTCTGCACTGACAAAGACAAATTCAACGCCTTCGGCTGCTACTACGAGAGAATCAGCACGCTGAAGCACGACGCCACTCACCGCAAATTCAAGGTGAAAACGGCCAACCGCGCCTCGCCAACTATTCTGTCAATGACGACAACTACCGCCGTGATTTCACCGAAGGCGAACTTTGCAGAGAAGTCGACCGTCTGGACCCGAGCAAGAAGTGTAGCCTGAACGGCAGAGAAGCGGCTCTTTTCCTTCATCTGCCCGACAATTGACGCTCTCCTTGGCTCAAGTCTTTTTTCGCTGCTGGCGCACCGGCTCCCCGGCCCTCTTCTTACTTTACGTCAACGCCTGGACGGAGTTCACGACGCCAGAAGTTGAATACAGCGGGTATGCCGACGACATCGCCTTGTGGTCCACCGGAAGACGTCCGCGCCATCTTGGATCGCATCCAGGACGCTCTCCAGCGGATCGAGAAGTGGGCTGACTTCCTGCGCGTCGATCTCAACCCAGCCAAAACCGAATGCTGCCGCCTCTTCAGTAGAGACCGTGCCGACCGGGATCGCGCCCTCCTCTATCGCTGTACGGCCACGGTATCCCACCCCTAAGCAAAAACTGAAGTTCCTTGGGGTCTGGATCGACAGAGGACTTCTGTTCGACAGGCACACAAACACGGCCAAGGACAAGATGCAACGCAGAACAGCAATCATCCGCGCCCTTGCGCACTGGGAATGGGGCTGGGACCGCCCCCTGCTCCTTCGGGTCTACCGCGCCCTCCTCGAGTCGGTGGTCTAGCATGCCGCTGCAAAAACCCGCCTCGACGACCTCGATCGCGCTCAGAGAGAAGCGCTCAGGACCTTTACCGGGCTGCCTCGCTCTACTCCCGTCGAAGCCATCTACCTTGAGGCGAATGTCCACCCAATCAGTCTCTTGCTGACCTACGAGAAAGTGTCCCGCCGCCCCATCGACGACCCGTTTCGGCGAATCTGCGATAGGCACCTGAACATCCGTCTGGCGGCTAACAAAGGCCTTCGCGAACAAGCCAGAGCCTGCTGCAATGCCATGGTCGCTCTGCCTCGTCTGCCTTTTCCTCTCATCTGCCATCCTTCATGGGACTCTCTCATCGATTATGTAGTCCATCTGTTTACCAAGCTCCTGGAGTTCGAGGGCCCCGCGTCCGCGGCAGTGCTCTCCGCCATTGAGCTGCGCTGCCCCGCCTCGTACTGCCATCCTGGCGGACAGTCAGAGCGCCAGCGTCATCCAAGCGGACCAGCCCACGCTGAACTCCAGGCTCGAGACCGCTAAAGCTCTCCTTACTCAAGCGGCTCGCCGTACTCAGATGACCCTGCAGTGGGTGCCCGGGCACTCAGGGGTGCACGGCAACGAACTGGTCGATGCCGAAGCCAAAACCGCCGCTGCAGTCTGTCAGGAACAAGTCGAAATTTCGCCTCTAAAAAACGTATATCGGTCACCACCTCAAGTACCAGCCCGGCCTGCACGGTCACCTGGAAGTGTACCGGCCGTGACCCGGTCTCGCTCGCGCCCGGTACTCGCCGGCAGCAGATGCTCGCCTCCCAAATCAGATCCGGCTGTCCCGAATCGTCCTACTACCGCATTGCCGAGAGGGGGAACCCTGTCGTCTCTGCAACCAGCCGGCCGAGCAATTCCTTATTCTGTGCGTGTCCGAAGCTCGATACTACCCGACGCATCATCGGCGTCACTTGTCTGCGCGACTTAGCACAAGGGGACGTGGTGGCACAGCTCTTGGGGGCCATCTACTGGCGGCCCCTCTGAGCTCACCAACGCATTCAACAACAATAACATCAGCAACAACACCAGCAACATCAGCAACAACACCAGCGACATCAGCAACAACACCAGCGACATCAGCAACAACACCAGCGAGAACACCAGCGACATCAGCAACAACACCAGCGACAACACCAGCGAGAACACCAGCGACATCAGCAACTACACCAGCGAAGCAACAACACCAGCGACAACACCAGCGGCAAACCAGCGAAAACACCAGCGACAACACCAGCGACAACACCAGCGACAACACCAGCGAAAACACCAGCGACAACACCAGCGACAACACCAGCGAAAACACCAGCGACAACACCAGCGAAAACACCAGCGAAAACACCAGCGACAACACCAGCGAAAACACCAGCGACAACACCAGCGACAACACCAGCGAAAACACCAGCGACAACACCAGCGACAACACCAGCGAAAACACCAGCGACAACACCAGCGAAAACACCAGCGACAACACCAGCGAAAACACCAGCGACAACACCAGCGACAACACCAGCGAAAACACCAGCGACAACACCAGCGACAACACCAGCGACAACACCAGCGACAACACCAGCGAAAACACCAGCAACAACACCAGCGACAACACCAGCGACAACACCAGCGAAAACACCAGCGAAAACACCAGCGAAAACACCAGCGACAACACCAGCGACAACACCAGCGAAAACACCAGCGACAACACCAGCGAAAACACCAGCGACAACACCAGCGACAACACCAGCGAAAACACCAGCGACAACACCAGCGACAACACCAGCGAAAACACCAGCGACAACACCAGCGAAAGCACCAGCGAAAACACCAGCGACAACACCAGCGAAAACACCAGCGACAACACCAGCGACAACACCAGCGACAACACCAGCAACAACACCAGCAACAACACCAGCGACAACACCAGCGACAACACCAGCGACAACACCAGCGACAACACCAGCGACAACACCAGCGAAAACACCAGCGACAACACCAGCGAAAACACCAGCGAAAACACCAGCGACAACACCAGCGACAACACCAGCGACAACACCAGCGACAACACCAGCAACAACACCAGCAACAACACCAGCAACAACACCAGCGAAAACACCAGCGACAACACCAGCGACAACACCAGCGACAACACCAGCAACAACACCAGCAACAACACCAGCGACAACACCAGCGACAACACCAGCAACAACACCAGCAACAACACCAGCGACAACACCAGCGACAACACCAGCGACAACACCAGCGACAACTGGTCTAAAAAACATTGAGCTTTGAGGGGATCTCAAAAACATTAGCTTTTGTATGCATAACAATAAACGATTTCGATCTACATTCATACTTGTCTCGTGTACAATTTCAAATTTGAGTGGGATCTTAGAGAGCAGGATCTGAGAGATTGGGATCCTGGGAGGTTGGGATCTGAGAGAGTGGGGTCTGAGAGAGCAGGATCTGAGAGATTGGGATCCTGGGAGGTTGGGATCTGAGAGAGTGGGGTCTGAGAGAGCAGGATCTGAGAGATTGGGATCCTGGGAGGTTGGGATCTGAGAGAGTGGGGTCTGAGAGAGCAGGATCTGAGAGATTGGGATCCTGGGAGGTTGGGATCTGAGAGAGTGGGGTCTGAGAGAGCAGGATCTGAGAGATTGGGATCCTGGGAGGTTGGGATCTGAGAGAGTGGGGTCTGAGAGAGCAGGATCTGAGAGATTGGGATCCTGGGAGGTTGGGATCTGAGAGAGTGGGAACCGAGAGGGTGGGATCTGGCAGATTGGGATCTGGGAGATTAGAATCTGAGAGTGAGATTTTTAATTTTGGGTAAGATTTTTGGGGATCTAAAGTGCTACTTGGAATCTGAGAATGAGATAGGCAAGATTGGAGTGAGATTGGGAAACTGGGTGAGATTAAAAATCTATAGTGATATTTGGGGTTGTTGTTAAACGGGGGAGGGAAGCTGGGCTTACCCGCGGATCAGCCCTAAAGGGGGCTCTGCCGCTAGTGGAGCACCGAAGAGTTTTTGGATAGACTACTTAAAGCGGTCCGAGAGCGGGGATACCCCGAAGTCAACGGAAATGGCTTATCAATTGGAGTGAGTCTGGAAGGCTTGTTTCCGAAAGGGAGACTCCAGGCGGGAAGACCGGCCGCCTCTATTGCTACCAACCCAAGGGTTTAAGTTTATAAGTTTAGTTTAGTTTAGCGCTTATGAAGTTTAGCGCTTGTGAAGTTTAGCGCTTGTGAAGTTTAGCGCTTATGAAGTTTAGCGCTTGTGAAGTTTAGCGCTTATGAAGTTTAGCGCTTGTGAAGTTTAGCGCTTGTGAAGTTTAGCGCTTGTGAAGTTTAGCGCTTGTGAAAGTAGGTGAGTTAGCGCTTATGAAAATTAGCGCTTGTGAAGCCTCCCCCTGAAACCCTCTAATCGCGCCTTTTGACACTACCCAATTTTTATTGCCTTTCTTGGAATTCCAGCCTAAAGCTGCCGTGTACATTCCAGTGGACTGGCTAATGTACATTACTGCTGAACCAATTAGCAATATGTTTACGCCTGCAAGCATGGGCTTCTAAAGTCAAAGTAATTTCAACTGCCTTTTTTAAAAATAAAAATAGCTTATGTATTCTTTGCTACTGAACTGAAAGTAGAAAGCTGTTTTACTAAGTATATGACTGAGTGGCCCATCCACGAATAGCTATTTTAGTATCTAGTACCTGCGGCTTAAATCAACAGACAGAATTTATTGCCCAACTATTAATAAATTGAAAAAAAGGATTAACTTTATTATCAAATGGCTAACCATTTATCAAATCACAAAGCTTATTCAAATGACTTATTAAATGACATGTCCCGATCCATAAAACTGAGAATGCAACAATAAACTTTTAGATTTGCCGAAACCGAACCTAACGATCGTCAGTGTGACAGCAACCAACGATAGTAGTATAACAGCTGCTGCGCCGAAAAATTTCAATCAAACTTACGAAATTTGTTCCGAAGATAAGTGCAAAAATCTCTTAAAAGCAAACAATAGCGTTTGCTTTACGGGTCTCCAACCGGGTACTGTGTACACTCTGACTGTGCGAACAGTCAAAACTGCATTTCCTGCATCAGATGCAGGACTCAAGAAAGCAGACTCAACTTCCAAATTTCTGGTACTGTATTCAAAAGGAAATTTTAAATACAGAGGTTTCTCTTTACAACAGGGCCATCTCTGCTCTCTCAGCATTCGGATCCCTAATCTCACTGCCATATATACAATCTCACTACCACGTTTCCAATTTCCCTCCCAGCATCTCAATCTCCCCTGATCTCATTCGGGGAGGCTTCACAAGCGCTAAACTTCACAAGCGCTAAACTTCACAAGCGCTAAACTTCACAAGCGCTAAACTTCACAAGCGCTAAACTTCACAAGCGCTGAACTTCACAAGCGCTGAACTTCACAAGCGCTAAACTTCACAAGCGCTAAACTTCACTACCAACGCTTCAAGGTCACTATCCCCTCTAGGGAGAACGCCAACGACAGCTGGGCCCCTCAGGAGGTTCACTGCTTTACTGACGGATCCTCCAAAGACGGTTTATCCGGCTTTGGAGTCTGCGTCCTTATCAACGGACGCGTGATCGTCACTCACGCCCAACACACTGGCAGACTCTCCAGCGTCTTCCAGAATGAAGTCCTTGCCATCAGCTCCTGTGCAGCTGAGCTCCACTGCAGGGACTTCAAGGACAGAAGAATATTCTTCCACCCTGACAGCCAGGCCGCTTTGCAGGCCCTGTGTCACACCACTACGAACTCCTGAACAGTCCGCGACTGTATCGGGCAGCTCAACAAGCTGGCTCGGAGGAACACCGTCCGGCTTACGTGGATCCCAGGACACGCTGGCTTCAAAGGTAACGAGCTCGCCGACTCCCTCGCTAAGGCGGGCTGTTCCGGCTCGCTCCTTGGCCCCGTGCCCCTGGCCCCCATCCCCGCCACTGTCATTAACCTGCACTTGCGCAGATGGGATGGTGTCTCCAACTGCCGACAATCTCGTACGGCAGTGCCCAATCCATCCCTCAAGCTGCGGAGAATCCTTTTGAACCAAAATCGAAAAGATATCCGCGCTCTCACTATGACCTTCACAGGTCTCGGTTGCTTTGCCAGGCACTGTTTCCTCCGAAGCGTTCGCCGGAGCGAACTCTGCCCTTAATGCAACCTCGAGAACGAAGACGCCAAGCACTTCGTCTGCTACTGCCCGGCCTTCAACCGAGACCGGCTCAACCACCTCGGGCCCAACCCGTCCCTGGACGACGTTTGCCGGCCCGAGAACATCCCACGGCTCACCCGGTTTCTCCGGGCCACCAAGCGAGCCTCCGTCTTTCCCACCGAAGGCAACGCTGCAGACAGGACCGGCAGACCTCCCTGACCGGCCCCGCGCCCTAGCCTTTGCGGGCCTTTCCGGGATTAGCGGAATGGGCGACGCTCGCCTCCCCGCTGCGTCTTCGGACCGCCCTGCAGCTAAGTCAAGTAAGTCAAGATAATTACATGTATATACTGATAGCTTCGTTCCATAAACCCGAATTTTCACTATGTCGAAATTTTACAACAGCGAATTTTATTGTACTTTAACAAACAATTTATTTGAATGCCTCGTTTGTGATCGAGTGATTGAGAGTGAACGAGTGCAGTATAGCCTCACTCTATGGCAAAATATTCTTAGCCTACCGTAATTATTGTGGGTCACTTTTAAAAACAATATTTCATAAACTCATAGCTAATTGACCAATTGAAGTACCATTTTTATACAAAGTGTATTTAATGGCCTTACCAATGGAATGCCACTGATAAACAGATGTTGGCGCCAGCAAACTTTTCTATCCATAAGGTTAACACTACGAGCTAAGAGAGTGTTGCACACTAAAAACTCTGAAGCACAAGCTTAAGCCTTTCCAGCTTTAAAAATTGCTGGCAAATTATTACGAATCTAAACATATAATTTTATGGAAAGCTTGTTTAATAAAGTTTACAATAAAATTGTTGACATTATCACTTGTGTGGTAAAGCATTTGGTACACGAATCTAAGACGACCAAAACAGCTTTTCTTATCTTACTTGAATCTAGTAGAGAATTTGATTTTTATCTACAGCTGAACATAGTTTGTTTCATAGGGTCCATCTATTGCCCATCCATATTTTACTCACTTGTTGTTGCCAGCAGCCACTGCGTTGGACCTTCCCTATAATCGGGACCATCAGCAACGGCTCTAATGGTGATGTTGTAGACTTCTCCACTTGAATTGTAATAACAAGTGTGCCTCATTGATTGTGTCTCCTCTGCAGCAGCTCTGGAGTCGCAGTTGACAAAATATGTCAGATTTAAATGTTTCACCACCTGACTGACATTGTCTGGCCAGGACCAAACAATCTCTATCAATTGTGTTGTTGTACGATTCACCTGCACTTTTAGATTAGGAAGTTCTACTGGTTCTGGCGTGGTTTGCACTGCACTGCCAGCTGTTGTTACGGTAGTTGCAGCTGTAGTTGTAGTTGAGGGTTGAGTTGTGCGGGAATTTGTCGTAGTCTGCTTTGTCAAGTTGGCTGTTGTAGCAGTTGTAGAGGCAG
Source organism: Macrostomum lignano (assembly GCA_002269645.1). Lineage (NCBI taxonomy): Eukaryota > Metazoa > Platyhelminthes > Macrostomidae > Macrostomum > Macrostomum lignano. The sequence goes on along the minus strand of NIVC01002024.1, from coordinate 90,138 downwards.
CTGTAGAGGCAGTTGAAGCGGCAGTTGTAGAGGCAGTTGAAACGGCAGTTGTAGAGGCAGTTGAAGCGGCAGTTGTAGAGGCTGTTAAAGCGGCAGTTGAAGCGGTAGTTGAAGCGGCAGTTGAAGCGGTAGTTGTAGAGGCAGTTGAAGCGGCAGTTGTAGAGGCAGTTGAAGCGGCAGTTGAAGCGGTAGTTGTAGAGGCAGTTGAAGCGGCAGTTGTAGAGGCAGTTGAAGCGGCAGTTGAAGCGGTAGTTGTAGAGGCAGTTGAAACGGCAGTTGTAGAGGCAGTTGAAGCGGCAGTTGTAGAGGCTGTTAAAGCGGCAGTTGAAGCGGTAGTTGAAGCGGCAGTTGAAGCGGCAGTTGAAGCGGCAGTTGAAGCGTTAGTTGTAGAGGCAGTTGAAGCAGCAGTTGAAGCGGCAGTTGTAGAGGCAGTTGAAGCGGTAGTTGTAGAAGCAGTTGAAGCGGCAGTTGTAGAGGCAGTTGAAGCGGTAGTTGTAGAAGCAGTTGAAGCGGCAGTTGTAGAGGCAGTTGAAGCGGCAGTTGTAGAAGCAGTTGAAGCGGCAGTTGTAGAGGCAGTTGAAGCAGCAGTTGTAGAGGCAGTTGAAGCGGCAGTTGAAGCGGCAGTTGAACTAGGCCTAGACTGCTCACTGGTTGGATTTTCCAGAGAAGCCAGCACCAAGCTCGCTATGATGGCTAGCAAAATAGCAATACCTTTACTCATCTCATCGGCTATTAATGGGATCGAAGAAGAATATAATCTCATGGACTTACTGTGTGTATAGTTATTTTAACTTGGTGAGCTTGTTGCCACCGCTTCAATATATGTTTTTGCATGTGCGTACGTTGTCCCTTCGAGATTGCAGTACAGATCTGCGAGCGTTATTTACATAAAATAATGTAAATACACTGTGCGCGCTCGTTTCACACACTCTCTCGGGTTTCCGGTTTGGCATGCGTATGCGATCCTTGTGTATGTGAACCTTACCCAGCCTGATCTTGATTGAACCGGCTTACATGTGTTTATATGCTTTCTAATTACCTGCGCATGCGTACATGTAAAATATTTAATAATTAATTTCAGTATTATTAATTGTGAGCTGAGAGTAAGGTTTAATGAAAACAAGTAAATCATGACTACAATTGATCAAGGATGCGCTTTGTACTTTGCGTATGCATGCATATATTTTCCAGTGACTTGCAGCGTTTAAGGTGGCCTTTAGTTTGCTGCTGTTGGCAGCTGCTGTACGATACAGTCTGTCTTTTACTCTCTAAATAGCTATTATTATTATTAATGTCCCGCATCAGTAGGCACTGACTCTCGCTGATTGCTAAACTTTATCTAAGCTTTCTCTCCCCTTCTCCTCTCTCCCTCTCTTCCTCTATTCCCCATCTTCCTCTATTCCCCTTCTTCCTCTATTCCCCTTCTTCCTCTATTCCCCTTCTCCTCTCTCCCTCTCTTCCTCTATTCCCCATCTTCCTCTATTCCCCTTCTTCCTCTATTCCCCATCTTCCTCTATTCCCCATCTTCCTCTATTCCCCTTCTTCCTCTATTCCCCATCTTCCTCTATTCCCCATCTTCCTCTATTCCCCATCTTCCTCTATTCCCCTTCTTCCTCTATTCCCCATCTTCCTCTATTCCCCTTCTTCCTCTATTCCCCATCTTCCTCTATTCCCCATCTTCCTCTATTCCCCATCTTCCTCTATTCCCCATCTTCCTCTATTCCCCTTCTTCCTCTATTCCCCATCTTCCTCTCTCCCCTCTTCCTCTCTCCCCCTGTTCCTCTCTCCCCTCTTCCTCTCTCCCCCTGTTCCTCTCTCCCCTCTTCCTCTCTCCTCCTGTTCCTCTCTCCCCATCTTCCTCTCTCACCCTCTTCCTCTCTCACCCTCTTCCTCTCTAACCCTTTTTGTAAAGACTTCACTTAGTTTGCGAGGCAGAAAGATGCTTATGCGATAGCATGATAAAATCATTCATATATGTATTTGTCGAAATAGTATTTTAACCGATCAATAATTTGGGGACTGTAAAATAGACATATTGGTCACGTGCATGTACGCACAAAAGAACAAGCGAAGGAGAGAGTTGAAGGGCACGATGGTAAAGTGTACGCAGCAACCCCCAGCACCCCACACAACACAAACCAAGTCACTACACTCTTCCTCTCTCACTCTCTTCCTCTCTCACCCTCGTCCTCTCTCACCCTCGTCCTCTCTCACCCTCTTCCTCTCTCACCCTCTTCCTCTCTCACCCTCTTCCTCTCTCCCCATCTTCCTCTCTCACCCTCTTCCTCTCTCACCCTCTTCCTCTCTCCCCATCTTCCTCTCTCCCCATCTTCCTCTCTCCCCATCTTCCTCTCTCCCCATCGTCCTCTCTCACCCTCTTCCTCTCTCACCCTCTTCCTCTCTCACCCTCTTCCTCTCTCCCCATCTTCCTCTCTCACCCTCTTCCTCTCTCACCCTCTTCCTCTCTCACCCTCTTCCTCTCTCCCCATCTTCCTCTCTCCCCATCTTCCTCTCTCCCCATCTTCCTCTCTCCCCAACCTCCTCTCTCCCCATCTTCCTCTCTCCCCATCTTCCTCTCTCCCCATCTTCCTCTCTCACCATCTTCCTCTCTCCCCATCTTCCTCTCTCCCACACTTCCTCTCTCCCCTCTTCCTTTCTCCGTGTCTGTTTTGTCTAGCCTCTCACCTGCCCAAAACTCGACAGTAGCTATACATTACACTCGGTGACTTGCGTTGCCAAAAAATGCAGCGCGCTTTGAACCACTCGAATCACAAGAAAGCATTTTGTTATTTACCAAAAAGCGTCAGTTTTAAAAGTTCTGTGGCTATAAATCTGCTATACAATGCCTGCAGAAGGTTGTAAATTTATCGAACTGTTTTATCATTGTACCTAAATTGCATTGGCACGAGTATTGCATATTAGCGAACCGCTGATACTGCAGGTGCTATTTGAATGTTTCAGAATGGAATTTAATGATAGAAGTCTATCCAAACCCTGTTATATACTTCGTAGTTAAATAGCATTTCTGGCATCAACGTCTTCTAATGTACATACAAGCACTTATGCATCATTTGCCACTTATTTCCGCAACTTATATTGATGATTTTAGCTACATAAAGTTATATACGCCTCATATTGGTCTTATGAAAAATCTCGTCATTTTAAGAAATTAAAAAAATAATTTTAGCTTCATAAAGTTATATACGCTACATACTGGTATTATAAAATTCGTTATTGAAAAGGATTTTTTAAAAACATACTTAATAGATTTAGCTTTATAAAGTTATTTACGCTACATATCGATATTGTAAAAATTTTTGAAAAGGAATTTTTAAAACACTTAATAATTTTAGCTTCATAAAGTTATTTACGCTACATATCGGTTTTGTAAAATTTTTTTGAAAAGGAATTTTTTTAAAAACAATAATTTGAGCTTCAAAGTTATTTACGCTACATATCGATAGTGAAGCATGCAACGTTTACTTTCACAATTACCCTAGCATCCGCTCTAATCTCTTCTAGAAGTTAAAAAAATAAAGCCAAGAGCTAAGCCCGTACTTGCATAATCGCACGTCATTTGCACCGCTAGATTAGAAATAAGGCAATTTTATATTTTCTGGCGTAGAAAAATAGATAAAATAACGCAATCATCAGAGCTGGCTCTTCAGGAATTGAACAAGGATTTTCCAGTTACTGGAAATAAAATTCACAGCGGTAACTGGAATTCTTTCGCATTTTGCTTCTCTGCAATACTGTATTGTAGAAAGCGAAATTGTTAATAAAAATATATGAACTTGATAATTAGAGAATATCTGTTCTTGTTTTGCTCGATAAACCACCGATATTTTGACCTTATTAGAAAACGAGACCTGGGATATTGAGGGTTGGAATAAATAACAACACACAATCGGGAATCATTGGTTGCAGTATAAAAATTAGCTCAGGCTGGCAAAAATTATGGATGGATGGCACAGTAAAGAGACACGGAAAATACATGTAAATAGACATTATTCTATGTACATCACAGCCAGGATTTCACCATAAAAAACTAACTAAATGATGGAAAAGAAGTTAACAGGTTTTTTGGTTTGTTTTTTTCTGCAAGAAAATAAGTTTATATAAATTTGAGCACAGAAACTACTTACACTGAGTAGTTAGTATGCGCATGCCAAAAGCAGCGACATAACTAGAGTAAGTTCATAAAGTCATTTCTTGGAAAATTAACAGAAAATGAAATAACAAAAAAAACATGCAGCGCTGCTTATACGGCACAGAAAACATGACAGTAATAATCGAAAATAAATAACAATCCTGCAATTCTCAGCATTTCATAAATAAACAGGCTAACATGTTATTCAGTAGAATAGTTTGGCTAATTTTATAGCACCGTTTAATTTTAATTCACAATCAGAATCTGTTGAAAATTCAGTTAGATCCATAGTGCCCTACTAATAAATGATTTGGTAAGTAGTGTACACCGATTATCAGCGGTAGTTTTCAGTTTGCAACCGCGAAAAGATAATCAGTCAACCCGTTCTTTAACTTTAATAAATTTTACCTGCACTTTCAACAGCACATAGACAATAATAATTTTGAAATCTCTGTATTAATACTACTAAATTTGAGCAGATTCCAGTAGTATATACTTATTTAAACTCGCTCGTCTGCCTGGTAAGCGGGATTCGACGCTCCGGCCACGCTATGGCGCGGAGTTACATATACGGCGCTCATCTCCATGTCTCTCGGGTCTGCAGTAGAAAAAAATTTTTATTTTATTTTAACGCAGATTTTCTTTGCTCTACTGCGAGTAGAGTAATAGCAAATTTATTGAGCTGTTTTATGAATATATAAATAATACCAGAAAAAGTAACTTTTACCAAGAAAATAAATTCAGTTTTTCAGAGTTCAAAAAGCCTGGAAAATAAAAGATGACATAATAGGAGTGAGAGAGAGAGAGAGTGAGACAGTCACAATAAGTAACTGTGAGACCGTCACAGTGAGAGTGAGAGTGAGACAGTCACAGGGAGAGTGAGAGTGAGACAGAGTGAGAGTGAGACAATCACAGGGAGAGTGAGAGTGAGACAGCCAAAGAGAGAGAGTGAGACAGTCACAGTGAGAGTGAGAGTGAGACAGAGTGAGAGTGAGACAGTCACAGTGAGAGTGAGAGTGAGACAGTCACAGTGAGAGTGAGAGTGAGACAGTCACAGTTGGAGTGAGAGTGAGACAGTCACAGTGAGAGTGAGACAATCACAGTGAGAGTGAGAGTGAGACAGTCACAGTGAGAGTGAGACAATCACAGTGAGAGTGAGACAGTCACAGTGAGAGTGAGACAATCACAGTGAGAGTGAGACAGTCACAGTGAGAGTGAGAGTGAGACAGTCACAGTGAGAGTGAGACAATCACAGTGAGAGTGAGAGTGAGACAATCACAGTGAGAGTGAGACAATCACAGTGAGAGTGAGAGTGAGACAGTCACAGTGAGAGTGAGACAATCACAGTGAGAGTGAGACAATCACAGTGAGAGTGAGACAGTCACAGTGAGAGTGAGACAGTCACAGTGAGAGTGAGACAATCACAGTGAGAGTGAGAGTGAGACAATCACAGTGAGAGTGAGACAGTCACAGTGAGAGTGAGACAATCACAGTGAGAGTGAGACAGTCACAGTGAGAGTGAGAGTGAGACAGTCACAGTGAGAGTGAGACAATCACAGTGAGAGTGAGAGTGAGACAGTCACAGTGAGAGTGAGACAATCACAGTGAGAGTGAGACAGTCACAGTGAGAGTGAGACAATCACAGTGAGAGTGAGACAATCACAGTGAGAGTGAGACAGTCACAGTGAGAGTGAGACAGTCACAGTGAGAGTGAGAGTGAGACAATCACAGTGAGAGTGAGACAGTCACAGTGAGAGTGAGACAGTCACAGTGAGAGTGAGACAATCACAGTGAGAGTGAGAGTGAGACAGTCACAGTGAGAGTGAGACAGTCACAGTGAGAGTGAGACAGTCACAGTGAGAGTGAGACAGTCACAGTGAGAGTGAGACAGTCACAGTGAGAGGTGCAGACAAGGGCATGTGGTCATGAGTAGTACAGTCTCGTAGTACCAGATACAGAGGAAAGTGCCATAGAGAATTTTAAAAAGTGCACAGTGCCCCATAGATGGCGACAGACTTCCATCTTGTGTACTTTTAACATTTTCTCTGTTAAGCGGACACGCTGGACAACTGTCGCTGGTGGCCATGCAGCGCTGGGCCGCATTCTACCAGCTCCACTGCTGGTGGCAAGGAGATCACACGTGCTGGAGTCTCTTGAAGCGAGACAGCCAGGAATTCAATAATTATTTAGTCTTGTGTTGAATCAGGTTCATGCGTGTTTGAAACCCTAAAGATATTCCTCGGTAAGTCTTAAAAAGTTAGTGATCACCTATGTGACAGTTGGTGAACACCTATGTGACAGTTGGTGAACACCCATGTGACAGTTGGTGAACACCCATATAACAGTTGGTGAACCCTACGTGACAGTTGGTGAACACCTATGTGACAGTTGGTGAACACCTATGTGACAGTTGGTGAACACCCATGTGACAGTTGGTGAACACCCATGTGACAGTTGGTAAAGACCTATGTGAAAGTTGGTGAACACCAATGTGACAGTTGGTGAACACCCATGTGACAGTTGGTGAAGACCCATGTGAAAGTTGGTGAACACCAATGTGACAGTTGGTGAACACCCATGTGACAGTTGGTGAACACCTATGTGACAGTTGGTGAACACCTATGTGAGTTGATGAACATCTGTGTGACATTTAGTGAAATATCACGAGACGGTTGGTGAACACCTATGAGACAGTTGGTGAACACCTATGTGACAGTTGGTGAACACCTATGTGACAGTTGGTGAACACCCATGTGACAGTTGGTGAACACCTATGAGACAGTTGGTGAACACCTATGTGACAGTTGGTGAACACCCATGTGACAGTTGGTGAACACTCATGTGACAGTTGGTGAACACCTATGTGACAGTTGGTGAACACCCATGTGACAGTTGGTGAACACCTATGAGACAGCTGGTGAACACCTATGAGACAGTTAATGAACACCCATGTGACAGTTGGTGATCACCCATGTGACAGTTGGTGATCACCCATGTGACAGTTGGTGATCACCCATGTGACAGTTGGTGATCACCCATGTGACAGTTGGTGATCACCCATGTGACAGTTGGTGAGCACCCATGTGACAGTTGGTGATCACCCATGTGAGTTGGTGATCACCCATGTGACAGTTGGTGAGCACCCATGTGACAGTTGGTGATCACCCATGTGACAGTTGGTGATCACCAATGTGACAGTTGGTGAGCACCCATGTGACAGTTGGTGATCACCCATGTGAGTTGGTGATCACCCATGTGACAGTTGGTGAGCACCCATGTGACAGTTGGTGATCACCCATGTGACAGTTGGTGATCACCCATGTGACAGTTGGTGAGCACCCATGTGACAGTTGGTGATCACCCATGTGAGTTGGTGATCACCCATGTGACAGTTGGTGAGCACCCATGTGACAGTTGGTGATCACCCATGTGAGTTGGTGATCACCCATGTGACAGTTGGTGAGCACCCATGTGACAGTTGGTGATCACCCATGTGACAGTTGGTGAACACCTATGAGACAGTTGGTGAACACCTATGTGACAGTTGGTGAACACCCATGTGACAGTTGGTGAACACTCATGTGACAGTTGGTGAACACCTATGTGACAGTTGGTGAACACCCATGTGACAGTTGGTGAACACCTATGAGACAGCTGGTGAACACCTATGAGACAGTTAATGAACACCCATGTGACAGTTGGTGATCACCCATGTGACAGTTGGTGATCACCCATGTGACAGTTGGTGATCACCCATGTGACAGTTGGTGATCACCCATGTGACAGTTGGTGATCACCCATGTGAGTTGATGAACACTTATGAAACAGTACATGCATAGGAAATTGCAATACTCCTGAAAGAAAGATTTTATTACAAGCAGTCGCATTACATGAAACAATAATAAAAAGTCACCGACGCCAACTTTACCTGAATTTGGACCGTCAATTGGCTCCAAGTAGTTATGCGAATCCAGGTAGTTTATCATAAAGCGATAAATGAAAGCCAGCTGGCCCTGTGAGAGGGTGTGAATTGGCAAGTTCAGGGTTGACCAACACCCAGATTTGATCTATCCTCTCATGACCCTCTCATGACACTTTACAGTTACACCCTCTCATGACCCTCTCATGACACTTTACAGTTACACCCTCTCATGACCCTCTCATGACACTTTACAGTTACACCCTCTCATGACCCTCTCATGACACTTTACAGTTACACACTCTCATGACCCTCTCATGACACTTTACAGTTACACCCTCTCATGACCCTTTCCACCCTCTCATGAAATTTTCCTTTGCACCCTCTCATGACCCTTTCCACCCTCTCACGACCCTTTCCACCCTCTCATGACCCTTCCCACCCTCTCATGATCTTCTTTACCTTCTCATGACCATCGGATGTTAATTTCCACATTCAATGACCCCATTCCATCCTATGACCTTCATAATTTCACTCATCCTCTATGACCTCTTCATGACCCCAAACCCTCACCTTGATCTGCACCATGACCCCAAATAAACCCTCACCTTGGTCTGCACCATGACCCCAAATAAACCCTCACCTTGGTCTGCACCATGACCCCAAATAAACCCTCACCTTGGTCTGCACCATGACCATAAATAAACCCTCACCTTGGTCTGCACCATGACCCCAAACCCTCACCTTGGTCTGCACCATGACCCCAAATAAACCCTCACCTTGGTCTGCACCATGACCCCAAACCCTCACCTTGGTCTGCACCATGACCCCAAACCCTCACCTTGGTCTGCACCATGACCCCAAATAAACCCTCACCTTGGTCTGCACCATGACCCCAAATAAACCCTCACCTTGGTCTGCACCATGACCCCAAATAAACCCTCACCTTGGTCTGCACCATGACCCCAAACCCTCACCTTGGTCTGCACCATGACTCCAAATAAACCCTCACCTTGGTCTGCACCGTGACCCCAAACCCTCACCCTGGTCTGCACCATGACCCCAAACCCTCACCTTGGTCTGCACCATGATGACCCCAAATAAACCCTCACCTTGGTCTGCACCATGACCCCAAACCCTCACCTTGGTCTGCACCATGACCCCAAACCCTCACCTTGGTCTGCACCATGATGACCCCAAATAAACCCTCACCTTGGTCTGCACCATGACCCCAAACCCTCACCTTGGTCTGCACCATGACCCCAAACCCTCACCTTGGTCTGCACCATGACCCCAAATAAACCCTCACCTTGGTCTGCACCGTGACCCCAAACCCTCACCTTGGTCTGCACCGTGACCCCAAATAAACCCTCACCTTGGTCTGCACCGTGACCCCAAACCCTCACCTTGGTCTGCACCGTGACCCCAAATAAACCCTCACCTTGGTCTGCACCATGACCCCAAACCCTCACCTTGGTCTGCACCATGACCCCAAACCCTCACCTTGGTCTGCACCATGACCCCAAATAAACCCTCACCTTGGTCTGCACCATGACCCCAAATAAACCCTCACCTTGGTCTGCACCGTGACCCACAACCCTCACCTTGGTCTGCACCGTGACCCCAACCCCTCACCTTGGTCTGCACCATGACCCCAAACCCTCACCTTGGTCTGCACCATGACCCCAAACCCTCACCTTGGTCTGCACCATGACCCCAAACCCTCACCTTGGTCTGCACCATGACCCCAAACCCTCACCTTGGTCTGCACCGTGACCCCAAACCCTCACCTTGGTCTGCACCATGAGTTTGCGGCAGGCCCGCAGCTGCATGACCGTCTCAAACACGTTGATGGTTTTGGCGCCGCGCAGCTCCAGCGAGCGCACCAGGATGTCCAGCGCGATCAGGGTGCCGGTCCGTCCGACCCCGGCGCTGCAGTGCACGAGAATCGGCGGCTCGTCGTCGCTTCGCCTCAACTTCGGCGCGTAGCTGCGCATCTGGGCGAGGAAGTCGGCGAGGTCGTCGACATTCGGCACGTTGTAGTCAGCCCAGCCCAGGTAGAAGAGCTGCACCACCTGAAGCGGCTCCGTCTGGTTTCTATGGAGATTGGAGGGTTGTTAATAAATATTCGCAAAAATTCTTCCAATAGTCGTGTGTAGTAGACTTTATGTGTAGCGATCCTAATTCATTAAGTGACGCGGATGCGCTTTAGACCAATTCAGCGATTCTGCAGCGACTCTGGCACGATCCTATTCTTCATATCCCAAATAATCACAAACAGGAGTACCGACCTGTCAGTAGAGCAGGTGACAGACATCCTGCGCACAGTGTAGGATCCCATCTCGCTCTCGCTCTCAAGGAAAACTTTGATCTCATCGTAGGTCTCGCACTGGCCAACAATCTCTGGCCAATAGCGCTCCGACTTTCTCTTCATGCCCTCTTGGCACTGGGTGAGCGTGAGGATCAGCGTCACCTTGTGCTGGTAGATCATGCGCCAGTGATCGTCAATGGTGCCCTGGATTGGGCCCTGGCTGGCTATGAACTCGCGCTCGCGATCCAGGCCCCTGTAATTCAATTGGCACAGTTTTGTATCAGTAGTAAGTAGCAGATTTTTTTGTGTTTGCTATTTTGTACGAATGTTCTACAGTTTGTTATTTGACCTATTTTTACCCTCCACGATACGACTCCTTAACTAACCGTTTTAAAACCACGACTCACTTTCCCGTCATGACTCACTTTCCCATTATGACTCACTTTCCCGTCATGACTCACTTTACCATCATGACCCACTTTCCCATCATGACTCACTTTCCATCATGACTTACTTTCCCATCATGACTTACTTTCCCATCATGACTCACTTTCCCATCATGACTTACTTTCCCATCATGACTCACTTTCCCATCATGACTCACCTCTCCATCATGACTCACTTCTCCATCATGACTCACTTTTCCATCATGACTCTCCTCTCCAATTCCTCATCATGCCCCGCCTTCTCATTGTGACACACCTGAATCATTATGACCCATTCGCACAACCCTGACCCACTCGCACAACCCTGACCCACTTGCACAACACTGACCCACTCGCACAACCCTGACCCACTCGCACAACCCTGACCCACTTGCACAACACTGACCCACTCGCACAACCCTGACCCACTCGCACAACCCTGACCCACTCGCACAACCCTGATCCACTTGCACAACTCTGACCCACTCGCACAACCCTGACCCACTCGCACAATCCTGACCCACTCGCACAACCCTGACCCACTTGCACAACCCTGACCCACTCGCACAACCCTGACCCACTCGCACAACACTGACCCACTCGCACAACCCTGACCCACTTGCACAACCCTGACCCACTCGCACAACCCTGATCCACTTGCACAACTCTGACCCACTCGCACAACCCTGACCCACTCGCACAATCCTGACCCACTCGCACAACCCTGACCCACTTGCACAACCCTGACCCACTCGCACAACCCTGACCCACTCGCACAACCCTGACCCACTCGCACAACCCTGACCCACTTGCACAACCCTGACCCACTCGCACAACCCTGACCCACTTGCACAACCCTGACCCACTCGCACAACCCTGACCCACTTGCACAACCCTGACCCACTCGCACAACCCTGACCCACTTGCACAACCCTGACCCACTCGCACAACCCTGACCCACTCGCACAACCCTGACCCACGCCGCAAAAGCATTCGACCGACTTTAGCAGAAATCAGAGCAGTAAAAATTATTAGAGCAAATTAAATCTGTCTTACTTGATGTAGTTGGCATTAATGTAGTCGTCCGGAGCGTGGCCAGGTCCTTCGTAGCTTGACTCGAGAACAACCCGAGTATGGTCGTAGGGCAGGATGTCCGTGTACCGGTTCTTTGCCCTGTTGCAGTCGGCCGTGGCTACGTTGAGGCTGAAATCTTTCTGCTCGCGTTCCAAAGCGGCCTCCTTAATCTCTTCGAACTGTCGGTGAACTTCCAGCTCGCTGTCTCTCAGCATGAAGCCGACGTAGCGACGGAAATCGGCGATGGCAACTGCGCGAGGAATCGGCGATTCGGACCTGCGGATTGGAAGGCGAAGTTTGCGTCAGATTTCTATGAAATGTTCCGACCGAGTTTTCATCGTTTTCTATGGAATTTCCGCGTTTTTTTTCAATTTCCATGAAATATTTCGCGAATTTTAACCGTTTTCTATGGAATTTCCGCGTTTTTTTCAATTTCTATGAAATATTTCGCGGATTTTAACCGTTTTCTATGGAATTTCCGCGTTTTTTTCAATTTCTATGAAATATTTCGCGGATTTTAACCGTTTTCTATGGAATTTCCGCGGTTTTTTTCAATTTCTATTAAATTTTTCGCGGATTTTAATATTGTCATGTAATAGATTTACTATAAAACTCTTTTAAACCAAATTTCATGAAAGCTTTGGACTGATTTCTATGGAACTTCTTTGGATTGTCGCAGGTGTTTTTGTACCAACGAGTCGGTCAGCAATTCACAGAATGTGAATTTCACATTCACAGTTTAAACCGTGATCGAGTGACAGTCAATCAATTAAAAGCATTATGTTTTAAAATCAAATCAACTAACCATGAGGGGCTCTGAAATATTCATTTTAAACTACAAACTAATTAGTAACATTGCACTACAAACCGGTGAATGAAGATAAAATGTTATTATTTCAGTTAGTTAAAGATCTAAGTAGCAAAAAACTAGAAATGGTTGCCAAAAAATTATTTATATACAAAAAATTTGCAGTACCAATAAATCACTGCGCTAGTGCCGTTTTACGCCTGGCGCTAGAAAGATATCAGGTGAAGGTCAAACAGACATACAGACAGACACAGACACCAAAACAGACAGATAAATAAATAGATAGATAGAGAGATAGATATATAGATAGACAGACAGACAGACAGACAGACAGACCTACAGACAGACAGACAGACCTACAGACAGACAGACAGACAGGCAGACAGACAGACAGACAGATCTACAGACAGAAAGACAGGCAGATAGACAGACAGGCAGACAGACAGACAGGCAGATACAGACAGACAGACAGACAGACAGACAGACAGACAGACAGACAGACAGACAGACAGACAGACAGACAGACAGACAGACAGACAGACAGACAGACCTTTGGCCTTGGCCTTCAATGGTCTCTCAGCCTCCCCCAGGGGCAGGGAGGAGGAAATGCAGCGAATACTTCAAATATTATAATCTAGCTAACTAGTTATGACCAAGGACAATCATGATCCAAGTATGCGGTCAGCCAATGGGTGGGGGGCCAGCCGATTGGCTAGTGATTTTAATTAATCTGACTCACCAATCTGCCTGCTGATTGGCTGGCGTGTCAGACAGTGAAACCCTGTTAAAGGACACGAAGAACTTGTCAGGGAAACAGAGGATAATTAGAAGCAAATAGAGACTAAGAGCTCTTTGAGTGTCGTTTCTGAAGGCTTTCATTCTATAGATTTAGCTGTAGCTGCGGCAAGAGACAAGAGAACTGATACTAAGAAACAGAAAAATTATTATGCATTTTTGGCCTAAACTGAGCCTTAAAATAGACAGTCAATAGTAAAATCCTTTAATAAGTTCAAACACACGTATTGGAATTAGCCAAAAAATATCCATTTGTAGTGAATTGACCAGTCACAAACTCACTATTATTATTACACATTATTACACATTAAGCGCAAACTCAATTAGATTTACACTTGAGTACAAAATGATTAGAGCTATGAATTGTGCCCGCAGAAAACAGCCTGTACTGCAGAAGCTGGCAAACTAGAGAAGCTGGGAAAATATTCCAGATGTGCTTCAGCAAACTAACCAGAAGCCACTTTCATACCACTCCGGTCTAAAATAGAAGCAATAAAAACGCGCTTCAATGCAATAATTCCACAAAGTGGTCAATGAGGTGAGGAGGCCAGCCAATGAGGTGAGGTGGCAGCCAATAGGGTGGGGAGGCCAGCCAATTGGGTGAGGAGGCCAGCCAGTGGGGTGGGGAGGCCAGCCAATTGGGTGAGGAAGCCAGCCAGTGGGGTGAGGAGGCCAGCCAGTGGGGTGAGGAGGCCAGCCAATGGGGCAAGGAGACCAGCCAATGAGGTGAGGAGGCAGCTAATGGGGTGAGGAGGTCAGCCAATAAGGTGAGGAGGCCAGCCAATGGGGCAAGGAGGCCAGCCAATGAGGTGAGGAGGCAGCTAATGGGGTGAGGAGGCAGCTAATGGGGTGAGGAGGTCAGCCAATAAGGTGAGGAGACCAGCAAATGAGGTGACGAGGCAGCCAATGGGGTGAGGAGGCCAGCCAATGAGGTGAGGAGGCCAGCCAATGGGGCAAGGAGACCAGCCAGTGGGGTGGGGAGGCCAGCCAATTCGCAAATAGCTTGTAACAAAGAGATAACATACTCGTATACGAGCGTAGCAACAACATTTAAAACCTTTAAACGTGTTATACAGTTGTTTGTAAATGAAGATTGTGCATTTAAATTTTACTTTAGTAATACAACACCAAATTCCGAGCAAAATTAAAATGTTAGTGGAAACTTACCTGTTTGTGTTAGAAAACCCATTGGCGTTTTCCGGGGGTTTCGAACTGAAATATGGACACGTGATAAATAATTAGATATATAGCTCACTTCACAAACACCCAGCTCACTCCGCAGACACCCAGTTCACTCCGCAGACACCCAACTCACTCTGCAGACACCCAGCTCACTTCACAGACACCCAGCTCACTCCACAGACACCCAGCTCACTCCACAGACACCCAGCTCACTTCACAGACACCCAGCTCACTTCACAGACACCCAGCTCACTTCACAGACACCCAGCTCACTTCACAGACACCCAGCTCACTTTACAGACACCCAGCTCACTTTACAGACACCCAGCTCACTTCGCAGACACTAAGCTCACTTCACAGACACCCAGCTCACTTCACAGACACCCAGCTCACTTCACAGACACCCAGCTCACTTCACAGACACCCAGCTCACTTCACAGACACCCAGCTCACTTCACAGACACCCAGCTCACTTCACAGACACCCAGCTCACTTCACAGACACCCAGCTCACTCCACAGACACCCAGCTCACTTCACAGACACCCAGCTCACTCCACAGACACCCAGCTCACTTCACAGACACCCAGCTCACTCCTGCTCACGCCTGAATCCATCCAACAACTGTAATTTCAACCCCCTACGATCAGAGCTCAATGACTCACCCGCCCTTGCACTTGTCCATTCGTTTAATGAGTAGAACCACGATGGCAACCACCAGCAGCGCGCCCAGCACCCCGCCAACAATGCCACCGATGAGCTGGCGAAGCAAGTGGTTGAACCCGGTGGTGAATTTGATGTTGGCATTGGAGAGGCTGCAGCCCGCACTAGTGCAAGCTACCAAGTACACTCTGTAGGGCTGCTCGTACGTCAGCGGACCGTTGCACTCGCCGACGCAATCCTCCGAGCCGCTGCCGATGATCACCGTCGTTTCGTCGACGACAGATGATGGCGCGGCAAGCCTCGACGCTGATGAAGCGCGGAACGGCTCCGTGTTGACGGGTGCCGAGCCGCAGCTGACGTTGAACGCGTACGGCCGTTTGTAGCCCCGGTCGCTGCCAGCGTAATTGCGATCTCCGTCCAGAGTCCACTCGGCGTCGCTGAGCTTGTCTTGGCCAACTAGCAATCGGCAGTACCGAATTTTGCCGTAGCTGTCGTTGAATGCTTTGGAGAAGCCTTCCAAGTTGATTTTGATCTTTTCGTGACCGATTTGTTCTACGTTGGCGCCGTCCTGGGTAGGTGGGTGAGGTGGGGTGATGCCGGAGTGAGGTGGGTGATGCCGGAGTGAGGTGGGTGATTCTGGAGTGAGGTGGGTGATTCTGGAGTGAGGTGGGTGATTCTGGAGTGAGGTGGGTGATTCTGGAGTGAGGTGGGTGATTCTGGAGTGAGGTGGGTGATTCTGGAGTGAGGTGGGTGATTCTGGAGTGAGTTAGGTGATTCTGGAGTGAGGTGGGTGATTCTGGAGTGAGGTGGGTGATTCTGGAGTGAGGTGGGTGATTCTGGAGTGAGATGGGTGATTCTGGAGTGAGGTGGGTGATTCTGGAGTGAGGTGGGTGATGCTGGAGTGAGGTGGAGTGATGCTGGGGTGAGGTGGGGTGATGCCAGAGTGAGGTGGGTGATGCTGGAATGAGGTGGGTTATGCCAGAGTGAGGTGGGTGATTCTGGAGTGAGGTGGGTTATGCCAGAGTGAGGTGGGTGATTTTGAAGTGAGGTGGGTGATGTCGGAGTGCGATGGGGTGATTCTGACCCACACGTCAGTCCCATTCCCCGCACTCACTTGAATATTAACACCTGGCACACTGTAGGCCTTGCCAGGTGTAATTTCCACCGGAGTGCTAATCTGTTCCTCAAAGCCTTTTATTTCTCCACCAGGCGTGTTAACCAGCAGCACTCCGAATCTGAGCTGATCTTCAGGCTTAATATAGGCCAAGCTGGTTATGGTGAGGCCTAGCGTAGAAGCATTATAAGGCAAAGTCTCGAATACTTTAACACCTGGCGGAGTGTTGAGCAGCTGTAGTTCGTAGCGGATCGGTACGCCGTTGAAGCGATCAGGCTGCTGCCAGGTGCATCGCACCTTATTGAGCTGATTAGGCACAGGTGAACAGGCAAAGCCTCTCGGCTTGGTGGCTTTGTACGGGTCGGTTCGAATCACAATACCAGCAGATGGCGTCACTGCGGCAGTTTCCGTTGCTCCATTGAATTCCACTTTAGCTTCGATAGTAAAATGGTACCAAGTGTAGGGTAGCAGATCAGGTGCCAGGTGGGTTGCACCAGTTTCCGTTTTAGGAGTGGAGGAGTTCCGAACTACGTTGTAACTGACATCGCATAAGCCGTGAGTAACTGCTTTCCAGGTCAGCTTAACAGTATCATGAGTTGTTTCTATGGCGGTAACGTTGCGAACAACCACACTGGCGCTTAGATCGCCAATTTTTGTTTTGCTGGGGACGGAAGCCTCGCTGCTGTTGCCGTAATTGTTCTCCGTGAGTAGCTTAAAGTTGTAGTTACCGCACTGAGTGAGGGGGGTCGCCCGGTAGGTCTGAAGAGAGATGTTGAATGAATGCGAGGTTCTCATCTTAAACTTGAACAGCTGACCTGACCTTGCTCGCACACTCTGAGAGTTGTAGCCTAGTGGTTAGAGCGTCGGACTCACGACTTGAAGGCCGGGGGTTCGATTCCCAGTCCCACCCGAAACATTTTGTGTCCTTGAGCAAGACACTTAACTCTGAATTGCTTCAGTTCACCCAGCTGTAAACTGGGTACCAGAATTAGGCACAGATACTAGAATAACTAGATGGGCCACTCAGCACATTCGCGTATAAACTACTTACAGATCAGTAGTAAGTTAAACAAGCATTTTCATGTATTAGCCAAGGCTCATTTTTTGGTTCTTACTGATTTATTAGCTTTAAACCATCCAACTATCCCCCCTGCCCCAATTTTATTGCCTTTCCGGAATTCCAGCCTAAAGCAGCGATGTACATTTCAGTGGACTGGATAATGTACATTAGCTGTGGTAATTGAGGCTGTGTGTGGCGACCCCCCCCCCTCCAGTCCTTGGACTGAACAGCCGAACGCAGCCTTCAGATGCGCTGTCGGTTGCACATCTGGCCCAATTGGCTCCGCCCTCACGGGTGTTTAATGCTGCTGTTCTACTTACCTCTAAAGAATAGTCAGGCAGCAAAGTCCAAAGACTTTTAACAGAGCCTGTTTCAATCCTGAACCAGTACTGCTGGAACACGCCATTCAGCATAGTAGGCGGAGTCCAGCCCAGCACAGCGAATGTGTCTCCTATTTCCTTCACATTGAGACCTTCAGGTGGATCAGGCGTGTCCGGCAGAGTTCGATCGGTGCGACTCCAAGTCTGTCCGGCCAGAGTCTGGCTGACTGGCGTCACGGACACGCTGTAGTTGGCCCAGGGCCACAGGCCAAGCAGCTTGATGGGTGCCGACGAGCTGATGTTGGAGATCGGCGAACAGCCAGAGAGCAGCTGGTTGACTGTGTCGCTAACGTTGCACTTATCCGGCGGTGACAGCTCGCAGGTCAAATTCAAGTCCATCACGTAGCCCCCAATACAGCTTCCATTGCTGGCACTTAAGCTAACAGTGTAGGCCATGATGCGGCCTCGAGTCACGGCTGGCAGGCCGAATTTCAGGTCAATCTGGCGCTTGTCAGGCGTCAGAACTGGCGAGCTAACTGGATCGCTCGGCTGCTCAAGTGTTCGGGCAACGGAGCTGGTGCTGTTCGGACCTGGACCGGCTCGATTCACCGGCCACACGGTGATTCGGTAAGGCGTGTACGGCTCCAGAATGTCGCCAGTGTCCACCTGCAGGTCCTGGCCGTTAGTCTGGCTGAAGCTGAAGCTCGAATTTGTCACATTTGAGCAGCCGTCCAGTTCACTCAACGCGGGGAGTTGACTTCGCGAACAGTCGGTGCACACTATTCTAGCCGCAAAAGAGCAGCTAATGGGGCTGTTACCGCTGCTAACGTTGATCTTATCCAGCCGCAGGACGTACTCAAATATCAGGCCTCGGCTAAACTGGAAACTCTTCCACAGCGAAACCACGCCTTGCCCACGGCGGCTGGCAAACCGAGGCACCTCGTCCAGTGACTTGCTCGGTGCCAGATCGTCGAGCAAAGTCAGATTAGTTTTAGGGCTGGACGGACTCTCGCCCGCCGAGGTCCACGCGGTGACGCTGCAGTCGAACTGGACTCCGGGAGACAAGTCGTTAATGGTGGCGTTAAAGGTAGTGTTAGTGCCGGCGTTAAGTGTGACGTTCTTCGGCACGGAGTCGTTTCCGGAGCCGATGCCGTTAGCGAAGCAGCGCACGGTGTAGGCAATGATGACACCGTTGGGCTCGGACGGAGGCGACCAAGACAGCTTTAGCGAGTCGGCGCTGAGGTTGGTGACCCGAGCATCTTGCGGAGCCGCTGGTGAATCCTGTAGAGTCTCCTGCTGTCTCGGCTCTACCGCTGGCGACGTTCGCTCGTAATAGGCAGCGTTGACATTAAGCGAGTAGTTCGTGTGGGGCGACAGCGGCTGGAACTCGAGTTCGCAGGACTGCATCCATCGAGGGCAAGATTTATTGAATAAGACGTTGCCAGCAATATTGCTAAGTTGTGCAATGAGCAGCTCAGAATGCGAGGTGGCCTCCAGTTTGACTTTGAGGCTTCTACTATTCACAGATGTCCAAGTCGCATTAGGCGCGCTAGGATCTGAAATTGATTGACAATCAAATTATGAAGATAAAATGCCAGTCTTGTGAAAGGGCAGGTTTCGCAAGCCACAACTCCACAAACTTCCAACTCCACAAACCCCCAACTCCACAAACTCCAACTTCACAAACACAAATTCCACAAACCCCAACTTCACAAACCCCCATCTCTACAAACCCCAAATTCAAAAACACAAATTCCACAAACCCCAACTCCACAACCCTTAACTCCACAAACCCCCAACTCCACAAACCCCCAACTCCACAAACCCCAACTCCACAACCCTTAACTCCACAAACCCCAACGCCACAAACCTTCAACTCCCCAAACCCCAACTCCACAAACCCCCATCTCTACAAACCCCAAATTCAAAAACACAAATTCCACAAACCCCAACTCCACAACCCTTAACTCCACAAACCCCAACGCCACAAACCTTCAACTCCCCAAACCCCAACTCCACAACCCTAACTCCCCAAACCCCAACTCCACAACCCTAACTCCCCAAACCCCAACTCCACAAACCCTTAACTTCCCAAACTCCAAAATCACAAACCCTCAATTCCACAAACCCCCAACTCCACAAAGCCCCAACTCCACAAAGCCACAATTCCACAAACCCTAACTTCACAAACCCCTGACTCCACAAACACAAAATCCACAAACCCCGAACCTCCCCAAACACCAAGTTCACAAACCCCCGATTCCACAAACCCCAACTCCACAAACCCCGAATTCCACCAACCCTAAACTCTACAAACAGCAACCATATGAGAATTCTAAAGTTCACAATCCTCAGGTTTCACAAGACTATGAACTACAAAAGAGCCAAAACTACTGAAGAAAATACTTACTCACACAGCCTAAAAGCACCCAATACGAGTATGGCAACCCTAAACAGATTGCAAGCCCCGATTATAAATTGCACCTGCAAGCATCAGCCACTCACCTGTACGCTGTACAACCGTATAAGTTCCGGAGCTGTTTTGTACCAAACCGTCTTTTTCGGCAACAGCCACCACTTCAATGGTTACATTATCCGAATAGGCGTATTCGCCTTTAAACTCTGCTTTCAACTTATCAAATGTCTCTCTCATATTCATATTAAGCTTTAAAGATTTCAAATCGATGCTCAGAAAGTCTGCACCAATTGCGACGGTGTTATTCCAAACTGCGCTTAGAGCAGAGTTGGCCAGCGTTACGGCGTCCAGCGTAAAGTCGGTGCTAAATGTGGCGCTGCTGGCGTTGAGACGGGGCTCTGAAATGTTGTGTTAACTCCGTATTAAAATATTTGAATCGTAAATCCACACACAGCTTCTCTGATTAAATGCTTTATAGCGTGACCTGTTCGCTCAAACTTTTATTTAAACCCGCATCTTACTAGTCAGAGCCTTCGACATCGCCGGCAATGAATCCGCGAAGCCGGCCTTCTTAACAATGATTTTAATACTCTGCACTGAGCCGGGGCTTAAGCTAGTTTGGTTCGTGCTGGTCTCGTTCAGCTGTTTTGCGGTATTTGAGCCGATGGTAACTGAGTACTGCACGTCGCGACTGCTGGAGGCATTCCAGCTCACGTGCACGCTCTCGTAAGTTGAACTCCAAGCGATGGACGCGTTGGCCACGGGAGACAGGACTAAAATAAGCAGATTGCGAATAAATTAACGGATGCATTTTATTTCAAATAAGCAAGAAATGGGGAAAAAAGATTGAGCTACTGCACTCACGAGTCTGTCCCACTATACTGGCGGGAGAGCTGTTGTTAAAGCCAGCCTTAACCACAACAACAGTTGCTGTGTGGTTCTCTCCTGACTGCAGACCGCAGCAACTGCCTTTCAGCTCTCGGCCGGCATCAATCGGAGAATCGGAGCCACAGGTCAGGTTGTATGTCACACCTGACGTATTGGAGGCTGGCCACTCTACATCAAGACAGGTCACATTGAAGCCCGTCACGGTGACAGAAGCCACGGGAGCGACCACTGGAAGCAAATCAAACAAGGTGTACAAATGTGCATTTTTAAATACAGCGATAGTTAATACAGCTCATACTTATTCACTGACTGCAGTGTCTTCAGTTCCGGTATAGTAAGTTAATAACTATCGGATGCAAACTGTACCAAAACAACTCTACAAAAATTTTAAACTCAGAAAAAAGGCAAAGGCGGAGCTATCGCTCAAGCTGCATCAGCTGCTGCAATCATTTCTGCTGCAAAATCAGAGCGATGGAAAGCAGTAAAATTTGAAAATTTGTGTTAAAGGCCACGCAACTGAAACATAAAATATCTCTACATTGGTGACATCACTGCAGTAAAAAGGCTTTTGTATTGGCCTTAAAGTTGCACCACATCCACAGCAATTTTTTCAACACTTTGAAAATTGAATTACAAGCCTGCGTCAGATCAGCTATTAAGCATGGGTGAACTCGCTACCTGGCAAAAACTGTCGTAAACTTACATTCTGCTTTGCGGAGGAATTTACGAGTAATTTATAAAAATCAAAGCCGTCAGTTAAAGCTCAACCCCGTCAATCAACATCCCTAAAAGCCGCAAAGCATCACAGTCGAATTAAAGGCCTGCGTCAGCTGAGCAATTAAGCATCAAGCACTCCGATTTGCAGAGGAATTTAATTCAGAAAAATCAAACTTCAGCCCTGTCAATCAACATCCCTAAAAGCCGCAAAGCATCACAGCAACAAAGCCATCTGACTCAGAGCAGCTCATCTGAGCACACAGAGCTGCTGAACTCACGAGTCTGTCCCACTGTACTGGCGGGAGAGCTGTTGTTAAAGCCAGCCTTAACCACAACAACAGTTGCTGTGTGGTTCTCTCCTGACTGCAGACCGCAGCAGGAGCCTGAGGTTCCTGGGTCCACTTTAATTGCACCTGACCCACAGTCAAGCTCGTATGTCACATCCGATGTATTGGAGGCTGGCCACTCTACATCAAGACAGGTCACATTGGAGTTCGTCACGGTGACAGAAGCCACAGGTGACACCACTAAAACCGGGTTGCAATTCGTGTTACAAATAAGGTCAGTTAGAGCACAATAAATCGTGCGCTATTGTTGGATAGCTGTTGCAAAAAAAACTTAAAAGATCACTACGCTACTGAAAGTAGTAAGTTAGGACTTTCCGGTCAATAATTAACCCCTCATAAGTGCTCTGTAAAATGACAATAGTTACATGCACGTCGGAAGCCTCACAAAAACATCGAAGAAGCCACGTCACAAAAACTACTTATGAGTAAAGGTGAGTGAATAGAATGCACTCTTGTGCCCTAATTGCACTGCTTGAAACTTTCCTTGATTTTCAAATTCGATTTCTACAGACTAACTGCAAAGCCTTTGCTGGGTTTCAGTGCACAATTCGAATCAAACAATGCCCCGGCGCTGAGGCAAGAAACTCAGAAACATCGGGTGTGAAAACTCACGAGTCTGTCCCACTATACTGGCGGGAGAGCTGTTGTTAAAGCCAGCCTTAACCACAACAACAGTTGCCGTGTGGTTCTCTCCTGACTGCAGACCGCAGCAACTGCCTTTCAGCTCTCGGCCGGCATCAATCGGAGAATCGGAGCCACAGGTCAGGTTGTATGTCACACCTGACGTATTGGAGGCTGGCCACTCTACATCAAGACAGGTCACATTGAAGCCCGTCACGGTGACAGAAGCCACGGGAGCGACCACTGGAAGCAAATCAAACAAGGTGTACAAATGTGCATTTTTAAATACAGCGATAGTTAATACAGCTCATACTTATTCACTGACTGCAGTGTCTTCAGTTCCGGTATAGTAAGTTAATAACTATCGGATGCAAACTGTACCAAAACAACTCTACAAAAATTTTAAACTCAGAAAAAAGGCAAAGGCGGAGCTATCGCTCAAGCTGCATCAGCTGCTGCAATCATTTCTGCTGCAAAATCAGAGCGATGGAAAGCAGTAAAATTTGAAAATTTGTGTTAAAGGCCACGCAACTGAAACATAAAATATCTCTACATTGGTGACATCACTGCAGTAAAAAGGCTTTTGTATTGGCCTTAAAGTTGCACCACATCCACAGCAATTTTTTCAACACTTTGAAAATTGAATTACAAGCCTGCGTCAGATCAGCTATTAAGCATGGGTGAACTCGCTACCTGGCAAAAACTGTCGTAAACTTACATTCTGCTTTGCGGAGGAATTTACGAGTAATTTATAAAAATCAAAGCCGTCAGTTAAAGCTCAACCCCGTCAATCAACATCCCTAAAAGCCGCAAAGCATCACAGTCGAATTAAAGGCCTGCGTCAGCTGAGCAATTAAGCATCAAGCACTCCGATTTGCAGAGGAATTTAATTCAGAAAAATCAAACTTCAGCCCTGTCAATCAACATCCCTAAAAGCCGCAAAGCATCACAGCAACAAAGCCATCTGACTCAGAGCAGCTCATCTGAGCACACAGAGCTGCTGAACTCACGAGTCTGTCCCACTGTACTGGCGGGAGAGCTGTTGTTAAAGCCAGCCTTAACCACAACAACAGTTGCTGTGTGGTTCTCTCCTGACTGCAGACCGCAGCAGGAGCCTGAGGTTCCTGGGTCCACTTTAATTGCACCTGACCCACAGTCAAGCTCGTATGTCACATCCGATGTATTGGAGGCTGGCCACTCTACATCAAGACAGGTCACATTGGAGTTCGTCACGGTGACAGAAGCCACAGGTGACACCACTAAAACCGGGTTGCAATTCGTGTTACAAATAAGGTCAGTTAGAGCACAATAAATCGTGCGCTATTGTTGGATAGCTGTTGCAAAAAAAACTTAAAAGATCACTACGCTACTGAAAGTAGTAAGTTAGGACTTTCCGGTCAATAATTAACCCCTCATAAGTGCTCTGTAAAATGACAATAGTTACATGCACGTCGGAAGCCTCACAAAAACATCGAAGAAGCCACGTCACAAAAACTACTTATGAGTAAAGGTGAGTGAATAGAATGCACTCTTGTGCCCTAATTGCACTGCTTGAAACTTTCCTTGATTTTCAAATTCGATTTCTACAGACTAACTGCAAAGCCTTTGCTGGGTTTCAGTGCACAATTCGAATCAAACAATGCCCCGGCGCTGAGGCAAGAAACTCAGAAACATCGGGTGTGAAAACTCACGAGTCTGTCCCACTATACTGGCGGGAGAGCTGTTGTTAAAGCCAGCCTTAACCACAACAACAGTTGCCGTGTGGTTCTCTCCTGACTGCAGACCGCAGCAACTGCCTTTCAGCTCTCGGCCGGCATCAATCGGAGAATCGGAGCCACAGGTCAGGTTGTATGTCACACCTGACGTATTGGAGGCTGGCCACTCTACATCAAGACAGGTCACATTGAAGCCCGTCACGGTGACAGAAGCCACGGGAGCGACCACTGGAAGCAAATCAAACAAGGTGTACAAATGTGCATTTTTAAATACAGCGATAGTTAATACAGCTCATACTTATTCACTGACTGCAGTGTCTTCAGTTCCGGTATAGTAAGTTAATAACTATCGGATGCAAACTGTACCAAAACAACTCTACAAAAATTTTAAACTCAGAAAAAAGGCAAAGGCGGAGCTATCGCTCAAGCTGCATCAGCTGCTGCAATCATTTCTGCTGCAAAATCAGAGC
The DNA here is from genome assembly GCA_002269645.1 of Macrostomum lignano. Classification (NCBI taxonomy): domain Eukaryota; kingdom Metazoa; phylum Platyhelminthes; family Macrostomidae; genus Macrostomum; species Macrostomum lignano. Next base: position 65,145 of record NIVC01002024.1, on the reverse strand, counting down.
GATGGAAAGCAGTAAAATTTGAAAATTTGTGTTAAAGGCCACGCAACTGAAACATAAAATATCTCTACATTGGTGACATCACTGCAGTAAAAAGGCTTTTGTATTGGCCTTAAAGTTGCACCACATCCACAGCAATTTTTTCAACACTTTGAAAATTGAATTACAAGCCTGCGTCAGATCAGCTATTAAGCATGGGTGAACTCGCTACCTGGCAAAAACTGTCGTAAACTTACATTCTGCTTTGCGGAGGAATTTACGAGTAATTTATAAAAATCAAAGCCGTCAGTTAAAGCTCAACCCCGTCAATCAACATCCCTAAAAGCCGCAAAGCATCACAGTCGAATTAAAGGCCTGCGTCAGCTGAGCAATTAAGCATCAAGCACTCCGATTTGCAGAGGAATTTAATTCAGAAAAATCAAACTTCAGCCCTGTCAATCAACATCCCTAAAAGCCGCAAAGCATCACAGCAACAAAGCCATCTGACTCAGAGCAGCTCATCTGAGCACACAGAGCTGCTGAACTCACGAGTCTGTCCCACTGTACTGGCGGGAGAGCTGTTGTTAAAGCCAGCCTTAACCACAACAACAGTTGCTGTGTGGTTCTCTCCTGACTGCAGACCGCAGCAGGAGCCTGAGGTTCCTGGGTCCACTTTAATTGCACCTGACCCACAGTCAAGCTCGTATGTCACATCCGATGTATTGGAGGCTGGCCACTCTACATCAAGACAGGTCACATTGGAGTTCGTCACGGTGACAGAAGCCACAGGTGACACCACTAAAACCGGGTTGCAATTCGTGTTACAAATAAGGTCAGTTAGAGCACAATAAATCGTGCGCTATTGTTGGATAGCTGTTGCAAAAAAAACTTAAAAGATCACTACGCTACTGAAAGTAGTAAGTTAGGACTTTCCGGTCAATAATTAACCCCTCATAAGTGCTCTGTAAAATGACAATAGTTACATGCACGTCGGAAGCCTCACAAAAACATCGAAGAAGCCACGTCACAAAAACTACTTATGAGTAAAGGTGAGTGAATAGAATGCACTCTTGTGCCCTAATTGCACTGCTTGAAACTTTCCTTGATTTTCAAATTCGATTTCTACAGACTAACTGCAAAGCCTTTGCTGGGTTTCAGTGCACAATTCGAATCAAACAATGCCCCGGCGCTGAGGCAAGAAACTCAGAAACATCGGGTGTGAAAACTCACGAGTCTGTCCCACTATACTGGCGGGAGAGCTGTTGTTAAAGCCAGCCTTAACCACAACAACAGTTGCCGTGTGGTTCTCTCCTGACTGCAGACCGCAGCAACTGCCTTTCAGCTCTCGGCCGGCATCAATCGGAGAATCGGAGCCACAGGTCAGGTTGTATGTCACACCTGACGTATTGGAGGCTGGCCACTCTGCATCAAGACAGGTCACATTGAAGCCCGTCACGGTGACAGAAGCCACGGGAGCGACCACTGGAAGCAAATCAAACAAGGTGTACAAATGTGCATTTTTAAATACAGCGATAGTTAATACAGCTCATACTTATTCACTGACTGCAGTGTCTTCAGTTCCGGTATAGTAAGTTAATAACTATCGGATGCAAACTGTACCAAAACAACTCTACAAAAATTTTAAACTCAGAAAAAAGGCAAAGGCGGAGCTATCGCTCAAGCTGCATCAGCTGCTGCAATCATTTCTGCTGCAAAATCAGAGCGATGGAAAGCAGTAAAATTTGAAAATTTGTGTTAAAGGCCACGCAACTGAAACATAAAATATCTCTACATTGGTGACATCACTGCAGTAAAAAGGCTTTTGTATTGGCCTTAAAGTTGCACCACATCCACAGCAATTTTTTCAACACTTTGAAAATTGAATTACAAGCCTGCGTCAGATCAGCTATTAAGCATGGGTGAACTCGCTACCTGGCAAAAACTGTCGTAAACTTACATTCTGCTTTGCAGAGGAATTTACGAGTAATTTATAAAAATCAAAGCCGTCAGTTAAAGCTCAACCCCGTCAATCAACATCCCTAAAAGCCGCAAAGCATCACAGTCGAATTAAAGGCCTGCGTCAGCTGAGCAATTAAGCATCAAGCACTCCGATTTGCAGAGGAATTTAATTCAGAAAAATCAAACTTCAGCCCTGTCAATCAACATCCCTAAAAGCCGCAAAGCATCACAGCAACAAAGCCATCTGACTCAGAGCAGCTCATCTGAGCACACAGAGCTGCTGAACTCACGAGTCTGTCCCACTGTACTGGCGGGAGAGCTGTTGTTAAAGCCAGCCTTAACCACAACAACAGTTGCCGTGTGGTTCTCTCCTGACTGCAGACCGCAGCAGGAGCCTGAGGTTCCTGGGTCCACTTTAATTGCACCTGACCCACAGTCAAGCTCGTATGTCACATCCGATGCATTGGAGGCTGGCCACTCTACATCAAGACAGGTCACATTGGAGTTCGTCACGGTGACAGAAGCCACAGGTGACACCACTAAAACCGGGTTGCAATTCGTGTTACAAATAAGGTCAGTTAGAGCACAATAAATCGTGCGCTATTGTTGGATAGCTGTTGCAAAAAAAACTTAAAAGATCACTACGCTACTGAAAGTAGTAAGTTAGGACTTTCCGGTCAATAATTAACCCCTCATAAGTGCTCTGTAAAATGACAGTAAGTTACATGCACGTCGGAAGCCTCACAAAAACATCGAAGAAGCCACGTCACAAAAACTACTTATGAGTAAAGGTGAGTGAATAGAATGCACTCTTGTGCCCTAATTGCACTGCTTGAAACTTTCCTTGATTTTCAAATTCGATTTCTACAGACTAACTGCAAAGCCTTTGCTGGGTTTCAGTGCACAATTCGAATCAAACAATGCCCCGGCGCTGAGGCAAGAAACTCAGAAACATCGGGTGTAAAAACTCACGAGTCTGTCCCACTATACTGGCGGGAGAGCTGTTGTTAAAGCCAGCCTTAACCACAACAACAGTTGCCGTGTGGTTCTCTCCTGACTGCAGACCGCAGCAACTGCCTTTCAGCTCTCGGCCGGCATCAATCGGAGAATCGGAGCCACAGGTCAGGTTGTATGTCACACCTGACGTATTGGAGGCTGGCCACTCTACATCAAGACAGGTCACATTGAAGCCCGTCACGGTGACAGAAGCCACGGGAGCGACCACTGGAAGCAAATCAAACAAGGTGTACAAATGTGCATTTTCAATACAGTTATAGTTAATACTGCTAATACTTATTCACTGACTGCAGTGTCTTCAGTTCCGGTATAGTAAGTTAATAACTATCTGATATAACCTGTAAAAAGTGTGAACTCAGCTTACAACATACAGTCATTGCGAATGCAGCAGCCATCTTATAGAGACAGTCTGTACATCTTACGCTCCTTAGTAATCAGAATCACCACCTGCTATCTTCATCGTCATCATTTTGTCTTACTAAAAATATATGAAACTGCAGTAAATAAAAACTTGCTATCAAACTGTTTAAGAATTGGATGATGAAGGAAGGTAAACACACTGAAGTTTCCATTTGCAGCTAGTAGCTGGTTTAAAAAAGCACCCTTACTGCACAAGAAGAACTGCGCAAATTCACATAGTTTCTAAATTTCTCAGGAAATTCCGAACAAAATTACATGTATAAGCTTCGATAGTTTTTAGTAGCAAAAACCTTGCATAGTTGCTAACACGAAATCCAAGTGTAGCAAAGTTGTTAAGGACTCGATATACAGCGTTATTCAAATTTTATTTAACGACATGCAAACATTTCTCGTATCCCCTGCATTCATTGCCTCTGACAAGTTAGGCATTTCAAGTGTTGAAGCCTGGCTGAGTGCGTCTTAGCGTCTGTTTTCGTGTGTCACAGTGTCTGTTTTCGTGTGTCACAGTGTCTGTCTTAGTGTGTCACAGTGTCTGCTTTAGTGTGCCACAGTGTTTGTTTTCGTGTCTCATTGTCTGTCTTAGTGTGTCACATTGTCTGTCTTAGTGTGTCACACTGTCTGTCTTAGTGTGTCACATTGTCTGCTTTAGTGTGTCACAGTGTCTGCTTTAGTGTGTCACAGTATCTGCTTTAGTGTGTCACAGTGTCTGCTTTAGTGTGTCAGTGTCTGCTTTAGTGTGTCACAGTGTCTGCTTTAGTGTGTCAGTGTCTGCTTTAGTGTCTCATTGTCTGTCTTAGTGTGTCCCATTGTCTGTTTTAGTGTGTCACAGCGTCTGCCAGTGTCTGTGTCACAGTGTCTTTCTTAGTGTGTCACAATGTCTGCTTTAGTGTGTCACAACAGTGCCTGTCTTATTGTGTCTTTGCGTTTCTCTTAGTGAGCCGTTCTGTTTTAACACATCTGTCATAGGAAGACATTTGCTCAAAAATGGGGTTGCTGAGTTTCAAAAGCTCCAAGAGAAAATGTGTCTGAGATGACAAAAGTCAAGAGCCAACTACAATTGATGTCAGCGCTGTTTCCAAGTGTTTGACCCAAGAAGCTTCACTCACGAGTTTTGCCTGTGGCGCTGCTGGGCGGGCTGTCCAGATGTCCTGGAGCTTGTGCTACGACTGTCACGCTGTGCTCTGCGCCGGAGCTTAAACCGGTACAGGTGTAGTTGCTGGCGGTGATGTTGCATTCACCAGGCTTTCCCGAGCAGTTGACACAGTATGAAGCGCCTGATTCAGTCACAGGCGTCCATGAAAAATACACCGAATCTACTGAGGCTCTTGCCGCATCCGGTTTGAGATCGGTCACCGACGGCAGAGTTGAAATTGTCGTTGTCGGAGCTTCCGTAGGCGCCTCCGTTGATGTAGGCGCATCTGTCGCTGGTGCGTCGGTTGTCGATGCTTTCGTCAACTGTAGGACCGGCAAACTGCAGACTGTCAGCAGAAGCAGCACTGCTGACACCCGCGAACTACTGGCAGAAGTTGGCATAGCAACAGAGAAGGGACGCAGAGGGAAGGGAGAATCACGGCAGTACGTCTTCCGTTGGCAAACCGCCAAGACACCTTTGCTATTGCTGCAAAGATTTTTAGAACTTTAGCACAACACTAAAGCGCGCGCGCGTCCTAAAGAAAAACTGCAATCTCAAACAGTTCTCAACAACACGGAAACGCGGTGTTAGAATAATATAAAGTAAGGCATGGGAGAGAGGCGAGAGAGGCGAGAGAGAGAGAGAGATAGTGCAGTGGAGGCCCTGCGTCATTTTTTTATTTAATGCAATTTGCTTCTTACGGTAGCGAAAGAGAGAACAGTGAGAGAGCTGTGAGGTGGGCTACGCAAAACCTAATTGGCCTGTGTTGAGTTTGGAGGGGCTACCTCTGTCTGTACGCACGCAGGCACAGCCCTACCGTGCAACACACGTCCAGGCTAAGGTTCGAAACCGAAGCTCTCTGCATGCGTGTCTCTCTCGTTCTTGCTCACCGAACGGAAACACAAGCTCTTAGCTGCATTCAACAACAAACATTCAGCTTACTATTTTTAGCTTGTTAAATAGCCAAAAACGCACACTTTGAGCTAGATATAAATTATAATAAGCGAGCTTCGCCTTTAGGGTGGGGCGGCTAGTTCAAGGCTGAACAATGAACATCTGATTGCACATCCAGACAATGGTAGACCGTACAGTGTATAAACACAAAGCCGAAGGCGTAGCCACCAACGATACATATTGGACATACTAAAATAGAAACAAGGATTCTGCCGAGGATGACTACATTTAAATATATTTACTTCGCCAGCCCACTAAAAACGCAAAGAAAAAAGAGAACTTGCGTTTTAAAAAAAAGAAGTTTAAACCATATAGTCTGAAGTAGGTGGGGACAGACAAAACTGCGAAAGCAACCTAACTCCGCCTAAGAAAAATAGCGTATTAACTCGAGAGAATCTAAAATAGAATTGGCGTCCTTGCAAGAAAAAATACTTTATCTCTCTAGTCAGTGTGCGCAGCGCTTAGCAGAGACTTTCAGAGACTTTATCGGACATAATATTGAGATTCAAAGAGTCAGCCATGCAGGGCTCGAACTACATTGTAAGCTAGTATCCTTAACTGTGGAAATGCAAATTAAGCAAATGTGTCCAACAATTTATTCGAAGAATTTGCATTCAAGAACTGTATATGCAGTCACCATAGTGGTTAGTGAAGTTAGTAATACAGAAGAGTGGTAAACTATAAGTTATATAAAGGAGTAATATCGTTTTAAAGCGCAAATCTGATGTCGATTTTCTAAATTAAAACTAATTATGAACAAGTTTAGACTTTACCAACTTCCTTTAAGATACAACGGTTTTGCTTCCATTAATATAAACTCTGCTAGCAAATGTCTGGAAGTCTGTAGACCACTATAGTAGCTCTGACCACTAGAAGCTGAATGATATAAACAGTATTGGTCTTAATAAATCATGCTAGTTATACTCAACTATAGTTCTATAAGTTTACTATATTGGTGCATTATAGGCGCATATCTGTTGATAACTTTATACTAAATTGTAGAATTTTAACTAAAAGGATGGTGCATGCGAGGGGCGCACTGAAGGGTGAGGGGCACTCTGAAGAGTGAGGGGCACTCTGAAGGGTGAGGGGCACTCTGAAGGGTGAGGAGAACTCTGAAGGGTGAGAGGCACTCTCAATGGACTCTGAAGGGTGAGGGGCACTCTCAATGGACTCCGAAGGGTGAGAGGCACTCTCAATGGATTCTGAAGGGTGAGGGGCACTCCCAATGGACTCCGAAGGGTGAGAGGCACTCTCAATGGATTCTGAAGGGTGAGGGGCACTCCCAATGGACTCCGAAGGGTGAGAGGCACTCTCAATGGATTCTGAAGGGTGAGGGGCACTCTCAATGGACTCTGAAGGGTGAAAGGGCACTCTGATGGGATTCTGAAGGGTGAGGGGCACTTTGACGGGACTCTGAAGGGTGAGGGGCACTCTGAAAAGCGAGGGGCACTCTGAAGAATGAGAGGCACTCTGAAGGGCAAGGGGCACTCGGAAGGGACGCTGAAGGGCGAGGGGAATTCTGAAGATTGAGGGGCACTCTGAAGGGCAAGAGGCACTCTGAAGGGTGAGGGACACTCCTGTAGGGTGAGGTAGAAAGTACAAGGCACTCTAGGAAATGTTTCAAAGTTTAATTGTGAAACAGGCAATAGAGTTTTTAAGATTGCATATTGATCAGTTTAAGATAACATTCCCAGAATCATAGCTAATGAAATATTTGATATGAATTTATATAGAAAAAACTCTGTTATTATTTCAAGTATATTATATAACGATTATATAGTTTCAATGCCAGAGCATTAATAGCAACAAATTTATATAAGATATCAAACTAAAACAGAAATTTCTTTATAATTTGGAATATTTTATATTAATCTATAAGTTTAATACTGGCTATACTTTGCAGCATAAATTGTTTATATATCAAATTAAATACCTATAGTTTGTAGTCTTAAAAATTAGTCATATCAAAAAATGTAAAAAATATTGTAGAAATGTTAAAAATTAAGTATAACTCTTTGTAAAAATATAATTTTAAAATGCATGCTTAATCTTAATTTATATTGAAAAGACAATAAAAAGACTGGCAATGGTCATCGCCTAAAAATATTTATAGTTTATTAATTTTACAAAAAGTAGGTTGAACAGAGCATGTCTACGATGAATAGTATCTTTTAAAAGCCATACAGGTATCGCAATAAGAGCTTTCAGCTACAGAAAAAAAGAAAAATGCAGTAAACGCAACTGTTTTACACACTTCCTTTAAATTTAAGTCGTAAGTGTTGATTGAATTGGACTTATCTAAGAAAATAACCTTTTTGAAATTCCTCGATGAAGCTTCAAAAAACAAACAACAAAACATGTATTTTGTATTATTTTAGTTAATTTTTGCACATGCATGAAATAATTTCACATTTATTCAGCAGATGTTTTAGCAAAATACGCGCGAATTTATTCTCCTTTATTTTTATTTTCATCTTAAAATTGTTAAATGCAGCTATAAACGATGGCGGAATTAGCGCGCGCAGAGAAAACGTACCTCTCGTTTGACTGTAGTAGTTTAGTGTTTAAAATTCTTCGATGTTCCTGCATGGAACTCAACTTTCTCGTTGCCTGATTCGCGGGGTTGGAGTGGGTGTTTTGGGCGAGTAAACTGATTCATGGGGTTCTTCGTGTCATTCTTGTTGAGAATTACATGTAGACCGAAAGCTTCAATTACATGTAGACCGCGGGCTTGAGTGCTGAAATTAATTACTGAGCAACCTGACCATTCACTCCTTCAGATCAAGGTAGCTAAGATGTTGGCGAGCAGCTGGATTCAGCTACAGAGAGTACAAAAAATTAAGAGAGACAATTACAGGGAGGATTGCGATAGTGTGTACGTACATGTACTGTAAATTGCTAACCCGGTAAAGCTGTAATTGGGAATGCAGGAACGCATTGCAGACTGAGAGGACTTCTGCAGGGTTTTTTACTCTGGCAAAGTCTACTGTACAGTGCTGTTTTATACTAGTACACTTATTTAATTTTTATAAAAAATATAGTACATCGTACATGTACATTATATTATAATGTACACGTAGCTTTTAGCAATAAAATGGACGATGACCTGAAGTCTAGGGTATTTTCTAACGACTGGAAATGAACACAAAACGCTATCATGCATAGATTGCAAGACAAGCCCGGATGACTGCAGACTATGACTCCGATATAGATGTACATCTACATGTAACAGCAGCTCAGGTCCCATAAAAATCATGTTTTATTCACTAAGTGCGCCGAACGCGATCCCGGTGAACCCTAGATATCCAGGCTCTTCTCCCCGATGACTCATCAGATGACTCATTCCTGCATCCACCCCACTCCTTCCCCCACTTTATCCTTCGCGATACTTTGTTAAAAAAATCACTGAAATGGAACCCAATGGAACGGCAATTCAAGGTATTGCACATAACGAGCCACGAGCATGGGACATGAATTCATTACGTGCTATTTGAGCAGCGCGTTTTTACCACCTTTGTGGCAGCCCGGCTCTTCCCCTTCCCCTTACGCGCCGAGCGCGGCTCTTATTCGACTTGTTCGGCTCTTGGGTAACTTTCCGGAACCTAGCTTCCGCACCTTTATCTTAGACGAGCCACCACTTCCCTAGGGTCACCACACCACAGAGTTTATCCACGAGTTTAAGTCAACCTGCGAGATCGCCATTTAATCCTCCCTTTGATCCTCGTCGAATCCCTGATTCCCTATCCCTGATTGATTGAACCGAATTTTTTAGAGGCAGGGGGCTGTGTGCACCCTGGTGCACAAGCGACGCAAGGACTACTAAAGTAGAATTGACGGAAGCGACGCACGGGGCACGAGGAGACTGGCGCAACTCGAGCATGCGCTGGTTCGCTGGTTCGCTGGTTCGCTGGTTCGCTGCGACACCAACTGCGACACCATGGCTCCACAGGCTCTCCGATCAGACTATCGGCTTCTGCTCTGCGACTTGCGGCTCCACGACCAGCTCTACCGACCGCCAAAGCAGCGGCCACGGCGCTACTATCACGCTCTGTCGGGCGCCCACGTGAAGCGTCAATTCTCAGGCGCTTTCGTCGGCGTGTTTGGAGATCAGCGCGAGGCGGAGTATTCCGACATCAGAACCGCCGTTAGAGCTGCTGCGGCTCCGCTGTGTAGCCTCCCAGGTCACAGGCGTCATGAACCTCATGCTCGCTGGCACCCCCGCGCCCACCGAGTGGACGGTTGTGCACATCGTGCCGATCCCGAAGAAGGCAGAGACAACGCGGAAAGAAGACCACCGCGGGATCTTGCTGATGTCCTGCACCGCGAAGCTCTTCAACCGGCTGCTGCTCGATCGTCTGCAGTCGGTACTGGACCCGTACCTGCGATACGAGTAGAACAGATTCCGGCCACAACGCGGTACAGTGACCCAGATCCTCGCACTCCGCCGTGTCATCGAGGAGGCGCGCATCCACCAGTCTACGCTGATCATTGTCTGTCTTCGTTGACTTTCGAAAGGCGTTTGACTCGGTGTTGAGAGCCGCGCTTCCCTTTGTCCTTCGAGCCTTCCGGGTACCCCAGCAGCTAATCGACGCTGTCATGGCGCTCAAGCTGCTGTGACAGCGTCGATGACAGCTGTGACAGCTGCTGTGATGACGGCGGACGGCCTGTCTGACCTCTTTGACACTTCATCAGGAGTTCTGCAGGGCAACACGCTGGCGCCATTCCTCTTTGTGCTGCTGCTGGACTGAGTGCTTCGGACCGCACTCCCCTCGGCTGACGACGGCTTCCTGCTGCGCATACGTATCGGTCGCCCCCAATGCCTGAGCGTGCTGTCCTTGTCCGTTGAAGGCGCCCAACGCCAGATCGACAGGCTGGTCGAGGGTGGCATCGAGCGTCGGTCTCGTTGTCAACATGTAGAAGACCGAGGTGCTGACTGTGCCGGCCGAAATCCCAGCGGAACTGACGTGTCGCGGCGCAGACGGGCAGACGACCAGGCTCGCACGCTGCCAGCGGTTCACCCACCTCCGCGGTCTGGTGCCCCACGTGGAAGAGGACCTCCGGCGGCGCAGAGGACTTGTCTGGGCGGCCTTCCATTCGATCCGGGCCGTCGTCCAGTCCAAAGCGCTGCCCGACCGCCAGAGTTTCGGCTGTGGCAGGCGGTGATGGAAACCGTCCTGCTCTACAACGCCGAGACATGGAGGCTGACGGCTGCGCTGGAGCGGCAGTTGGACTCGGTGCACTCAGTGCGACCTTTCGAGCTGACGAGAGCGTCGGGATCGAGTCCCTGTACGATCGGGCCAAGCTGCAGCGCCCGTCCATCATCCTGCGCAGGCGACGACTTCAACTGGCGGGCCACGTGATCCGGGCCGGGGGCTCTCTCTCTCTCTCTCTCTCTCTCTCTCTCTCTCTCTCTCTCTCTCTCTCTCTCTGCACTCTCCAGGTCGTAATTGAGACGGGCCAGAAGCATACGCTCCGCACACTTGGCGACGCAGCTGGTGAGTGCGACGGGGCGGTAATTGTCCGGTGATGTGGCGTCTTGCCCTTTTTTCTGAATCGGTATAATGGTGCCGGTTCGCCAAATGGTGGGTGTTTTGCCCTCACGCCAGGTGCGCTTGATAAGGCTAAGTAAGGCTTTGTCAGCGGTCGGCGGGAGGCGTTGAAGCATCTCGTTAGAGATGCCGTCGGTTCCCACAGCCTTCCCTGATTTCAGGCAGCGGATAGCGGCGCGGAGCTCGTCGATATTGAAAAGGGCGTCCGGGCCGTCAGCTTGGGGGTCGCTCATAGGAGCCGTGGCCTTGTTCGTCTCGTATCTGATTGCTGAGTCCGTTTTTCGTCTGGGGACTCGGCTAACTCCGGCGTAAAGTTGACAGAAGAGTTCGGCCTTCTCTTTGTTAGTGCGGGCGATGCGCTCTGGCGAGTCTGGGGACGCGGCCCTGATAATGGTTGCCGGACCCGGGGTTTTGAAACCCTCGCCTCTCATAGCGCGGAGTAGGCCGAAAATGTCCGAGTCCTCGCTGAAGCTTGCCGCTTTATCGAGCAGAAAGGCTTTCTTCTCTCTCCGGAGGCAGCCTGAGGCGTTGTAGCGGGCTCTGTCTGCAGCAGCGATATTTTCTCTGCAGTTCGTCTTGCGGTGCGAGTAGCTTTGGTGGCCTCGTCGCAGGCTTCGTTCCAGAAGGGGAGGCGTCGCGCCTTTTTTCCGGAGCTGCGCGGGATGGCAAGTCTTGCTGCGATCAGGATAGCTTCGGAGAGGCGTGTGGCCTCCATGTTTAGTGTGGTATCGCTGCGTTCGGATTCTGCCCATGTGTTTAGCGATTCTCTGAAGGCTCCCCAGTCTGCTTTCTTGTAAATCCAACGTCTTTGCCCACAATGGCGAGTTTTATCGGCGTTAGAGGCTGAGAGGCCGAAGACGATCGGCAGGTGATCGCTTCCCCAGTCTGGTAGCGTCTTCCAGGAGTCCGTGATGGTTCCGGCAATGGCACTACTACAGATAGTCACGTCTGGGCTACTAAGGCGGCCAGTACTTAGGGCAGGTGCGTGTGTGACAGGTGGCGTTACAGATGACAAGCCCATTGTGGGCAGCCCACTCGTCGACAGTCTGGTCTCCGACATCTTCATCAATATGGCGGTCCCAGCTTCCGTGTGCGTTGTAGTCGCCTCCTAGGATGACTCTGCCGGTGGTCGGGAGGTTGGTGAAGCTGGGTTGCCATGTTTTGTCGGGGCGTTGGCAGCTGGTTGGCGGTGCGTAGATAGATGCAATCACGATCGGCTGCTGTCCTTTAAGGCAGATGCGGCAGGCGGCGACGTCAAGAAGGTCGTGTTCTTTATCGACTTTGAGTCTGTCATACTGGACATCATCCCGGATTAGCACCGTGGTGCCTCCCCGTCCCGTAATTTTTTTGTTGATTTTTGGGATAGTGGGCTGGGCTGGCGGTAGCGTGCTGGTGTTGTCTCGTCCGGATACGCTCGTATGCTGGTTTGTGCTGGCTGGTTGTCTGTGCCATGCCATGGTGTGAAACGGACGCTGCTGGTGGTGCGGCCGCTGCGACATCCGGCGCACCAGTTTTCGCGGAGTCCTGGGAATCTCAGCCGACAGCGCGGGTTGGTACGGCGCCGTGTCCCGGCGGAACCTGTACCAGATGGGTCGGGAGGCCGATTTGAGTGAGCTGATGGTGCGTCAGCGCGGACATCGGGTCCGGCGTTTTGAAGTCCATCTTCTCTGGCGGCCACCACGTTACCCCACGGCGGGTTATAGTCTTCTTCTCTCTTAAGTTTTGTTTTCTGTAGGAGTATAGCGGCGGGGCGCAGGGAGGCCAGCCTGTGGCCAGCTCCGTATTACGGCTTTTGATGCCATTGCAGTTGAACTGCACCAGGAGCTCTTGGTTCGGCCCGGCTTTGCGCGATGCTGTTATCCTGTGTCTCCTGCGCGTCCGTCGGCGGTGGAATGTACTATCGCTGTTTCCGCCGCAGAGTCGCATGACGGATAGAAGGTTCTCGGAGATAGACGAAGGCGTAGACGCGTTTCCTCGATTCTCTTCGCAGGCTCGGTGATGGTACGGTCCGTTAGTTAAAACCAGGGGCACCTCTTGGAGGTCGGCCGTAGGCCCCTGCCCCCAACCTGTTCAGGACGCTGCTCACCTGCTTAAGACGGGCGGAAAAATGGCTTGGTATTCCTACTGTTAATGTTTTTTGAAATTCCCAACCCGTAAACTTTTGTTGTATATTTCTATTGTATTAGCTATAACAAAAAACAGCTGTTAGAACGCACAAATTTGGGCCGTACTCCTGAAAAAGGTCAACCCCCCTCAGAGTCAGAGTCAGAACTGGGCAGTCAGAACGTCGTTCACGCAATTGTCTGCTGGCATAGAGTTGGACTCGGAGCCAGACACGCTGCTTCTCCAGGGCATCCGTCAGGGTCCATGTCTCAGCGTTCACGTGGAGCAGAACGGTCTCAACGACTGCCCGAAAACATCTGAGCCCTGGTGCCGTCATCCAGAGCCTCAGATCGCAGCACTGAGTGCGTCACCATTCTGATTGCAGGAATTAAACTTCTTGGTCATTGCTTTTAGCTATTAGTTGATAAAATTATGTCCAGTCGTATGCTGCGAGACTAAAGTGCACTGTGCTGCAGATGTAGAGGAGAAGCTGATCGGTTCAGATGAAGCACTTAAGATATACTTAAGAGAACTGAAGATACTCATACTTAATCCAGGGGCGTCGCCACCGGCATCGCCATCGCCGCCCAGTAAAAACTATGGGGGGACAAGCCTTTTGCTTTAGGGTGCCAAAATGAGTGACTGCGGCATCAAAATGAGTGACTGCGGCATCAAAATGAGTGACTGCGGCACCAAAATGAGTGACTGCGGAACCAAAATGAGTGACTGCGGAACCAAAATGAGTGACTACGGCACCAAAATGAGTGCCAACAACACAGATTCTCAAAATACAAGTACATGTAGAATTCTTGGCTTTGTCCCCCCCACCATAAAAACACATGGCGAAGCCCCTGCTTAGCGCTGTCTCTATCTCAAAACCAGATCAGGCGCAATCTCTCAGAAGACCGCAGGGAACTTGACAGATGCGGCGCAGCCTATACTAGAAGTAATAGAGAAAGGTATAAGAGTGCGTGAGTCGACGTCTTTTATTACTGAATTACTGAATAATAAATGGTACTTTGCAATCGGTCTTAATCCACTTTTTGAGTAAGAATATTTTCAGCAGCTCAATTCCTGCACACTGGCTTGCTGCAGACAATGTCCATGGATTAGGGGCAGCAGCTGTTGCACGCTGGGAAAGATTATTTATTTTGGAGCAGCAATACAAACTTCCTAGCTGCTGCCTTCAACAGCTGGTCAACTGCGCTGGATTTGGGAGGCCGCTGTGGAAAGCTGAAGACCGGATAACCCAGATCCCCACTCCCAAATCCCCACTCCCAGATCCCCACTCCCAGAACCCCACTCCCAGATCTCTACTCCTAGATCCCCACTCCCAGTCCACTCCCAGATCCCGACTCCCAGAACCCCACTCCCAGATCTCCACTCCTAGATCCCCACTCCCAGTCCACTCCCAGATCCCCACTCCCGGATCCCCACTCCCAGATCCCCACTCCCAGTCCACTCTCAGACCCCCACTACGAGATCTCCACTACCAGATCTCCACTCCCGGATCCCCACTCCCAGATCCCCACTCCCAGATCCCCACTCCCAGATCCCCACTCCCAGATCCCCACTCCCAGATCCCCACTCCCAGATTCCCACTCCCAGATCCCCACTCCGAGATCCACACTCCCAGATCCCCACTCCGAGATCCACACTCCCAGATCCCCACTCCCAGATTCCCACTCCCAGATCCCCACACCGAAATCCCCACTCCCAGATCCCCACTCCCAGTCCACTCCCGGATCCCCACTCCGAGATCCACACTCCCAGATCCCCACTCCGAAATCCCCACTCCCAGATTCCCACTCCGAGATCCACACTCCCAGATCCCCACTCCCAGATCCCCACTCCCAGAACCCCACTCCCAGATACCCACTCCCAGATACCCACTCCCAGATACCCACTCCCAGATTCTCACTCCCAGAACCCAAATCTCAGATCCCCACTCTCAGATCCCCACTCCCAGATCCCCACTCCCAGATCCCCACTCCCAGATCCCCACTCCCAGATCCCCACTCCCAGTCCACTCCCAGATCCCCACTCCGAGATCCCCACTCCCAGACCCCACTCCCAGATCCCCACTCCCAGTCCACTCCCAGATCCCCACTCCGAGATCCCCACTCCCAGACCCCCACTCCCAGATCCCCACTCCCAGATCCCCATTCCCAGATCCCCACTCCCAGACCCCCACTCCCAGTCCACTCCCAGACCCCCACTCCCAGTCCACTCCCAGATCCCCACTCCCAGTCCACTCCCAGATCCCCACTCCCAGATCCCCACTCCCAGCTCATTATTCAGTAATGGATTAATGCCTGACAAATAAATCAACTGACAAACGATAGCGTTGACGGTACAGACTCCATTATTTGACTCATTACTTTCTTTATCTACTCTATAGTTTTACGCAAGCAGTGCATATGCTTTTTAAGATATGTAAAAATGACAGTTCCCATTGAGCAATAATGCTGGTAAATGATTGACAGACGTTTATCATTCATGTACGAATCCGATAAGAACCGGGCTATTTTTACAACAGCAACAACCCCGCTTATCGGCTAATTTTATATCCAACAGTCTCTGCTAGGCCTGTTCACTTTGAGGCATTCGTGGAGAGGATATAGGTCTGGTTGTCCTACAGTTCTCTTGAGCCTGCACAATGCTTGCTGAATCTACCTGATCGCCCTCTCTCCCTTGGGTATCGGTGGCTCAGACACCATGTTGGGATGCCAGGGGCTTTAGCACCAGGGGCTTTAGCACCAGGGGCTTTAGCACCAGGGGCTTTAGCACCAGGGGCTTTAGCACCAGGGGCTTTAGCACCAGGGGCTTTAGCACCAGGGGCTTTAGCACCAGGGGCTTTAGCACCAGGGGCTTTAGCACCAGGGGCTTTAGCACCAGGGGCTTTAGCACCAGGGGCTTTAGCACCAGGGGCTTTAGCACCAGGGGCTTTAGCACCAGGGGCTTTAGCACCAGGGGCTTTAGCACCAGGGGCTTTAGCACCAGGGGCTTTAGCACCAGGGGCTTTAGCACCAGGGGCTTTAGCACCAGGGGCTTTAGCACCAGGGGCTTTAGCACCAGGGGCTTTAGCACCAGGGGCTTTAGCACCAGGGGCTTTAGCACCAGGGGCTTTAGCACCAGGGGCTTTAGCACCAGGGGCTTTAGCACCAGGGGCTTTAGCACCATGGGGCTTTAGCACCAGGGGCTTTAGCACCAGGGGCTTTAGCACCAGGGGCTTTAGCACCAGGGGCTTTAGCACCAGGGGCTTTAGCACCAGGGGCGCCAGCAGCCCCCTCCCTAGGCTACTCGCCCCTACTCCAGAAAGCCAAAACTTCCCATTTTCTCCACTGCCAGTGCAGAGGCCGCCCAGCCAATGAGAAGCATTCTCACAATTACAGATGAGGAGGTGTATGTTTAGGCGGAATATACATGTAGCCACACTCTACTGAATGCATTGAATTTAACGAACGTACTCAAATAACTCTATTGTTTTGGAGTTAGTTTCAGCTCTCAGGAATCCGATCTTTATAAAGGTAAGATGATGTAGTCAATGTACACATTTATAATGAGTCAATATAGATAGGTTTTTCGACAAAGTATTTCATAGAGTGATCAATGACTAATATGTCTGTGTGACTTGGGTACAGTGAGATGTCGAGAGGGGGTACACTGGGAGTCTGGAGGGTACAGTGAGATGTCGAGAGGGGGTACACTGGGAGTCTGGAGGGTACAGTGAGATGTCGAGAGGGGTACACTGGGAGTCTGGAGGGTACAGTGAGATGTCGAGAGGGGGTACACTGGGAGTCTGGAGGGTACAGTGAGATGTCGAGAGGGGGTACACTGGGAGTCTGGAGGGTACAGTGAGATGTCGAGAGGGGGTACACTGGGAGTCTGGAGGGTACAGTGAGATGTCGAGAGTGGGTACACTGGGAGTCTGGAGGGTACAGTGAGATGTCGAGAGGGGGTACACTGGGAGTCTGGAGGGTACAGTGAGATGTCGAGAGGGGGTACACTGGGAGTCTGGAGGCTACAGTAAGATGTCGAGAGGGGGTACACCGGGAGTCTGGAGGGTACATTGAGATGTCGAGAGGGGTACACCGGGAGTCTGGAGGGTACAGTGAGATGTCGAGAGGGGGTACACCGGGAGTCTGGAGGCTACAGTAAGATGTCGAGAGGGGGTACACCGGGAGTCTGGAGGGTACATTGAGATGTCGAGAGGGGTACACCGGGAGTCTGGAGGGTACAGTGAGATGTCGAGAGGGGGTACACCGGGAGTCTGGAGGCTACAGTAAGATGTCGAGAGGGGGTACACCGGGAGTCTGGAGGGTACAGTGAGATGTCGAGAGGGGGTACACTGGGAGTCTGGAGGCTACAGTAAGATGTCGAGAGGGGGTACACCGGGAGTCTGGAGGGTACAGTGAGATGTCGAGAGGGGTACACCGGGAGTCTGGAGGGTACAGTGAGATGTAGAGAGGGTATTAGATATGCATGGGGGTTTAGTTAGTTGATAATACCTGCAATGCATTGCTTTCCTACAATTATGGTTATGAGAGACAATAAAAAGATGAATTTCGATAACAAAAAAATCCATTGTGATTTTTATTCAAATCGGGGTTTAACTAAAATATAAAATCAAATCGTGTTAGGGGTATAGAGCGTAGCTTTCACTTAAGGCAATGGTTCATGAGTAGGCATCCGTCTTATAGGGCTGCCTGAAGGTTCACTAGACACTGATACAGGCCCAACAGGCTGATCTACGAGGGTTGTTGTAAAAGTTTTCATGTTTGCTTGAAGTTAACAATGATTAGAAATCCCTATCGGCATCGCTTTACAGCTATACCAATCGATCACTGTCACTTATGTCGCCAGATTTGCCTAAAGGTTGATTGCTGGCACACTTGCAGTTGGATTTTACTTTAAATAATTAAGGACAGCAGTCGTCGTTTGGTTTTTGACCTGTGCAGGACAGCTTAGTGACACCATCGAGAGCAAGAGCATGAACACCAAATGCAAGGAGCACCTCATCAAAGGTCTGCGTCGCTGTTTTACCCTTGGATAAAATGGTGTCGACTCTCCTTGGACACCCGAAGCTCTATGAAGGATGTTTTGGTCATTTTGTCACCCTTCGTGTCTTGCAGCTCCTTAAGATTGAACCTTGCTTTATCTCTCACGTACACAGAATTTGAGAAAACATTTTGTCTATAAGGCTGGTTATAGATAAACACACGGCATAATCAGACACAACTTGCACTCAGGAAAAGCAAAGCAAAGCGGAAACTTTTGTAGCAACCCTCGTAGTACTAATAGCTACAAATCGGTAAAGTACATGCATTATCAATAAACATTTGTAACGGGCAAAATGACAAAATTTTCTATTTCACTGCGTCAGTACCAATCGAAGCAAGGCAGAATCCGCCATGCAGCAACTGAGAAGACTGATGAAGCTAGTGCTGTTCCTGATGGCGCTACTGCTGCTGGCCCTGGGGATGCATCGTGAGATCTTCGGCAGTCGCATCCACTCAGTTATTTCTTCAAAGAGGCGGGCCATGAAAACAAAGGACACGGTGCCAGCGACTGTTGACAACCCTCTGCCGTCGGGTGCCTGCGGCGCCTACAGCGAGCTCCGCAGCGTCAATTTCCTGCACAAGTCCATCAGCGAGAGCATCTGCGAAGGCGCCGCCGCCTACACCATCGTGGACAGCGCGTTTCCGCTCTGCCGACTCAAGCAGCACCTGCCGCACGTGCTCACCGAAGGCGTCAGAGCTGCGAGCATGCAGACCTTCATCAGAAGCCCCCTCACCCAGAGAAACGTCTCCAGCTTCGTCTACTCGAGTCCCGACCTCATCTCGACCAGCATCCGCACGGAGCACATCTTCGAGGAGCGGAACGTCCGCATCATGCAGCAAATCATTCGCAACCTGGCCGCCAAGTCGCCCGTCACCTTCGTGGACGTCGGCTCGAACATCGGCGTGTTCAGCCTGTCGGTCCTCGATCTCGGAGTGCCCGTCATCGCGCTGGACGCGAACATCCGCAACCTGATTCGAATCAAGCTGTCAGCCGAGGCGGCCAATTCGCCTCACAAGCTGCACCTGCTGTGGAACTTCGTCAGCAGGCAGGTGTCGCTCATGTACCTGAACTTCCCGAAGGACTGCAACATTGGCGGCGCCACCAAGTTCGGCAGAGCCGTCGTCGACACGATCCCAGTGATGTCGGCCACTGCGGACTCCATCGTGCCGCTCATCGACACCAAGCTGGTCGTGTTGAAGGTCGACATCGAAGGAGGCGAAGGCGAGTTCTTCAAGAGCGCGAAGAAGCTGTTCGACACCTTCACGATTCCCGTGGTGCACATGGAGTGGCTGAGGAAGCACATGAGCGAGGAGGAGCGCCAGTTCATGATCAGCTTCTTCGCTGAGAGGCGCTACAGCGCGAGGAGCACGAACGATCTGACGAAGTTGATCAACATCAGCCACACAGGGTATCAGGGAGATGACCTTGTTTGGGTGCACAAGGATATTGAGGATGCAGGCGTGCTGCTTTGAACGAGTCTGTTTATGAGTGCTTATATGATTGAACTTGCACATGCTTGAAAACAATGTCGAAATGTTGCATGAACCGATTGACTATCTGTAGAACCAGTTGCTGTTCGTTTGGCTCTGCTGTGTACTTTTGACTAGATTTTTTTCAGACAATTATATTGTTTACTCATGCTTCGAATCGCTACATAAACGACTTGAAACAGGTTAATCTGTTTTGAGTAACTGGTCCAGTTAATCTGTAACTGGGCTAACCGGGCCAATATGGTCACTGCGCAATAGAAATTGAAATGCCGTTTCGGCCTAAGCACATGGCTGAGTCCAACTGTCTGGGACATTTTTTAATCGATAGACGTATTGTTTTTCTATAAACATGATGTTTTATCATATTATTAAGAGTTGAATATTTCTGCAAAACTCTTCGCTGGTTCTGTAACATTTAATAACACAATGGTTTAATAGTTATAATTTATTTAAAAAGCGCAGAGATTGCCCATGCCTTACGATTAGAAAGTCAAAGTGCCACTGTACACCCTGTATGAGCGTGTGTATGAATTCGTGCCTAGATTGGACTCGTTTCCGGTCCTGAAGATTTATTGTCTCATTCGGATCATTCCTTTCTCGTGTTGTCGGCAGTAGATCTGACGCGATGCATAACGTTATTTGCAATTTAATTTGTTATCCTGTTTCAATCGATCGAACTTGGCCAATTTAGTGCACTGCGTGATTTTAGCCCAGATGAGGAGTGCAGGAACCAAGGAGCTGCATGAGTGTTCATCTAGCTAGTTAATTTCCATTTCGAATGAGCAGAAATCAATTATATATACTTCGGGTGTGTCATAAATACTGTCACTGCATGCCTTTTGGGTAGCATAGAGGGGTTCTATGGTGAGTAGTACAGAGCTACACAGTATACTCGTACTCGTGGAGAAATACCAGAGCACAGGATGTCTATGGCCCAATCTTCAGCAATAATTCGTTAACTAGATTTTGGCAGCGTCCATACAGCGAGCAAAAGTCAACATGATGACTCACGACAAAGACACTTCCAATTCTATGCTTTTGGTCGATTTTGAGCTGGGAAAAACTGCACCAGAAGTAGATGAGGAACTCTGAACCACACTGCCAAGCTTACGGCACACCCAAAGTAGCCTACTTATTTCCTAATCGCTGATAATAATATATGGTTGATTACACTTGTAAAACTTAATAGCCAGATGTGCAACCGACAGCTCAGCCGCAGCTATTGCGCGGCGCATCTGAAGGCTGCGTACGGCTGTTCAGTCCAAGGACTGGGGGGTCGCCACACACAGCCTCAATTACCCCAGCTAATGCTGGCACCCATTCTGCAGCTGGGTGAACTGAAGCAATGCAGAGTCGAGTGCCTTGCTCAAATGACACTAATTGTTCCGAGCAGGTCGAAAATCGAAACCCCGACCTTTCAGTTGTGAGTCCCAATCACTGATAAAGAAGTAATTAAGCTGCTAGAATGAGGCAGCTTCAAAGTCTCAAAACATATACTTGCCAAAGACAAGTCCCAGCAAAAGTCGAAACAAAATTTTGATTTCAACAAATTACATGCAGCATCATCAAAGGAACTAAAATGAATATGGTTAATGACTTCTTAATTGACTAGAGACGCAATCAACAAACTATGTGTACGTTTTATCGATTTCAATACTGCTAATTTTGTCCTTAGATACATGTACGTAAAATCATTAGGGAATTAAGCCCTAATTTGCCGATCGAAAGACCAGCTAATCTAAAACCGCCTGCCTATTGTTTAAAGTCTCCGTGAATCCAAAACAGAGAATCGGTGTTAAAATTCTTGTTCTTTACATTGGCCGGAATGTTCCAAAGCATTGCAGTCCTCGGGCTGTAGCGCCTCTCAGCGAAGAAGCTGATCATGAACTGGCGCTCCTCCTCGCTCATGTGCTTCCTCAGCCACTCCATGTGCACCACGGGAATCGTGAAGGTGTCGAACAGCTTCTTCGCGCTTTTGAAGAACTCGCCTTCGCCTCCTTCGATGTCGACCTTCAACACGACCAGCTTGGTGTTGATGAGCGGCACGATGGAGTCCGCGGTGGCCGACATCACCGGGATCGTGTCGACGACGGCTCTGCCGAACTTGGTGGCGCCGCCAATGTTGCAGTCCTTCGGGAAGTTCAGGTACATGAGCGACACCTGCCTGCTGACGAAGTTCCACAGCAGGTGCAGCTTGTGAGGCGAATTGGCCGCCTCGGCTGACAGCTTGATTCGAATCAGGTTGCGGATGTTCGCGTCCAGCGCGATGACGGGCACTCCGAGATCGAGGACCGACAGGCTGAACACGCCGATGTTCGAGCCGACGTCCACGAAGGTGACGGGCGACTTGGCGGCCAGGTTGCGAATGATTTGCTGCATGATGCGGACGTTCCGCTCCTCGAAGATGTGCTCCGTGCGGATGCTGGTCGAGATGAGGTCGGGACTCGAGTAGACGAAGCTGGAGACGTTTCTCTGGGTGAGGGGGCTTCTGATGAAGGTCTGCATGCTCGCAGCTCTGACGCCTTCGGTGAGCACGTGCGGCAGGTGCTGCTTGAGTCGGCAGAGCGGAAACGCGCTGTCCACGATGGTGTAGGCGGCGGCGCTTTCGCAGATGCTCTCGCTGATGGACTTGTGCAGGAAGTTGACGTTGCGGAGCTCTCGATAGACATCACACATTTTGGCAGGCAGCGGCCTGTGAATGACCAGCGCGTTTTCCGGAGAAGACGCTTCTGATGGCTTAATGACGTCAAGCTGTAATGTTGAATTTTTCTTTTGGGTCCTCACTGCTGGTAGCTTTTCTAATCCAGTTAGCATTTTTTTGCCGAAAATTGCATCGAAGTGCCAGCTGCGGTACATCCCATAAAACAATCCGATTACTACCAACGGCGTTAGAAGGATTATGGGCATCTTCAATTGCCTCATTGTTGAGCGCACCTGCAATGTTTTTAAAGATTTAATTACGTTTTTTCCAGCGGGGCACGAGGGATGAACAGTTCCAGGGGTCTGGCAATAATCTGAAACAAGCTTTTGCGGCTAAAATTTACTTACTTACTTACTTACTTACTTACTTACTTACTTACTTACTTACTTACTTACTTACTTACTTACTTAATTACTTACTTACTTACTTACTTACTTACTTACTTACTTACTTACTTACTTAATTACTTACTTACTTACTTACTTACTTACTTACTTACTTACTTACTTACTTACTTACTTACTTACTTACTTACTTACTTACTTACTTACTTACTTACTTACTTACTTACTTACTTACTTACTTACTTACTTACTTACTTACTTACTTACTTACTTACTTACTTACTTACTTACTTACTTACTTACTTACTTACTTACTTACTTACTTACTTACTTACTTAATTACTTACTTACTTACTTACTTCCTTACTTACTTACTTACTTAATTACTTACTTACTTACTTACTTACTTACTTACTTACTTACTTACTTACTTTACTTACTTACTTACTTACTTACTTACTTACTTACTTACTTACTTACTTACTTACTTACTTACTTACTTACTTACTTACTTACTTACTTACTTACTTACTTAATTACTTACTTACTTACTTACTTACTTGCGTATCAAATCTTCAAGCACGCAGCTGGGCTTTTCTTCTGGTTTAGCTGCTTTTGTATGCTCAAGCTTTTAAAAGAGAGAATTTAGCTGATATAAGGATGGTCCGATCCTAAAACACGAGTGACTGTACACTGCGAGGTCTGCAGGGTTTTCGAACTTAGCACCCATGAGGTGAATCTTCAACTCCTTCATCATTAGTGCTGCCGTCCAACCCCCTCCCCTCCCCCCCTAGCATGCTCTGCTTTTTCTCTCGGCTTCTTCATGAGAGGAGCCGCAGATTCTCTATCCCATTTCCCCTGCGAGCTCAGGGACTCGGGGCACTTCATTGACGTCCCATGGTTCACTCAGTCCTGCACTCACCCGCTAAAATGCGGCTCTGAGGCTCTCCTCAGTCTACTCTCTCTCGAATATGGCCGCCCGTTAGCGGAACCCATCCCACGCTAAAAACAGCCCGTTAGCGGGATGCGCCCCACGATGGGATGGGCTCCCTTAACGCGGGCCAGCCCTTGACTTACTTGACTTAGCTGCAGGGCGGTCCGAAGACGCAGCGGGGAGGAGAGCGTCGCCCATTCCACTAATCCCGGAAAGGCCCGCAAAGGCTAGGGCGCGGGGCCGGTCAGGGAGGTCTGCCGGTCCTGTCAGCAGCGTTGCCTTCGGTGGGGAAGACGGAGGCTCGCTTGGTGGCCCGGAGGAACCGGATGAGCCGTGGGATGTTCTCGGGCCGGCAAACGTCGACCAGGGACGGGTTGGGCCCGAGGTGGTTGAGCCGGTCTCGGTTGAAGGCCGGGCAGTAGCAGACGAAGTGCTTGGCGTCTTCGTTCTCGAGGTTGCAGAAAGGGCAGAGTTCGCTCCGGCGGGCACTTCGGAGGAAACAGTGCCTGGCAAAGCAACCGAGACCTGTGAAGGTCATAGTGAGAGCGCGGATATCTTTTCGATTTTGGTCCGCAGCTTGAGGGATGGATTGGGCACTGCCGCACCATCCCATCTGCGCAAGTGCAGGATGTCCGCCCAGTCGTTAATCTGACGATTAATGACAGTGGCGGGGATGGGGGCCAGGGGCACGGGGCCAAGGGGCGAGCCGGAACAGCCCGCCTTGCGGGCCAGCCCACAATGGTTGGGATATGCCATTGTGGTGCTGTGGAGAAGCAGACGCCAGAACTTGACTCGCATTGGTTTGCAAGATACATGGCACTAATTCAAAAAATAAAAAACATTTTTTCCGCGTGAGCGCTAGTTGCATTGACCTTGCCAGGGCGCTAAAATAGGCGCCGAGAAGCTGAAATTGGCGCCGGAATATTGAAATTGGAGCCAAGAAGTAGCAGGCTGATATACGCTGCCACTTGTGCGCCATTCCAGCGCTGATTTCAGCGTTCCGGAACTGATTTGGGGATCCTGGCGCTGATTTGGGGATCCTGGCGCCGATTTGGGATCCTGGCGCCGATTTGGGGATCCTGGCGCTGATTTGGGATCTTGGTGCCGATTTGGGGATCCTGGCGCTGATTTGGTATCCTGGCGCCGATTTGGGGATCCTGGCGCTGATTTGGGATCCTGGCGCCGATTTGGGGATCCTGGCGCCGATTTGGGGATCCTGGCGCCGATTTGGGGATCCTGGCGCCGATTTGGGGATCCTGGCGCCGATTTGGGGATCCTGGCGCCGATTTGGGGATCCTGGCGCCGATTTGGGGATCCTGGCGCCGATTTGGGGATCCTGGCGCCGATTTGGGGATCCTGGCGCCGATTTGGGGATCCTGGCGCTGATTTGGGATCCTGGCGCCGATTTGGGGATCCTGGCGCCGATTTGGGGATCCTGACGCCAAATTTGGCTTCCGGCGCCAATTCGAGCTTTCCAGCGCTGATTTTGGCCTTTTTAGGCATGGCTTCAGGGATCAGCACTGATTTATATCAATTTGGCACTATAAAAATCAAAAGTGTCATTTTTGAACTTGTTATTGATTGTTGTTGTTTGTTGTTTGTTTTGTTATTGATTATTTGTCAATAAGGTATGCTCCATTTAGATCACTATTTGCTGAGTTTCATTTTATGCGACTCAGGATCTAATAAATATCTACTACCTTGTTATTATAATTGAGTTATGGTTTACTTTTACGACTTAATTGTGTAATGCCTTTGTCCCTATCTCTGATTCCTCATGTTGGAATCCGAATCCCCGATTCTTAATTCCCTATCCCCGATTCCTCATGTTGGAATCCGAATCCCCGATTCTTAATTCCCTATCCCTGATTCCTCATGTTGGAATCCGAATCCCCGATTCTTAATTCCCTATCCCTGATTCCTCATGTTGGAATCCGAATCCCCGATTCTTAATTCCCTATCCCCGATTCCTCATGTTGGAATCCGAATCCCCGATTCTTAATTCCCTATCTCTGTTTCCTCATGTTGGAATCCGAATCCCCGATTCTTAATTCCCTATCTCTGTTTCCTCATGTTGGAATCCGAATCCCCGATTCTTAATTCCCTATCCCCGATTCCTCATGTTGGAATCCGAATCCCCGATTCTTAATTCCCTATCTCTGTTTCCTCATGTTGGAATCCGAATCCCCGATTCTTAATTCCCTATCTCTGTTTCCTCATGTTGGAATCCGAATCCCCGATTCTTAATTCCCTATCTCTGTTTCCTCATGTTGGAATCCGAATCCCCGATTCTTATGCTAGGGACGCGAGTACAAGAAGCGTTGGATTTTGTCTTGTACGCTAATGCGCACTAGCGTTCCACACTCACCCCACACCCACCCTTCTCCGCTCGTGGGCCGGCCCCCGTTAAGAGAGCCCACTCCACCGTGGGTTGGGTCCCGTTAACGGGATTTTTTAGCGTGGATGGGCTCCGTTAGCGGCGGGCCGTTAGGTGTCGAATGAGGTCTAAAAAATCCTACTCAAAATTCGTTGCGATGCTTTTCATTTCATTTGAACTGGGCTGCATCTGCGAGTGAGCTATCTGATCGCTAAAATATTTCTGGCTTCTATTGAAAAAAGATAAAAACTATATAAATGATAGGATTAAAACTCATCGTTGATATAAATTATTAAAATTCCCAAATCGATTCCTACAATCCCAAATCGATCCCTACAATCCCAAATCGATCCCTACAATCTCAAATCGATTGCTACAATCCCAAATCGATTCTTTCTGACAGAATCGTTGAATATCTCGATGGTCCGGAGGGCTGGCGACTTGATTCTTGTTTGTGAAGGTGCTAGACAAAAATTTAGCCCATGTTCTTGAATTTCGTGTGCCTGCATCGCTTCGTTCCGGCGCAGCAACGAAAATTTGTCAAGGGATGGAGGATCCCTTTCACTTTGGTAGTTCGAAGGGCGGAAAATGGCTTGACCTTCCTACTGTTAAGTAGTTGATTACGAGTACAATCTGCCGCTAGTCATTGAAAGGTAGGATTTAACTAAATCGATATTTGCCTGCGTAATTGAGGTCTCGCTGAGATCCAAGTGACATCATTTCCAAGTGACATCATTTCCAAGTGACATCATATCCAAGTGACATCATTTCCAAGTGACATCATTTCCAAGTGACATCATTTCCAAGTGACATCATATCCAAGTGACATCATTTCCAAGTGACATCATATCCAAGTGACATCATTTCCAAGTGACATCATATCCAAGTGACATCATTTCCAAGTGACATCATATCCAAGTGACATCATTTCCAAGTGACATCATATCCAAGTGACATCATATCCAAGTGACATCATATCCAAGTGACATCATATCCAAGTGACATCATATCCAAGTGACATCATTTCCAAGTGACATCATATCCAAGTGACATCATATCCAAGTGACATCATATCCAAGTGACATCATATCCAAGTGACATCATATCCAAGTGACATCATATCCAAGTGACATCATATCCAAGTGACATCATATCCAAGTGACATCATATCCAAGTGACATCATATCCAAGTGACATCATATCCAAGTGACATCATATCCAAGTGACATCATATCCAAGTGACATCATATCCAAGTGACATCATATCCAAGTGACATCATTTCCAAGTGACATCATATCCAAGTGACATCATATCCAAGTGACATCATATCCAAGTGACATCATATCCAAGTGACATCATATCCAAGTGACATCATATCCAAGTGACATCATTTCCAAGTGACATCATATCCAAGTGACATCATATCCAAGTGACATCATATCCAAGTGACATCATATCCAAGTGACATCATATCCAAGTGAAATCATATCCAAGTGACATCATATCCAAGTGACATCATGACTTCAAGAAGGCCATTTAGCGCACCGAAGTACACAAGCTCTGGACGTGAACTTACACAAATAAATGATGCACAAGTGACACTGAGCATTTTTATTGTATTTAGCTCACGGCTATCGGTACAATCGCGAACACACGTTGGTGCAATAGTGCATACATGTACGCAAATTTATGGTTTATTACAGTCTGCGTCGTTAAACTAAATGTGTAAGGAACGCAGTTGGCTGGGTCACAGAAGGTGTCGCACAAGTGCAGATGACTGTAAAATAAAATATTGGCAGGAGGTTTCAATGCCTTCGGCAAGGTCGTCAACACAGCCAGTCCCACAATGGGACAATTCTGCCCATTTCCCTGACTCCTGAGCACACTACAAGCGCGCCAATACTGTGCTCAAACACGCACTCCTACACACGAGCTACGAGTAACACAGGGTGTAACAGCACTGACTTTCTAGCTCGTAATCATCAGATTAGAAGCAGAAGTAGCAGAAGCATACAAAATTTGTGAGTAATCGTTGCTCGCAGAAGGGTGTAAAAAATATCTAACATCGGATCTAGAATCTTTCCTGCCAAAATTTTGCAATTAAAGACAAACTGTCTCGACAATAAAGCTTGCAGCGTCACTTTAAAGATTCGAGCACGAGACCAAGATAGTCGTCGCGAATCCAGAGCAAACGGTCGCATTGAAATTTCCGGTCCGCTGGATTAGCAACAACTATTGATGCGTCCTTGATGCTCCTAGGGCTGTATCGTCTCTCAGCGAAGAAGCTGATCATGAACTGGCGCTCCTCCTCGCTCATCTGCCAATTGAGCCACTTCATGTGCACCACGGGAATCGTGAAGGTGTCGAACAGCTTCTGCGCGCTCTTGAAGAACTCGCCTTCGCTTCCTTCGATGGCAACTTTTAATACAACCAGCTTGGTGTCGATGAGCGGCACGATGGAGTCCGCGGTGGCCGACATCACCGGGATCGTGTCGACGACAGATTTGCCGCCAAAGTTGGTGGCGCCGCCGACGTTGCACTGCTGAGGGAGGTTCAGGTAGGTGAAATAAACTCGCGTGCTGACGAAGTTCCACAGCAGGTGCAGCTTGTGAGGCGAACTGGCCGCCTCGGCTGACAGCTTGATTCGAATCAGGTTGCGGATGTTCGCGTCCAGCGCGATGACGGGCACTCCGAGATCGAGGACCGACAGGCTGAACACGCCGATGTTCGAGCCGACGTCCACGAAGGTTACTAAATATTTTTCTTGAAACTTCTTTACAATTTTCTGCAAAATGAGAACGCTATTGGCCTCGAATATGTGCGACTGATAGACCGCTGCCGAGATGATGTCCTTGCACGAATAGATGAAGCACGGTATGCTTCTCTGGCTAACGGGACTCTTCAGTGTCGCTTCCCTGCTTCCAGCTTTTACGCCTTTGATGAGCACCTGCGGCAGGTGCTGCTTGAGTCGGCAGAGCGGAAACGCGCTGTCCACGATGGTGTAGGCGGCGGCGCCTTTGCAGATGCCCTCGCTGATGGACTTGTGCAGGAAGTTCACGTTGCGGAGCTCGCTGTAGGCGCCGCAGGCACCCGACGGCAGAGGGTTGTCAATAGTCGCTGGCACTGTGCCGTGATCTGGCACAAGAGCATTGTTATCTTTGGAGCAGATCTGCATGAGGCTGCCGCTGACCAGCAGTTTGTAGATAATAATAGCCAACATCATTGCCAGAATAATTGTTATTATGTCTTTCAGTACACGACGTCTTTGCTGTCGGGCTAGGTTCATTGTGCTGCAATCCCTGGAATTCGAAGTAGCTCGTAGTTAATTTCCACGCAACTAGCATACTGTTGCAAGCTTGATTTACTAGCAATAGCCCTAATTTATTGTCTTATATTCTTGCTATGAATATTTACGTTAATAAGCTGCAAAATAACGGTAAATTGTATAACAAATTGAAACATAAAAATGCTCGTTTAGTCGCGGAAGCCTTGCTTTGCTTCTTTTTAAAAGCAAACGTGCGTTACTAGCAAAATGTGCTGTCCTTAAGTAGGCTTTCCCGAAGTGAACTGCAACCAAACCACTATCCAACACTTGAGTGAACTACCACTAAGAAACGTTGATCCATTGAGTGAACTGCCACTAAGAAACGTTGATCCATTGAGTGAACTATACCACTAAGCACCGTTGATCAGTTGAGTGAACTGCCACTAAGCAACGTTGATCCATTGAGTGAACTGCCACTAAGAAACGTTGATCCATTGGGTGAACTACCACTAAGCACCGTTGATCAGTTGAGTGAACTGCGACTAAGCAACGTTGATCCATTGAGTGAACTACCACTGAGCAACGTTGATCCATTGAGTGAACTGCCACTAAGCAACGTTGATCAGTTGAGTGAACTGCCACTAAGCAACGTTGATGTGGGTGGACTGCCGCTGAGCAACGTTGATCCATTGAGTGAACTACCACTAAGCAACGTTGATCCATTGGGTGGACTGCCACTAAGAAACGTTGATCCATTGAGTGAACTGCCACTAAGCAACGTTGATCAGTTGAGTGAACTGCCACTAAGCAACGTTGACCCATTGGGTGAACTACCACTAAGAAACGTTGATCCATTGGGTGAACTACCACTAAGCACCGTTGATCAGTTGAGTGAACTGCGACTAAGCAACGTTGATCCATTGAGTGAACTACCACTGAGCAACGTTGACCCATTGGGTGAACTGCCACTAAGCAACGTTGATCAGTTGAGTGAACTGCCACTAAGCAACGTTGACCCATTGGGTGAACTGCCACTAAGCAACGTTGATCCATTGGGTGAACTGCCACTAAGAAACGTTGATCCATTGAGTGAACTGCAACGTTGATCAGTTGAGTGAACTGCCACTAAGCAACGTTGATGTGGGTGGACTGCCGCTGAGCAACGTTGATCCATTGAGTGAACTGCCACTAAGCAACGTTGATCATTTGAGTGAACTGCCACTAAGCAACGTTGATCAGATGAGTGAACTGCCACTAAGCAACGTTGATCAGTTGAGTGAACTGCCACTAAGCACCGTTGATCAGTTGAGTGAACTATACCACTAAGCACCGTTGATCAGTTGAGTGAACTGCCACTAAGCAACGTTGATCAGTTGAGTGAACTGCCACTAAGCACCGTTGATCAGTTAAGTGAACTACCACTAAGCAACGTTGATCCATTGAGTGAACTGCCACTAGGCAACGTTGATCCATTGAGTGAACTGCCACTAAGCAACGGTAATCAGTTGAGTGAACTGCCACTAAGCAACGTTGATCCATTGAGTGAACTGCCACTAAGCAACGTTGATCCATTGGGTGAACTACCACTAGGCAACGTTGATCCATTGAGTGAACTGCCACTAAGCAACGTTGATCCATTGGGTGAACTACCACTAAGCAACGTTGATCCATTGGGTGAACTGCCACTAAGCAACGTTGATCCATTGAGTGAACTGCCACTAAGCAACGTTGATCCATTGGGTGAACTACCACTAAGAAACGTTGATCCATTGGGTGAACTGCCACTAAGCAACGTTGATGTGGGTGGACTGCCGCTGAGCAACGTTGATCCATTGAGTGAACTACCACTAAGCAACGTTGATCCATTGGGTGGACTGCCACTAAGAAACGTTGATCCATTGAGTGAACTGCCACTAAGCAACGTTGATCAGTTGAGTGAACTGCCACTAAGCAACGTTGACCCATTGGGTGAACTACCACTAAGAAACGTTGATCCATTGGGTGAACTACCACTAAGCACCGTTGATCAGTTGAGTGAACTGCGACTAAGCAACGTTGATCAATTGAGTGAACTACCACTGAGCAACGTTGACCCATTGGGTGAACTGCCACTAAGCAACGTTGATCAGTTGAGTGAACTGCCACTAAGCAACGTTGACCCATTGGGTGAACTGCCACTAAGCAACGTTGATCCATTGGGTGAACTGCCACTAAGAAACGTTGATCCATTGAGTGAACTGCAACGTTGATCAGTTGAGTGAACTGCCACTAAGCAACGTTGATGTGGGTGGACTGCCGCTGAGCAACGTTGATCCATTGAGTGAACTGCCACTAAGCAACGTTGATCATTTGAGTGAACTGCCACTAAGCAACGTTGATCAGATGAGTGAACTGCCACTAAGCAACGTTGATCAGTTGAGTGAACTGCCACTAAGCACCGTTGATCAGTTGAGTGAACTATACCACTAAGCACCGTTGATCAGTTGAGTGAACTGCCACTAAGCAACGTTGATCAGTTGAGTGAACTGCCACTAAGCACCGTTGATCAGTTAAGTGAACTACCACTAAGCAACGTTGATCCATTGAGTGAACTGCCACTAGGCAACGTTGATCCATTGAGTGAACTGCCACTAAGCAACGGTAATCAGTTGA
Organism: Macrostomum lignano; assembly: GCA_002269645.1. Lineage (NCBI taxonomy): Eukaryota > Metazoa > Platyhelminthes > Macrostomidae > Macrostomum > Macrostomum lignano. Next base: position 33,204 of record NIVC01002024.1, on the reverse strand, counting down.
GTGAACTGCCACTAAGCAACGTTGATCCATTGAGTGAACTGCCACTAAGCAACGTTGATCCATTGGGTGAACTACCACTAGGCAACGTTGATCCATTGAGTGAACTGCCACTAAGCAACGTTGATCCATTGGGTGAACTACCACTAAGCAACGTTGATCCATTGGGTGAACTGCCACTAAGCAACGTTGATCCATTGAGTGAACTGCCACTAAGCAACGTTGATCCATTGGGTGAACTACCACTAAGCAACGTTGATCCATTGGGTGAACTGCCACTAAGAAACGTTGATCCATTGAGTGAACTGCCACTAAGCAACGTTAATCCATTGAGTGAACTGCCACTGAGCAACGTTGATCCATTGAGTGAACTACCACTGAGCAACGTTGATCCATTGAGTGAACTACCACTGAGCAACGTTGATCCATTGAGTGAACTACCACTGAGCAACGTTGATCCATTGAGTGAACTGCCACTAAGCAACGTTGATCCATTGGGTGAACTACCACTAAGAAACGTTGATCCATTGGGTGAACTGCCACTAAGCAACGTTGATGTGGGTGGACTGCCGCTGAGCAACGTTGATCCATTGAGTGAACTACCACTAAGCAACGTTGATCCATTGGGTGGACTGCCACTAAGAAACGTTGATCCATTGAGTGAACTGCCACTAAGCAACGTTGATCAGTTGAGTGAACTGCCACTAAGCAACGTTGACCCATTGGGTGAACTACCACTAAGAAACGTTGATCCATTGGGTGAACTACCACTAAGCACCGTTGATCAGTTGAGTGAACTGCGACTAAGCAACGTTGATCCATTGAGTGAACTACCACTGAGCAACGTTGACCCATTGGGTGAACTGCCACTAAGCAACGTTGATCAGTTGAGTGAACTGCCACTAAGCAACGTTGACCCATTGGGTGAACTGCCACTAAGCAACGTTGATCCATTGGGTGAACTGCCACTAAGAAACGTTGATCCATTGAGTGAACTGCAACGTTGATCAGTTGAGTGAACTGCCACTAAGCAACGTTGATGTGGGTGGACTGCCGCTGAGCAACGTTGATCCATTGAGTGAACTGCCACTAAGCAACGTTGATCATTTGAGTGAACTGCCACTAAGCAACGTTGATCAGATGAGTGAACTGCCACTAAGCAACGTTGATCAGTTGAGTGAACTGCCACTAAGCACCGTTGATCAGTTGAGTGAACTATACCACTAAGCACCGTTGATCAGTTGAGTGAACTGCCACTAAGCAACGTTGATCAGTTGAGTGAACTGCCACTAAGCACCGTTGATCAGTTAAGTGAACTACCACTAAGCAACGTTGATCCATTGAGTGAACTGCCACTAGGCAACGTTGATCCATTGAGTGAACTGCCACTAAGCAACGGTAATCAGTTGAGTGAACTGCCACTAAGCAACGTTGATCCATTGAGTGAACTGCCACTAAGCAACGTTGATCCATTGGGTGAACTACCACTAGGCAACGTTGATCCATTGAGTGAACTGCCACTAAGCAACGTTGATCCATTGGGTGAACTACCACTAAGCAACGTTGATCCATTGGGTGAACTGCCACTAAGCAACGTTGATCCATTGAGTGAACTGCCACTAAGCAACGTTGATCCATTGGGTGAACTACCACTAAGCAACGTTGATCCATTGGGTGAACTGCCACTAAGAAACGTTGATCCATTGAGTGAACTGCCACTAAGCAACGTTAATCCATTGAGTGAACTGCCACTGAGCAACCTTGATCCATTGAGTGAACTACCACTGAGCAACGTTGATCCATTGAGTGAACTACCACTGAGCAACGTTGATCCATTGAGTGAACTACCACTGAGCAACCTTGATCCATTGAGTGAACTGCCACTAAGCAACGTTGATCCATTGGGTGAACTACCACTAAGAAACGTTGATCCATTGGGTGAACTGCCACTGAGCAACGTTGATCCATTGAGGGAACTGCCACTACGCAACGTTGATCCATTGAGTGAACTATACCACTAAGCACCGTGGTATAACTAAGCAACGTTGATCGGTTGAGTGAACTTCTACTGAGCCACCCTTGCCGCTAAATTAGTCTTCTCTGTGAAACATTATTTCACTCATCTAGTATAGTCTGTTGGCTAAAATACACAATTTAGTATCCAAGCAAAATTGAATAAAATGCAAGTTTTCTACAGTTTCTCACCTTTATTTAGTATTCCGATAAAACCAGCCGCTTTCTGTATTCTAGTTCGCAACGAGCTCAGAGCACAGCTCTAGCGATTTTATTGCTCACTATACTGTACGCAGAGAGAGAGAGGCAGTCGTGAGAGAACAGCTCAGAAGCGAGATGAGCTGGTTGGCCAGCTAGTAGTATACCCATACGTGCTTGTTCTGTTTGATGCTTTGCACAGTCTGCTTTTGCGTAGCGAGCATTCTTTTTTCTCTAGCTATAGACTGACTAACAATAGAAACTCGGGCTTAGGCATCAATCTGGGTCAAACTGCCCGCTAAAAAATGCTAGCTAAGGGTATGGAAAATTGTCATTGTTTGCTTCGACGACAAAAATAGACGCAATGCATGAGTAATATGCGAGCATCAATATTTTTATGAGTGCTCAACTTACGCTTCGAGCACTGCCGAAAATTGGGAGTTGTTGGTAGGCCAATCCCGAGCATCAAAGAGATAGCTGGCTTTGATGCCAAAGCTCACAGGGGTACTGATATCTTAGGCTAAGATAGCCAGCTCTCGACCGGGTGCCTTTTTTGCTTAAAACATTTTCAACGTCAAAAGCTACATGTAGATTATTCAAACAAATCGATTTTTTCTTTTTCGCCTCCTAAATGGAGGGGGCGAATATTGCTAGTCTAAAAAGCTGCCATGCCCCATCATGAGACAACTCAAGTAGGACGCAATAAACTCGAGTTTCTTATAAAATGAGCTGGAGGCTGATAAAGAACTGATATTTGTCCTTTTGCCAGTGCGTTGAGTATGCTCTTGAGAAATCAGATTTATTTGTCTATGGCCAAATGCAGCTCTGTGGCAGTGTGGCTTGATTGGCTTTATTGTCTATGGCCGAGTGCAGTTCTGTGGCAGTGGCTTTGATTTGCTTTATTGTCTATGGCCGAGTGCAGTTCTGTGGCAGTGGCTTTGATTGGCTTTATTGTCTATGGCCGAGTGCAGTTCTGTGGCAGTGGCTTTGATTTGCTTTATTGTCTATGGCCGAGTGCAGTTCTGTGGCTGTGGCTTTGATTGGCTTTATTGTCTATGGCCGAGTGCAGTTCTGTGGCAGTGTGGCTTTGATTGGCTTTATTGTCTATGGCCGAGTGCAGTTCTGTGGCAGTTGATTATCCGGCTAAACTATCCTTAACTAGAGTAACAAAAGTAATGATGTTGTTTAGCATGTACTCATAGCTTTTGCGTATTTAAGGGCCAAACAGAAATTTCAGCCTAGCTTATTATTGCTTTGAGATGAAATCAAAATTGTCCTTTAAATGAGCCCCTAATGTAGGATAGACGTAAAATCTTTTTTTCTGAGAATGGAAGCATGCAAAGGTGAAATTGTCAATAGCTGTGTGTGTCGTACTCAATGAACACGCCAGTTTCTACCAGTTTCTCTCTCCTCCCTCTCTCTCTCACAGCATCAGACCAGCAGGTCGCATAAGAGGTTAGCGTGAATAACGTACGTACACATGGTTTGTTATAGCCAGATCCCGCGCACCCCTTCTCTCTCCCCTCCCCTATACACACGGAGGCCTTCCCTCTCTCAGCTGGTGGCGGAGTTGAGTACACTCAACCAGTGCTAATAGAGAAGATTTTCTGCCAGACAGTGCATAGCATGCCTGTAAAATATCCAACAGCCCAATAAGAAGTAGTTTTCACCAATTTCTCAGTCTAGAGCAGCTCAGGTTTAGTCAAATCAATGAAGCAAAACAATCATCAGCATCAGCAGCAGCAGAAAGCCGTCGAGTTCAACATCGGCGGCAAAACCGTAGCCGTATCGCCCAACATCGCCGACAAGTTTCCAAATTGTCGATTAGCCCGCCTACTGTCCGGCCGAGAATTGGCCGGCTGCGTTGATTCGACTGGCCGGCCGTTTCTCGACCGGAATCCGGCTGTGTTTGGGATGGCGCTGGACTTTCTCAGGCACGGCGGTCGCTTCCTACCGCCCTGCGATTTGCAACGATTTGACGACTGGGAGCGGCTCGAGGCCGAGGCCGAGTACCTGCAGCTGCCTGAGCTGGCTGCTCAACTGCGCACTCTGCAGCGCGATCGAGAGGGCGCCTCAGCATCCGCTGATCTGCCCAGGCGGAAGCAGCAATCCAGCCTGCAGCAGCAGCAACAGCAGGTGGCATTTCTGGAGGTTGGCGAGTCTGAGCAGGCAGTGTTCTTGGAGGGCGCCGATCCGCAGAGGCAACTCGTGCTGCTGGTGAGCAGCCCGATTATAGCAATTATAAATTGGATTGCTAATCTAGCCAATCAAGTATAGATTTTATGAATGGCTTGCTAATCTAGCCAATCAAGTATAGATTTTATGAATGGCTTGCTAATCTAGCCAATCAAGTATGAATTTTATGAATGGATTGCTAATCTAGCCAATCAAGTATAGATTTTATGAATGGCTTGCTAATCTAGCTAATCAAGTATGAATTTTCGTTAATGGATTGCTAATCTAGCCAATCAAGTATGAATTTTATGAATGGATTGCTAATCTAGCCAATCAAGTATGAATTTTATGAATGGATTGCTAATCTAGCCAATCAAGTATAGATTTTATGAATGGCTTGCTAATCTAGCCAATCAAGTATGAATTTTCGTTAATGGATTGCTAATCTAGCCAATCAAGTATGAATTTTATGAATGGATTGCTAATCTAGCCAATCAAGTATAAATTTTATGAATGGATTGCTAATCTAGCCAAGCGTACCTGCACACTTCAGGGCGAGTTGGGCGCGCTTCGTGAAGTGCTCCGCAAGCGGCTGAACCCGCTGCTGCCCCGACTGATGCAGCGAGCTGACGAGCTGTCGGAGCGACGCGGTCGCCGCTTGCACGACGCCGACTCGGTGAGCCTCAGCCTGCCGGAGGGCCACCTCAGAGAGCGCGGCCTCGGATCGCTGGACGAGTTCAGGCCGGTCCTGCTGCGGGAGGTGGCCCGGCTGGCTTTGCCTGGGCCGCCAGGACAACTCACGCTGAGCACAGGGGAGCACCGGCTGCTATTCCGGGTGCCCGCCTGCGAGGACCTTGCCAACTAATTGGGACTCGGGATAATTATGATAGGGAGTTAAATGAGAGACATGGATTTTAAGTGAGGGATTTGGGATTTGAAATAGGAGATTTTGAAATTTGAAGTGGAGGATTTGGGATTTGAAATGATGGAATTTGGGATTTGAAGTGAGAGATTTGGGGATTTGAAGTGAGGGATTTTGGGATTTGAGTTTGGGGCTTTGAAACGAGGGATTTTTGGATTTGAAATGAGAGATTTGGCTTTGAAATGAGGGATTTTGGGATTTGAAGGGATTTGGCTTTGAAATGAGGGATTTGGGGATTTTAAGTGAAGGATTTTGGGATTTGAAGTGAGAGCTTTTGGTATTTGAAGTAAGGGATTTGGGATTTGAAATGATGGATCAGGATTTGGAACGGGATTAGGGATCCGGAACTGTAACAGGGATTAAGTTGTTTGTTTTTAAATCGATATTTAGAGTGATAAATTAACAATGGAGAGCTACAGAGTTGGGATAAATGTAAAACGTTTGCCTATTCGTGTCACTATTTTGAAATATGTGCGAAACTATTGGTTTCACCATTTAACAGAGTTGCTTTAATTTGCGTTACAAGTACATTAAATTTCGTGTGCAAGCATGTGATTTTGTAGCGTGAACTAACTGTACACACAAGAAATCTTTTCTTATCCCACTTCTCTATGTCGCAATGCACCCTTTAAAACGATATATTATTGAATCATAAGTAAATCTTTAAATGTTTTTTCAAACTTGCTTTATAAACATTTCATAACCTATGGATTTATGTTTTAGTTATTGAAGTTTCGTTTTCGGGGGGCGCTCAGCAAATTGTCCCAAAAATAAATTTCTAAGAAAATTGTCTTCGAATGGAGTTTCTAAGAATATTATCCTCAAAATAAGTTTCTAAGAAAACTGTCCTCAAATATTCTGAAAATGGTTTCCAATGGAATTTTCAAAAAAATTCCGAAATAGAATTTTTAAGAAAATTCTCCACGCATAGAGATTGTCCTCAAATGGAGATTGTTTGTGTTGACACCCCAAATAGTGTAAAAGCACATTGATAAAAGCAAAAATAACAAAATCAATTCAGAACAAAAATCGGCACTTTAACAAAGTTTACTACTCTTACCGAGTAATATGCTAAGCAATGAAATTATGCATAAGATGTTGTTAATTTATTATAAATAGTAGCAGAATATTTAACAAAATAAAGAAACCATAAAATTGCTTAATTAATTACGAATAACAAGATTAAAACGATTGGTGATAATGAGAGTTGAATTTTTGAAATTTGCCAAACTTTTGCCTGTGGTCTTGTCTGTGCTGTTGCTGTTGTTGCTGCTGCTGCGGCGGCTGCTGGTACATCTGCTGAAATGGCGGACCCTGCGGCGGCGGCGGCGGCGGCTGTTGCTGCTGTCTCTGCAAATAGGATCGATTCTTGTGATGGAGAGTTTTCTTATGCAGACGAAACGATTGACAATCGCTGCTAGGGGTGGCCGTGACGGCGGCGGCTGCCACAGCAGCGGCAGCGGAGGCAGCGGCCGCGGCGGCTGCGGTGGCGGCTTTCAGGTGTTCAGCAGATTCGTAGTGCCGTTTAGCCGCAGCCAGAGTGCAGATTTGAATGTTGCAGGAGCCGCAGACTATTGGCGACTGACCGGTCTGGCGCAGGCGGGCGATTTATGGGAAGCTAGTGAAATTATTTTTCCAGTATTTTCAGTTCTTATTCTTTAATCCTAGGCTCCTAGAATTCGTGGACTAAAGAGTTTTTCTTAGAATGAGTGTCAAAAAGGCATTTCTTAGAAACAGTTCTTAGAAAATTGAAGGCAAGCTTCTAAGAAACAAACAAGACAAATTTCCAAGAAACAGTAAGGGCAAGATTCTAAGAAACAATCAGGACAAGATTCTTAGAAACAATTAAGAAAAAATTCTTAGAAACAATCACGACAAGACTTAGCTACAGTCAAGACAAGATTCTTAGAAACAATCACAACAAGACTTAGCTACAGTCAAGACAAGATTCTTAGAAACAATCACGACAAGACTTAGCTACAGTCAAGACAAGATTCTTAGAAACAATCACGACAAGACTTAGCTACAGTCAAGACAAGATTCTTAGAAACAATCACGACAAGACTTAGCAACAGTCAAGACAAGATTCTTAGAAACAATCACGACAAGACTTAGCTACAGTCAAGACAAGATTCTTAGAAACAATCACGACAAGACTTAGCTACAGTCAAGACAAGATTCTTAGAAACAATCACGACAAGACTTAGCTACAGTCAAGACAAGATTCTTAGAAACAATCACGACAAGACTTAGCTACAGTCAAGACAAGAAATCACGACAAGACTTAGCAACAGTCAAGACAAGAAATCACGACAAGACTTAGCAACAGTCAAGACAAAAAACAATCACGACAAGACTTAGCAACAGTCAAGACAAGAAATCACGACAAGACTTAGCAACAGTCAAGACAAAAAACAATCACGACAAGACTTAGCAACAGTCAAGACAAGATTCTTAGAAACAATCACGACAAGACTTAGCTACAGTCAAGACAAGATTCTTAGAAACAATCACGACAAGACTTAGCAACAGTCAAGACAAGATTCTTAGAAACAATCACGACAAGACTTAGCTACAGTCAAGACAAGATTCTTAGAAACAATCACGACAAGACTTAGCAACAGTCAAGACAAGATTCTTAGAAACAATCACAACAAGACTTAGCTACAGTCAAGACAAGATTCTTAGAAACAATCACAAGACTTAGCAACAGTCAAGACAAGATTCTTAGAAACAATCACGACAAGACTTAGCAACAGTCAAGACAAGATTCTTAGAAACAATCACAAGACTTAGCAACAGTCAAGACAAGATTCTTAGAAACAATCACGACAAGACTTAGCAACAGTCAAGACAAGATTCTTAGAAACAATCACGACAAGACTTAGCAACAGTCAAGACAAGATTCTTAGAAACAATCACAAGACTTAGCAACAGTCAAGACAAGATTCTTAGAAACAATCACGACAAGACTTAGCAACAGTCAAGACAAGATTCTTAGAAACAATCACAAGACTTAGCAACAGTCAAGACAAGATTCTTAGAAACAATCACGACAAGACTTAGCAACAGTCAAGACAAGATTCTTAGAAACAATCACAAGACTTAGCAACAGTCAAGACAAGATTCTTAGAAACAATCACGACAAGACTTAGCAACAGTCAAGACAAGATTCTTAGAAACAATCACGACAAGACTTAGCAACAGTCAAGACAAGATTCTTAGAAACAATCACGACAAGACTTAGCAACAGTCAAGACAAGATTCTTAGAAACAATCACAAGACTTAGCAACAGTCAAGACAAGATTCTTAGAAACAATCACGACAAGACTTAGCAACAGTCAAGACAAGATTCTTAGAAACAATCACAAGACTTAGCAACAGTCAAGACAAGATTCTTAGAAACAATCACGACAAGACTTAGCAACAGTCAAGACAAGATTCTTAGAAACAATCACGACAAGACTTAGCAACAGTCAAGACAAGATTCTTAGAAACAATCACGACAAGACTTAGCAACAGTCAAGACAAGATTCTTAGAAACAATCACAAGACTTAGCAACAGTCAAGACAAGATTCTTAGAAACAATCACGACAAGACTTAGCAACAGTCAAGACAAGATTCTTAGAAACAATCACGACAAGACTTAGCAACAGTCAAGACAAGATTCTTAGAAACAATCACAAGACTTAGCAACAGTCAAGACAAGATTCTTAGAAACAATCACGACAAGACTTAGCAACAGTCAAGACAAGATTCTTAGAAACAATCACAAGACTTAGCAACAGTCAAGACAAGATTCTTAGAAACAATCACGACAAGACTTAGCAACAGTCAAGACAAGATTCTTAGAAACAATCACAAGACTTAGCAACAGTCAAGACAAGATTCTTAGAAACAATCACGACAAGACTTAGCAACAGTCAAGACAAGATTCTTAGAAACAATCACGACAAGACTTAGCAACAGTCAAGACAAGATTCTTAGAAACAATCACAAGACTTAGCAACAGTCAAGACAAGATTCTTAGAAACAATCACGACAAGACTTAGCAACAGTCAAGACAAGATTCTTAGAAACAATCACAAGACTTAGCAACAGTCAAGACAAGATTCTTAGAAACAACGAAGAGAATATTCTAAGAAACAATCACGACAAGATTTTTAGAAACAATTAAGACAAGATTCTAAGAAACAATCACTACAAGATTCTTAGAAACAATCACGACAAGATTCTTAGAAACAATCACGACAAGACTTAGCAACAGTCAAGACAAGATTCTTAGAAACAACGAAGACAATATTCTAAGAAACAATCACGACAAGATTCTTAGAAACAATCACGACAAGACTTAGCAACAGTCAAGACAAGATTCTTAGAAACAATTAAGGCAAGATTCTTAGAAACAATCACGACAAGACTTAGCAACAGTCAAGACAAGATTCTTAGAAACAATTAAGGCAAGATTCTTAGAAACAATCACGACAAGACTTAGCAACAGTCAAGACAAGATTCTTAGAAACAATTAAGGCAAGATTCTTAGAAACAATCACGACAAGACTTAGCAACAGTCAAGACAAGATTCTTAGAAACAATTAAGGCAAGATTCTTAGAGACAATCACGACAAGACTTAGCAACAGTCAAGACAAGATTCTAAGAAAAAATCACGACAAGATTCTTAGAAACAATTAAGGCAAGATTCTTAGAGACAATCACGACAAGACTTAGCAACAGTCAAGACAAGATTCTAAGAAAAAATCACGACAAGATTCTTAGAAACATTCATGACGAGATTCTTAGAAACAACCAAGACAATATTCTAAGAAAAAATCAAGACAATAAAAACTAAAGACGCTATCTCACCTGCCAAGCTGATTTAGAAGAATGAGCCAGGCCGTTATTACTTTTGTTGCCAGGCGGCGAGACAATAGCAACCGTTTCCATAGAAGCTGACTGTTGTTGACAAGGTTGATTAAAGGTATCGATTTTATTTGAAGGTTCAGCAGTTCCAGCAGAACCGGCCATGTTAGAATGATCCGAATTTGCGTTGGCTGCACCTCTTTCTACCAACGCTGATGAGGCAGCGCCGGTCTGATGACCAGACGGGTTCTGCGGTTGCCGAATCCCGTCTCGCTGCTTGGGAAGGCAGTGGGAGGCGATTTTGGGTTGGGGCTCGCTGTGTCACTTTTCTAGTCACTCCAGAGTCACTCTTCTAGTCACTCCAGAGTCACTCTTCTAGTTACTCCAGAGTCACTCTTCTAGTTACTCCAGAGTCACTCTTCTAGTTACTCCAGAGTCACTCTTCTAGTTACTCCAGAGTCACTCTTCTAGTCACTCCAGAGTCACTCTTCTAGTTACTCCAGAGTCACTCTTCTAGTCACTCCAGACTCCAGAGTCACTCTTCTAGTCACTCCAGACTCCAGAGTCACTCTTCTAGTCACTCCAGACTCCAGAGTCACTCTTCTAGTCACTCCAGACTCCAGAGTCACTCTTCTAGTCACTCCAATATCTTTTTAGCCACTCCCTTCTCTTTCTAGTCACTCCCATCTCTTTCTAGTCACTCCCATCTCTTTCTAGTCACTCCGACCTCTTTCTAGTCACTCCCATCTCTTTCTAGTCACTCCCATCTCTTTCTAGTCACTCCCATCTCTTTCTAGTCACTCCCATCTCTTTCTAGTCACTCCCATCTCTTTCTAGTCACTCCCATCTCTTTTTAGTCACTCCCATCTCCTAATCACTCACTCCAACATGATTCCCAGGCGGTCTCCGATCAAAGCCAGCGGATTCGCTGGGCCGGCCCGCGCCAGTGTTGGCCAAATGGTTGGGACTGGTCAGATGGCCGCGAATCTCCATAGCCGAAGAGAAGTAGATGCCGCACAGCGAGCAGTGCCGCTGCTGGATCAGATGCCGCATGTCCGGGTCGGCGTTCATTGCGGCCACATCGACGCCTTTGAGAAATGTGGCCTGGTCGGTTTTTTAAAATTAAGAAACATAATATGCCATTTATAACAATAATGTCACTCCAGTATCTATCCCGTCACATTAATGTCACTCCAGTGTCTATCCCGTCACATTAATGTCACTCCAGTGTCTATCCCGTCACATTAATGTCACTCCAGTATCTATCCCGTCACATTAATGTCACTCCAGTGTCTATCCCGTCACATTAATGTCACTCCAGTGTCTATCCCGTCACATTAATGTCACTCCAGTGTCTATCCCGTCACATTAATGTCACTCCAGTGTCTATCCAGTCACATTAATGTCACTCCAGTGTCTATCCAGTCACATTAATGTCACTCCAGTGTCTATCCCGTCACAATGTCACTCCAGTGTCTATCCAGTCACATTAATGTCACTCCAGTGTCTATCCAGTCACATTAATGTCACTCCAGTGTCTATCCAGTCACATTAATGTCACTCCAGTGTCTATCCCGTCACAATGTCACTCCAGTGTCTATCCAGTCACATTAATGTCACTCCAGTGTCTATCCAGTCACATTAATGTCACTCCAGTGTCTATCCCGTCACATTAATGTCACTCCAGTGTCTATCCAGTCACATTAATGTCACTCCAGTGTCTATCCCGTCACAATGTCACTCCAGTGTCTATCCAGTCACATTAATGTCACTCCAGTGTCTATCCCGTCACAATGTCACTCCAGTGTCTATCCAGTCACATTAATGTCACTCCAGTGTCTATCCAGTCACATTAATGTCACTCCAGTGTCTATCCAGTCACATTAATGTCACTCCAGTGTCTATCCCGTCACAATGTCACTCCAGTGTCTATCCAGTCACATTAATGTCACTCCAGTGTCTATCCCGTCACAATGTCACTTCAGTGTCTATCCAGTCACATTAATGTCACTCCAGTGTCTATCCAGTCACATTAATGTCACTCCAGTGTCTATCCAGTCACATTAATGTCACTCCAGTGTCTATCCAGTCACATTAATGTCACTCCAGTGTCTATCCAGTCACATTAATGTCACTCCAGTGTCTATCCCGTCACAATGTCACTTCAGTGTCTATCATGTCTCATTAATGTCACTCTCATTGTCTACCCTGTCACATTAATGTCACATGTCTATCCCATCACATTAATATCTAAGGATCTAGTGAATGCCTATCCTATCAGCATGAAAGATTAATTTTTCAATTTTAGCCAGCCAGCCGCATACCTCATCGATAGCATTAGCCCTGGCCATCTCCAGGTCGTGCATATTGCTAGTATAATACACTCCATTCCTAAGCACAGCAACAGGCAAATTCGGCCTATCAGGATTAGACAGCGCCCACTGACGCCTGTGCTTCTGACCATTGAAATGCTGCATAGCGATTGTCGGCGAGCCTAGCGCAGAGTTACAAATGTGACAATGCGATTCGTTTAATATCTGACGAAACTCCGGCCAGGCGTCCGGTGAAATTTTCAACAATTTATTGCCGCCGAATTTCGGGCGCTTCTGATTGCCGCCGCCAAAATGAGCCGCTCGTTTCTTATTACTACTGCCATAGTTATTAGTAGTATGCATAGCATTTGATGAGGGCGGTCCGCCGCCGCCTCCGTTGCTTGGATTCATTTGCTTAGCAACTAAGCTAGCGCCTCTTGGTGTTTGCCAATCTTTTATCGCACACAATTTCTCTCGCTTAATTAATCATAAGAAAATTGCAAAACCATTTAGACCATGTCATTTTTAACTAATATAAACTCTTACGATTCTGAAAATCATTGTCATAAACTCTAATTTGACATTTTAATAGCTAAGGTCATAGACTCTAATTTGACATTCTTATACCCGTAGCCATAAACTCTAATTTGACATTCTAATAGCTGGGCCATAAACTCTAATTTGACATTCTAATAGCCAGGGTCATAAACTCTAATTTGAATTTCTAATAGCTGGGGCCATAAACTCTAATTTGACTTTCTAATAGCTAAGGCCATAAACTCTAATTTGACATTCTAATAGCTGTGGCCATAAACTCTAATTTGACATTCTAATAGCTAGGGCCATAAACTCTAATTTGACCTTCTAATAGCTAGGGCCATAAACTCTAATTTGACATTCTAATAGCTAGGGCCATAAACTCTAATTTGACTTTCTAATAGCTAAGGTCATAGACTCTAATATGACATTCTTATACCCGGGGCCATAAACTCTAATTTGAAATTCTAATAGCTGTGGCCATAAACTCTAATTTGACCTTCTAATAGATAGGGCCATAAACTCTAATTTGACTTTCTAATAGCTGGGGCCATAAACTCTAATTTGACATTCTAATAGCTAAGGCCATAAACTCTAATTTGACCTTCTAATAGCTAGGGCCATAAACTCTAATTTGACATTCTAATAGCTGGGGCCATAAACTCTAAGTTGACATTCTAATAGCTGGGGCCATAAACTCTAAGTTGACATTCTAATAGCTGGGGCCATAAACTCTAATTTGACTTTCTAATAGCTGGGGCCATAAACTCTAATTTGACATTCTAATAGCCAGGGTCATTAACTCCGAACTCTGCTTCACCTTTCACAAGTCATATTGCCATGAGCAAGCTCATAAGAAAGGAATGCTTAATTGCTTAAACTGAAGCTAGTGAAAGCCTATTTAAAAAAATAAAAAACAAATTAAAAGAAGCTTACGAATAAAATTCAAACCCAAAACATTAACGAATTAAAAGTGCACTTGTCACTTTTTACTTGGTCTTTTCGGAACTATTTTGTTAACATTATTAAACGAAAAACTTTATGAAAAAGTACTACTTGTTTTAAAGTTGTATTAATTAAGAAAAACATTCTAATTACATTATTATATTATAAACTTATTGCACTACAGCATATTGTGACAAAAATAGAGAAAAAGAGTATTTAGCATAATGCAGCAAAGCCAATGTTACAATTAATAAGATGCAGCTTGATTACAGCACCACTGGTGAAAAAAACTGACGTAAAATTTCAATAAGTACCGATTACAGAAAGCAAAAAATGAATATCACTGACCCCAACCCTAAAGAGTATCCCATCATTACCCACACAGAAAACGGTGCTGGCCTGAGCAGTACTGAGCAGCACACAACTCAGTATTTGAGCAGCACTCAGCAGCACACAACTCAGTATTTGAGCAGCACTCAGCAGCACACAACTCAGTATTTGAGCATCACTCAACAGCACACAACTCAGTATTTGAGCAGCACTCAGCAGCACACAACTCAGTATTTGAGCATCACTCAACAGCACACAACTCAGTATTTGAGCAGCACTCAACAGCACACAACTCAGTATTTGAGCAGCACTCAGCAGCACACAACTCAGTATTTGAGCATCACTGAGCAGCACACAACTCAGTATTTGAGCAGCACACAACTCAATATTTGAGCAGCACACAACTCAATATTTGAGCAGCACACAACTCAGTATTTGAGCATCACTGAGCAGCACACAACTCAGTATTTAAGCAGCACATTCAACTCAATATTTGAGCAACACATTCAACTCAATATTTGAGCAGCACACAACTCAATATTTGAGCAGCACACAACTCAATATTTGAGCAACACATTCAACTCAATATTTGAGCAGCACACAACTCAATATTTGAGCAACACATTCAACTCAATATTTGAGCAGCACATTCAACTCAATATTTGAGCAGCACACAACTCAATATTTGAGCAGCACATTCAACTCAATATTTGAGCAGCACATTTACCTCAATATTTGAGTAGCACATTCAACTCAGTATTTGAGCAACACATTCAACTCAATATTTGAGCAGCACATTCAACTCAATATTTGAGCAGCACATTCAACTCAATATTTGAGCAACACATTCAACTCAATATTTGAGCAACACATTCAACTCAATATTTGAGCAGCACATTTACCTCAATATTTGAGCAGTACATTCAACTCAATATTTGAGCAACACATTCAACTCAATATTTGAGCAACACATTCAACTCAGTATTTGAGCAGCACATTCAACTCAGTATTTGAGCAACACATTCAACTCAATATTTGAGCAGCACATTCAACTCAATATTTGAGCAGCACATTCAACTCAATATTTGAGCAGCACATTTACCTCAATATTTGAGCAGTACATTCAACTCAATATTTGAGCAACACATTCAACTCAATATTTGAGCAACACATTCAACTCAGTATTTGAGCAGCACATTCAACTCAGTGCTTGAGCTTCTTGGAGGGCGAGTCGGTGAGGGCGGAGGACCTCTTGCGGGTGAGTCTGGGACAGGCGGCTCCCACAGCGAGTCCCTGAACGTCGCTGGTCAAGCCGCTATGCAGAGCGTCGGGCTGGACGCTGGAGGTGGCGGCAGGTGCAGCGGTGAGGGTCCGAGAGTCGCCGTCTTCATCGTCAGTCGGAAGCTTCGCAGGCAGTGGCGGTGGCGTGGACGATGGCGAGGACCGCGGCGAGATGCCAGCGCTGCTGCTGGCTGCGTCATCCCAGCGATGAAGCTGCAGCTTCCACTGCTTGACGCAGCCGTCCCAGGCTCTGCGGGACATTCGCACGAACTTGTTCGGAGTCCGCGGGTCGCCCTTCTCCCGCAGAGGCTTCGGCACCGACTTCACGTAGTTCGCGTACGCCGTCAGGTTCTTCGACTTGTCGATGTCGCGCTGCCGACGCAGCAGAACCGCCTCATCGTCCTCCATCTCGAAGCAGCTGCCGTCTGAGGCGTTTGAGTTCAGCGATGAGTTCAAGTTGCCTCCCACGCTGCTGTTGAGGCTCTGCAACAGCCGCTTCTGCGCCTGCTTGGCCTCGTAGCGCTGCCTGTCGAGTCGCGTCGTCTCGAACAGCTCGTCCTGCTTGGCCCAGTCCGTGTACATGGGGATGCGCTCCTTCACCTGGGGATGGGGTGCGGCTGCTCAGTACCTGGGATACCTGGGATGGAATGCACTCATTCACCTGGGGATGGGTTGCGGCTGCTCAGTACCTGGGATACCTGGGATGGAATGCACTCCTTCACCTGAGGATGGGGTGCGGCTGCTCAGTACCTGGGATGGGGTGCAGCTGCTGAGTACCTGTGATACCTGGGATGGGGTGCGGCTGCTCAGTACCTGGGATACCTGGGATGGGGTGCGGCTGCTCAGTACCTGGGATACCTGGGATGGGGTGCGGCTGCTCAGTACCTGGGATACCTGGGATTGGGTGCGGCTGCCCAGTACCTGGGATACCTGGGATGCTCCCAATACCCCCAGCAAGCGCACGCACCTGCCGCAGCTCAATGCTTGGATCATATCGCAGGTGTCTCGGCACCCCGCCAGCCAGGCTGTTCCGCCCACCAGCAAAGCCGTGGCGCCGACCGCCCCTGCCAGCCGGTGAGGAGCTGGCGGCAGCGGAGGCTGGCAGCGATGGCCGCGAGATTCGACTCCGGGACCTGCTGGTGTCCCTGCGGCGCTGTGGCGAGGCCGCCTTCCTGTGACGGGTCTCCATGGGGCTTTTGGGATCCTTGAGATTGACGTTGAGTTCACGGGATGGTTTGGGGCTCGAGTGCTGCAGAATTACAGGCGGGATCAGAATTGCAGTCTTATCTGGCAACTGAGGTATGCACAATGCCCAGAAGTACTTCTTTAAACACCAATTGGTTTCTATTGACCACAAGTAAAAACAAAGGTTCTACATTGATAGGCAATTAAAAAAACTTTATAATCTTTCATCGTCCTATTTACCAGTACCTACACCCCATTGACTTTCAAACTTCGTATCTCCAATGGTAAATTATATATGCTACTGTCAACCAACCCAGACAATTTGGCTAGCACCAAATTGTGTCTGGCAAATCAAAGGGTAAGTAGCAATTTTGAAGAAAACAGAGATGAGAGAGCAGATAGGTGACAGGAGAGATGAGACAATAGAGTAGAGAAAGTAAATAGGAAAGATGACAAATAAGAGAGTATAGATTAGAGATGAGAGAGAAGAGAAGAGACAGGAGAGTAGATAGAAGAGAGGATCAAGACAAGATAGGAGAGATGAGAAATGAGAGCAAAGTAGAAAGAAGAGAGGAGAGAGAAGAGAAGAGAGACAAGAGGAGAAAAAGAGATAAGAGATGAGGGGGGGAGAGGAGAGAAGAGAGAAATGAGAAAAGAGAGCAGAGATAAAAAAAGAGAATGGAGATGAGAGAAGAGGTGAGAAAACAGACGAGAGATAAGGGGAGAGAGAAGAGAGAAAATAGAAGAGAAGATAGAAGTTTTAAAGAATCTAAAGGTTGTAAATAAAAGCAGAGGCAGAAGCCAGAGTTTCCCAATGCATGCTTTAGACAAATATTGCCTAACATTCTGCGCAATAACATAGCCAAAAAGATCAATGCTTGCTTCAAATATACAAATTTACTCCATTTTGTAATATCTCTATACTAATTAATAACAAGTTTTTAATGTTGTTTGAGTATGAATTTAAATTTTAAAATATGCAAAAATAGTTCTAGGGATTGGTTTTCCCTAGGTTCAGAATCTATAAGCTTTAACAGTTATAATAAAAAAATACAAAATTTAGAAAAGAGAACAATTACTTATTTTATAGAGAGAAAAATTTTGATTGATAGGCCTAGGTACATTTTTTATTTGGATAATGAAAACTATGACTATCTCCAAGTATTTTTTTGATTTTTTTAGAATTCTAGCTTATCAAAATTATGATATTTATGAAAAGTTAGAACCTTTTTGAATCTTTATAATTGAACAAAAATGGTAAATTGTATCATAAAAGGTAATTAGCTATAAAATATAGAACCAATATATAGGTTATATTATATTATACTATATTATTTATAATTATAGGGCTAGGCCAGCCAATAGGTATCTAGAAAAATATTAGAATCCTTAAGTTCAATCTCTATATTGGAATAAATAGAAAAAAGCATCCAACTAGGCCATCCATCGCAATTTTGAAATTTTCTAGATTGTGTTGCAACTAGAGTCTAGGTAGGTAGTATTGTGATATAACGTGGTGCAGTTTTTGGGTAAATGGCAGGAATAACTATGACTCTCTTATTAAGGCTAAATACCTTATAATCTAATTAGTACAATGCCTATATTTGGTTTGAATGTGTTCTATATATGGCATTTTTGAGCTACATTTTTTGACCCTATGTTGCGCGTGTATATATTTTCTATACTTATTCTAATAGAGTTCAGTCAACATATAATAAACTATTTTTTATATATTTAAGTTTTGCTAACATATTTACTAATAGTTTAAATTGCAAAATTTTAAGTGTTAAGCAGATTAGGCCTATTTATCTTTTTATTTTTTATCATTATTGCTTACAATATGGCTGGACATCCAATAGCAACTACAACTATTATATCACCTGCTGATTTGCAATCTATGTGCGAAGTTACACAACTGAATCTAAATCATTCTTTTAAACTATTGAACACTTCAATGAGTTTTTGTATGACATGTTTTGACATGGTTTGTCAGTTTTATTGTTAACAATCATAAATCCTCATTAATAGTTTATTTAAAATGAAAAAATAATTTAACATATAAAACTACAGTTATGCTGTTTGAAAATGTGTTTGCAAAAGTTATAGGCCTATATACATTTAAGTTTTGACCTGTCAAAAATTATAAATAGAAAATTTACTTTTTTATTTTTCAATAGATTGGCTTTATTGCTTAAAAATAACAATTAAGATTCAATCTTTAATACATTGAAATTATTTAGGCCAGGCCTAGCTTGCAAGAGGAAAAAGAAGTGTCTTTACGACTAGCATCTTACCTTTTTATCTCTTGTCATAAACATCTGTTTTCAGGCTATAGGCCTATAGGGTAGGGCAACAAAGCTAACTAGCTAAACAATAAAGAAAGACATTTTTAAACAAAAAGTGAGGCTTTTCAAATACCAATTTTAGAACTTGAATCAAGAGATTGACAAAGAGTAAAACTCTTTTTTGGAACATTTTTATATTGAAAGAAAGAGAACTAAGCCAAAAGCTAGACAACTAGGCCTAGCACCATATTAAATACTACAAAAATGCTTACCTTTACAAAAAATCTGTACACTTGTCCTCTCAAATTACTTTCCTTCCATGTTTATTTAGAAACAAAAAATAGGCCTACCTAACAACCCTTCTAAAACTGAAATGTGAACTCACACCCAAGACATTCTCTCAGGAAGCTTGTGGACTCTATAGAGCAAGAAATGGTTTTGATATTCTTTATTACCTAACTGAGTGCCTATAAACACTAGGCCTAGAAATTAGGAAAAATAGAATACTTTTGTAAATACCTTCTAGACACCAACCAGATAGGCTTACATTAAATAAGGTATGCTACAAATGAAAACAGAGTCAGAAAAGAGCTTAGGCCCCTACTGGAGTAGGCCTAGCTAAAATTTACAATGCCATGTACAGTTAAAATTATTTACTTGAAACATAGGCCTATAACATGTATATATATGTATAACAGAATAGTACTAAGTCTGCTTCTTAGGCCTACCTATTCCTACCATCACATTCTTGTATGGCAGTACAGTCCCTTGGGCCTTGGCATATTTACTTGTAGAAAAGTATTACCATTTACCAATACGGCAATACTGCTATATGCTTTTAATAAATGACTAATTTTTTTCATTCATTTATGCAATAACTTTTGTCCATTTATCACCTTATGTATTTCCTATTTAACCGCCATTAAGTTGTTAGATGTTAAAAGTTGCTCATTTTTCAGGCTTTCAAATAATATAGGGCCTATATAGGCTATATTTATAATAACAAAGAGCTTGCGTGCACGGCAGCCGTTCACGTAAGCTCAGAATTGCGTGCACGGCGGCTATCTACCTAGTGCTTTATTTGCATGTATGCAGCCGTACACCTAGTGTTGTAATTGCGTGCACGGCAGCCGGCAATTGGCCGGGACTGGGGCCCTTAAATCCACGCATTGGCATTGGCAAACCTAATTAAAAAATATTTTTACTATATTGTTTTATAATGTTTTATCCCCCGTACACCATGGACTGCAAATGTAATCTTAATTCATTGTTTTTTTTGTTAACTTGAATATTAATTCGAATAGTATATGACTTACTGTATAAGCCTATAAGATATAGCTCTGCCGTGCACGCAATTCTGAGCTTACGTGAACGGCGGCCGTGCACGCAAGCTCTTCGTTATAATAATCGCCAAATATTATGAGCAATCCTTATACTCAATATTTTTCATTGACAGAATAATGCTTAATTACCTATTTTAAATCGCATTGTGAGCTTTGTACTCACAATGGTTTTTGCCAAAGTACACTAAAGTAGGCCTACTTTCTGCATATTAATGTACTAAGCAGGGGGAACTTGGGAGTCTGTAAGTTCGAGTATGGAACAGATGGAGCTTTGACGTCTTGCAGGCTTCTAGATTGATAATGTTTCCTTCCAGATAATGCCTTCTTCTTCCAGATAATGCCCTGCAGATAATTCCTTCCAGATAATGCGCGTTTCCTTCCAGATCTCAGCTTTCAGCTTCGTACTCACCAAAGCCAAAGTACACTATAGTGATAATATCGTTAAAATTTACAAGAATTGAACCTATAGAGCCTATACATGCACTTTTTTGGTATATTTTTATTTTAGCCTTTATTGATAGGTTTTTTTGGTTTTATTTGTTTGTTTTAAGTTTTGATTAGAGGGCTCCCAGTTTCTTCATACGGTGTTTTAGTTTTTAAATAGGCATTACATCGAGAATCGTATTTTTGGACGTATGAAACATTCGCCGACACTTATTCAGACACTTCTACAGACACTTTAGTTTCTGTCGTACGGTTAGGAACAAGCATTAAATTTGTCTAGGACACTTCCTAATTCATATTTAATGAAATAAAGCAGTCCATGCATAGTTTTAATTTTGAAATTTTGTTTTTGTGCACTCGTTCCAGACTTTCAAATTATGGCTTTTATCGCGTAGCGTGCACATGCATCGTGTACAACGATTAGCTGCAGTGTGCTAAATAGTTCACTGAGGTATTAAAAGCGTACAAGGAGACGAACCTCAAGTATTTGTACATTTTAGTTGAAGTTAAAAGTTCAAGCTTTTAGTGAATCATTGGAAAATAAAACTATCCGTTTTAAATCGTGCAACATATTGTTTTGTCTCGGACATTTGTGACACTGTCACTTAGGGTTGCAAGGTTTTTAAAAAGAGAAACTGTTGCTTTTCCAATGCTGAAGTATTTGTGTTGTATGGATCAGGGTTTTTCGTCAAAATTTGGATGCATGTATACATCTAAACATGTATATGCAGATGGAAATATAATAATCAAGATGCCATATGTATATTTGCCAACATTTTCAGATTTTGTATAAAAATGATCAAGGTTGAGGATTACCCTATGGTATAACTGTTTTCTCCATTTTACTATTTCAAAGTGCCCACGTGAAGTTAGATTTAGCATGCCAGCCTTAAAAAATAAAAGAATCTACATAGTGTATAATTGTATACTCTTTTATTTAAGGCTATATTATATTCCCAATATATTTGCTTAGATAAATCAAAAAGTATTTACTTTACTTGAAAAAAATAATGTTCACTACAAATATTTCAATGTAGAAACCAGGAAACATAAACCTATCAAGTCTTATATAGAAATGAAGGATAAAGATATGGATAGAATATAATAAAGCCATTGTGGGCATTAAATATAAAACAAAAGAATCACTTAAGGCAAAATTTGAAAAAAGTGAATTTTTGGCATGCTCCAAGAAAAGAGGCTTATAATTTGAAATATTTTTGCTTTTGTTTGACAAAAAATATGTATAGATTTATACTTTTAGGCAAGGTTTATTTTCTCTTAAAATTCTAATTGTAAATTTGCCAGTAAGCTTAAAAATTGTTGTAAGTTGAAGCTCAAATAAAATTAGTCTTAACTCCAATCTGACTTTCCAAAGTAAATCCCTAAATTATTTGTTACAATTGCTTTTAAAAACTTGCCATTTCATTCATTCATTAATCAAAATTTTGTTCTAGAAACTGATACCTATAGAAGGTTTATAGTTTTTAAGAAATCTAGTAACTAGTGTCAGAGAAATATGTTTATATAGGTTTTATATATATCAACCTTATATATAAAAAAGGTTGCACACTGAGATTTAAATACAGCTTCTAACATGTGTGTCCAGAGGTGAGATTATGGCCAACTGCACACCAATGGCATACCAACTCCATACTGACATGCCAACTGTATACCAACTGTATACCAACTGTATACAAACACCATATCAACTCCATACCAATATGCCAACTGCATACCAACTCCATACCAACTGCATACCAACTCCATACCAACTGCATACCAACTCCATACCAACATGCCAACTGCATACCAACTACATACCAACTGCATGCCAACTGCATACCAACTGCATACCAACTCTATACCAACTATATACC
Source organism: Macrostomum lignano (assembly GCA_002269645.1). Classification (NCBI taxonomy): domain Eukaryota; kingdom Metazoa; phylum Platyhelminthes; family Macrostomidae; genus Macrostomum; species Macrostomum lignano. The sequence goes on along the minus strand of NIVC01002024.1, from coordinate 10,497 downwards.
AACATGCCAACTGCATACCAACTGCATACCAACTGCATACCAACTACATACCAACTGCATGCCAACTGCATACCAACTACATACCAACTGCATGCCAACTGCATACCAACTCTATACCAACTATATGCCAACATGCCAACTGCATACCAACTGCATACCAACTCCATACCAACTATATTCCAACATGCCAACTGCATACCAACTCCATACGACCATACCAACTATATTCCAACATGCCAACTGTATACCAACACCATACCAACTGTATGCCAACTGCATACCAACTCCATACCAACATGCCAACTGCATACCAACTCCATACCAACATGCTAACTGCATACCAACTCCATACCAACTGTATGCCAACTGCATACCAACTACATACCAACATGCCAACTGCATACCAACACCATACCAACTCCATACCAACTGCATACCAACTGCATACCAACTCTATACCAACTATATACCAACTGCATGCCAACTGCATACCAACTGCATACCAACTCTATACCAACTATATACCAACTGCATGCCAACTGCATACCAACTCCATACCAACATGCCAACTGCATACCAACTGTATGCCAACTGTATACCAACTCCATACCAACTGTATGCCAACTGCATACCAACTCCATACCAACATACCAACTCCATACCAATATGCCAACTGCATACCAACTCCATACCAACATGCCAACTGCATACCAACTCCATACCAACTGCATGCCAACTGCATACCAACTCCATACCAACTGCATGCCAACTGCATACCAACTCCATACCAACTGCATGCCAACTGCATACCAACTCCATACCAACATACCAACTACATACCAACATGCCAACTTATATTATGCCACACTAAACGAAAACATGGCAAATTCATACCATTGTTTCATGTTTCAGGCTTCTTTGCATGGCAGCGAAGAAAAGTGTGTACGACACTTCTGAAGCCATTAGCGGTGACCAGTCAGGTGCTGCTGGTGCACAAGTTTTTTCTGCTGGAGGTGTTTTTGTGGAATCATGCATATCAACTAATCTCTTCGTGAATCACTTTGATACAAGAACTTGTAAACTTAAGCCTTCTTGGTTTGATGAAGTCATTTATCTACTGTTAAGACAGCATGGTGAGTATTGTCAGTTCTCAGTTAATAAGGTTAGACTGCGTGCATTTAAGCGCCATCGGAAGGACTGCAGTTTTCTTTGGATGCGCCTAGTCTGTGCCGAAGGCTCTGGTTGCAGTATGGCATTCGTCGTCACCTTAAACAAGGCGCCGACTGATGGGCAGTCCTCTACACTGACGCTACGAAGAATCTCAGAGCACTCGAGGAATGATGTTCCATCAAGTTGTTCCTCTTATCGCTATCTGTGGCAACGAGGTTCACAAGAGTGCCGTAACTTTGTTTTATCTCAGGCCAACAACGCTGCTGCCAAGCCAACGCAGATCTATGTGAAAGCAATCGAGCTGTTTGGTAGCGAAGCATGCTCTCTATCTGCTGTCCGTACAACTGTTAGTCGGACAAAAGCTGCCGACGACAAGTCTCCAGACGACATAAGAGATTTAAGACTCCAAATGAAAGACTGGAAGTTGACTATAAACGAGGATGGAGTCATTAGCGGCTATATCCAAAAGATTGACGTTGCACCAGTTGGTGTGATTCTCCATACCTCCATGCAGTTGGATTTGCTTCGCGACGTGCTGAAAGGCAATCAGCTTGCTCCTCTCCACTTAGACTCCACCGGCGGAATTGTGCGACAGACCCAGAACGTGCCGAGCACTGTACTTCTGTGCAGTGCTGTTGTTGCAACCCCGGATATAAAGAGAACAGCTGTATCAGAAAGCATCATGGAGGTCACGCGCTCGGAAAATGTGTCCAGTTGGCTAATGCATTTTTTAGCAGATTTCGCTCGTCACTGCAACATAGGACTGTGGGAACTACCCAAGAAAGGTCCGCAAATCTACGTGTCTGACTTTAGCTGGGTTTTCATTCATGGTATTCTCCGAGCCGCATGTACGACCTGTGTTACAGACTACCTGCGTGTACAGTACAATCGACTTCGGAGTGCTGATCTGAAGCCACCTGAATCTCCTGTTGTGTTTATCTGTAGCTCGCATTTGCTGCGCGCTGTTGCCAGGACTTTGAAGTCACCAATAAAATCGATAAGGTTACTTATCGCGAGTTCATGCTCTCTTTTGCACTATTAGTGACGTCGAAAACTTTGCGTTGCGCCCAAGCTGTTTGGAAGGCAATGGTCGAGGTGTTTACCTCCAGGCGAGTAGGTCCTGCCACTTTGAAGGCTTTACAAATTCTACATGGTAGGTTCGACTTCAGTTCGTTGGAGATTCCTGATGAAAACCAAGTGGCTGAAGATTCTGCTAATGTCTCAAATGCAGTGCAAGAAGACGTCGCATTGGCTGAATTGGAGACTGGACTACGAGCCTCATCACCTTTTGCGAAGTACTTCAACGATTTGACAAGCGAAGTGACAGCAAGCGATGGCAATGGCGTGCTGAACAATCTTTTCTACCCTCAGGCTGTTCAGGTTGTATTGCGAAAGTGGATGTCACTGTTTCCTCTTTGGAGTGTGGCAGTGTTTGGAGGAAATCGTAGCGCACACGTGACCAACGCCGCTGTTGAATCATGGTTCAGCTGGGGCAAAAGCGAAGCACTGCCTTCTCCAAGTTCTCGGCTCAGGTTACCAAGATTTGTCCGTGCGCAACTAACAACCGTAAAACTGCAACTGAAGCGGTTGCAGCACGAGCAACATCCAATTCGCCCCCCGAAGCGTGCTAGAGGACGCAAATGTGGCTTTGATGCTCCGTTAAACCCACCTGGAGATCCCTGGAAAAGGTCAAGAGCCTCAAAAAGACAAAGAACCAGCTTCATTCAATCGGCATTATCAATTCCGCCAGCCGTTGCACCCACGACCTGTACTCTAGCTGCGCCTGCTGCAAGTGGGTCTCGCTCGGGCAGCCAGCCCGTCATTGTCCAGGTTCGGCCTGCTATTGCACGCACGACCTGTACTCTAGCTGCGCCTGCTGCAAGTGGGTCTCGCTCGGGCATTTCACCTGCACCAACAGCACAGAATACCACCTGTCAGAGCCTACCAGATGAGCAAATTGTGAGTGATGAAATTGCATTTTTTCAGTTTAGAAATACCTTCAGTCAACCCTTGTATTGGTTTACGTATTGTGTATACGCCGTACACTCACTCCGCCACAATTTGCGTCTCCCACTAGATCTGTCGTAGTAATGTATGTGCCATGTCTCAGCAACTTGTGGGTAAGGTGCAACCTTATCAATCAACTCTCTTTGTAGGCCTCCTCCGTCTCGACTGGCACAGGTATTTATATTGCACAATCCAACATGTTCCGTATGATGCACGTTTCTGTTACGTGATTGTTCTCTGATTAGAGATCTAAAGTTTATGATTCCATCATTTTTTGCTTTTCGTGTCACCGATTATGCCCTTTTAAGTTTTACTAATTTCCATGAATTAGCATTCAACATGTTGCTTTCCATAAGTATTTGTACTTTTAAGTTTCGTTTCTTTTGCTTACGTCGAGGCGCATTTTTTGTTGTTAAATGGATGTGACTGGGCTGTTCACTGGGACATTTTGATGGTAAATTCGTTCCTAACCGCCAATTTTATTAGGACGCGCCGACACTGCAGTGTCATTTCCTGCACTATCGCCACGGTCGCCAGAGGGGCCACCGAATCCGACGGGCACGTATTGTGCTTTCAATGCCGCCAGTCAATGCTTGGTTGCAACATTAACGAGCGCACTATCGTGTGATGCAGATTCACCACTTGCGCTGTTCCTTAACTGCCTAATGACAGGCAAAGACGTTCTGTTGCTGCATTCAGCCGCGTTTCAGTGGTGCAGTAAAGCATTTCATATGGATCCTATGGCACAAAACTGTGCCTTAGAGTTTCTGACCGGAATGCTGTTTCTTTCTGAGCTCAAACCGCGATTTAGCTGCGAGGTAAGGGTGAACGGTTTATTAAGTTTATGACTATTTAAATGCGTTTTAGTAAAGTGATTTAAGCCTGCATCCTGAATCTAAATTTATTTGTAAGTTACCTTCGAAGACAGTATATACTTTGCTGACTTATGGGAAGGCAAAGAATACCTTTCAATCGCGCTTCCACTGTGTGTTGGTCTTCACAGTTGCACCATGAGTACTGTTCCTATCCATCTTTTTTATTTCGTAGATTTCTACAACTTTGAGTTGTTCCGCCTGTTTCAAAGTGACACGACTGCTACCTAGAGACACGGCAACTATTCTACGTTTATCAATCCTGATCACGACGACTCGCTTGATTTCCCGGCACTCATTAGACAGTCACTGTTTTCTACTCAAGACCACACCGACATCCGTTGTCCGACTTGCGACGTCGGGGGTGCAGCTATGCACAAACACTTGCAACAACGTCGGAGCACATATGCATGGGAATTAGCCGAGTCTCTGTCAAGCGCAGAAAGGGACAAACTGTACTATTCGAGAAGAACACTAAAGTTGTACCCATCGAGATGAAGCTTACTTTGAGTGGCAGAAGCTACAAGCTTCGTGCATTCATCGTTCACATTGGTAGTCGCGTGAATAGTGGTCACTATATTGCATACGTATTCTGTGGCCGCACTAGCTACTGTGTCAGTGATTTGACTGTACGAAAAGTATCTTTGTCAGCGGCATTCAATGACGTGAAGCGAAACTGCTGCGCTCTTTTTTTACGGCTAACGTGTTGGTGATCTCCGTGTTATTAACATAATGTGGACGGTTTACTTATTTTCTTGAGTTTATTCGTGTTTGTAATGGTATTATGCCGTTGAAAGTATAAATTCATAACTGATGATCGTGCTGTGTAATGTATTGATAACAAAAACTTTTAACTGTGTTGAAAAGGTCTACATATATACATGTACGGATTTGCATTTTATAGTTTACCGCCATTTTATAATTCTCTATTTTTCTGTATGCGCTAAAAGCTGGGACTAAACGCCGTTAGTAAACCGTTTGGACAACGTGAGTTCTAAAACTTGTAGTGTCTACTATATACTCTTTTCTGGCAGCTAAATACTCTCCATTTGAGTATAATCGTAATTTTTTTGGCCTGTGAAACCTGTACACCTGTCACTTATCACTTATAGGCCAATAAATGTCACAAAAAAATTGTTCCAATCAACGAAATACGTGCCATGAAACATTCCTTTGCTTTATTTATCCGAAAGAATTTATTTCAACACAAGGACTGACAACTAATACGAGTAAAGGAAATAAAACTGTTCAAATATAAGTATAAACTACAATTAATCGTTCAAGGAAGTATAGATTAAAAACCACATAAGGTACTTGTCTCATAGTTACTACTACGCTGAAGTCATTCAACTACATACTTTGTTGCAATGAAAATTGTTGCATGGTACAATAGATCAGCCAATAAGCTATACGAAGGTATGACTTTGTTTAATGCTCGAATACCAGCGTTCTTATTTTCGTGCAAAAGAAGCTGGACAAACTGTTATTCAACACGCATCCGATATACCGTCACGCATCATCCTAGTATGTTACTCATGTGTGATAAATAAAGGCAATTAGATAAATAGCATGCACGGTGAGCAATTATTTAGGCCCTAGACAAACCTACTTGAAGCGTTCGGAGATTTTAAAGCTATTGGCCCTAATTGCCTATCGCCGGTCGGCGAGTCCTACCAGTCTTTCTCCAATAGCCGCAGGTACAGTACAAGAAAAGAAAGAACACGAGGGAACACGAACCGAAAGATTTAGGGAGTGATAATCCTATAAGAATAGCTAATAAGCAATTGACTTGACGGTTTAATTTGACACATTCAATAGTTACAAGATTCAAGTTCAAAGCGGCGCAGATAACTGAGTTGACAAAACGACGATAACGGTTAACAATAATAATTAGATTACGCAACTGGCAAGCAGATCTCAGCTGAGAAGAAGAGGAAGAGGAACCGAACACGACCACGGAGAAGACTCCTAACCCCTGGCCTAAACCAGAACCTACTCTCAAACAAGAGCACTGCCGAATCGACTGTTCAACGGAGCACTGACTAAATTCTATAAGCGCTGCCCTTCAGTGTGACACTGAGGCCCTCGGGGTCGAGGCCGCGTACTTGATCAGATCCGACAGTCTCTATCTAAACCGCGCTTGATAGCGACGACGTCAGACAAGGATGCCGAATCGTTACGCTACAAGACTAAAGCGGTTGGGCGGGGAACAAAGGTATGGACCGGGGGTGACGAATTCAAAACGCCTCAAAGCGCGAACCAAAGGGAAACAGGCCACCGGCCGGGAAGCTGGACAAAACCAAGAACCGGGAAAAGAAGGCGAGATCCGATTGCCAAATACACTTTCATATATAGTCAGAGTCAAACCCTCACAACCCCCCTCAAGCCGGGTGGTGGTCGTCTGGCCGGCCGCTTGCTTAAGCCGATTTGCACTGTGCCCGCGGCGCCGGGTAGAACTGGAACTTGCCGCGTGCCAGGGTCCAGGCCGGTTCTGATTGGCTGACCGCGCAAAGCTGGGGTTCGCAGAAAACTCAACCCTCCGCTGAGTCACAAATTTGGCGTCTAACTCTAACCTGTTTACAATTTTAGATTCTAACTAACAAGAGAAAAGTACATCAAAAACGCATGACTAACTAAAGCAAAATAATAATTCAATAACAATATAGAAACTAATACAATCAATTACCTAACAAAATACACGCAAAAGATGCTCACACTACACATGCCTCGTTCGCGAGCGCAATGACATCGCTGGTTGGACCGACCTTAAAGATCTCTGGGGCCTCTGCGATCTCCGACGCATTGGTTTTAGTGGTCCAAGAGCGGGACACTCGTACTGTTGGGACTGCCGCTGTTCAGCCAGCTCGAGCTGCCGCGGCTCCTCCTGCAGTGCGAGTTGCCGTTGGCCGTCCTGTATCTGCGGATGCCGCTGTTCATCCAGCTCGAGCTGCCGCGGCTCCTCCTGCAGTGCGAGTTGCCGTTGGCCGTCCTGTATCTGCGGATGCCGCTGTTCATCCAGCTCGAGCTGCCGCGGCTCCTCCTGCAGTGCGAGTTGCCGTTGGCCGTCCTGTATCTGCGGATGCCGCTGTTCATCCAGCTCGAATGCCGCTGCTCGTCTTGCAGCGCGTGCTGCCGCTGCTCCTCATCAGTTGGGCGTGATCGCCGCTGCATGAAACGCCGACGGTGCACAGTCGATTGTAGCTGACTGAAGCCGCGCGAGACAACGAGCAGAGAACGAAGAACAGACACATCACATGAAGAAATAAGGAGCCGAAAGCTCTGCAAAACTTGCTTCCGCAGTCGCTTTGAACTTTGAAAATGGTGACCCGGAATCTCTCGACGTAGGACAACTGACTGCGTCAGATGTGGCTTAGTTACACGCTGCAGCCAAGCAATGCCATTACCACGGTGGCCTTTGTTTCCACAACCATACACACCGTGCAAAAATGCAACCTTGCTAGGATCGGTTATTAATTGGACAACAGACACTCGATCACGTCCGCACCTACGAAATCCGTCTCGCACACGGATATTAGAATGATTAAAATTAAATGAACGTGAGCAAACGCAAAGCCTCTGGCAAACCGACTGAATCGATAGTTCATCGCTGTTGTTGAACGTCACAATGACAGAAAGAGAAGGGCATGGTAGGACCGCACCTACACAAGGCAGAACAGCATCCGGTGGGCCTTGTAATAACTGGTCCTAGAATATGGAAGAGTGCGATTTTAGTCATCAAAAGAGTCAGGAAAGATGGCAACATGGCAGAAGTATCCCAAGAGTTGTACAAAAAGAGAACCTAAAAGTTCCTACGAGTCTCGCAATTTAACATTCTTGGTATGGAGTTGGTATGGAGTTGGTATGGTGTTGGTATACAGTTGGTATAGTTGGTATGTAGTTGGTATGTAGTTGGTATGCAGTTGGCATGCAGTTGGTATGGAGTTGGTATGCAGTTGGCATGTTGGTATGGAGTTGGTATGCAGTTGGCATACAGTTGGTATGTAGTTGGTATGCAGTTGGCATGTTGGTATGGAGTTGGTATGCAGTTGGTATGGAGTTGGTATGCAGTTGGCATATTGGTATGGAGTTGATATGGTGTTTGTATACAGTTGGTATACAGTTGGCATGTCAGTATGGAGTTGGTATGCCATTGGTGTGCAGTTGGCCATAATCTCACCTCTGGACACACATGTTAGAAGCTGTATTTAAATCTCAGTGTGCAACCTTTTTTATATATAAGGTTGATATATATAAAACCTATATAAACATATTTCTCTGACACTAGTTACTAGATTTCTTAAAAACTATAAACCTTCTATAGGTATCAGTTTCTAGAACAAAATTTTGATTAATGAATGAATGAAATGGCAAGTTTTTAAAAGCAATTGTAACAAATAATTTAGGGATTTACTTTGGAAAGTCAGATTGGAGTTAAGACTAATTTTATTTGAGCTTCAACTTACAACAATTTTTAAGCTTACTGGCAAATTTACAATTAGAATTTTAAGAGAAAATAAACCTTGCCTAAAAGTATAAATCTATACATATTTTTTGTCAAACAAAAGCAAAAATATTTCAAATTATAAGCCTCTTTTCTTGGAGCATGCCAAAAATTCACTTTTTCAAATTTTGCCTTAAGTGATTCTTTTGTTTTATATTTAATGCCCACAATGGCTTTATTATATTCTATCCATATCTTTATCCTTCATTTCTATATAAGACTTGATAGGTTTATGTTTCCTGGTTTCTACATTGAAATATTTGTAGTGAACATTATTTTTTTCAAGTAAAGTAAATACTTTTTGATTTATCTAAGCAAATATATTGGGAATAAATATAGCCTTAAATAAAAGAGTATACAATTATACACTATGTAGATTTTTTTATTTTTTAAGGCTGGCATGCTAAATCTAACTTCACGTGGGCACTTTGAAATAGTAAAATGGAGAAAACAGTTATACCATAGGGTAATCCTCAACCTTGATCATTTTTATACAAAATCTGAAAATGTTGGCAAATATACATATGGCATCTTGATTATTATATTTCCATCTGCATATACATGTTTAGATGTATACATGCATCCAAATTTTGACGAAAAACCCTGATCCATACAACACAAATACTTCAGCATTGGAAAAGCAACAGTTTTCTCTTTTTAAAAACCTTGCAACCCTAAGTGACAGTGTCACAAATGTCCGAGACAAAACAATATGTTGCACGATTTAAAATGGATAGTTTTATTTTCCAATGATTCACTAAAAGCTTGAACTTTTAACTTCAACTAAAATGTACAAATACTTGAGGTTCGTCTCCTTGTACGCTTTTAATACCTCAGTGAACTATTTAGCACACTGCAGCTAATCGTTGTACACGATGCATGTGCACGCTACGCGATAAAAGCCATAATTTGAAAGTCTGGAACGAGTGCACAAAAACAAAATTTCAAAATTAAAACTATGCATGGACTGCTTTATTTCATTAAATATGAATTAGGAAGTGTCCTAGACAAATTTAATGCTTGTTCCTAACCGTACGACAGAAACTAAAGTGTCTGTAGAAGTGTCTGAATAAGTGTCGGCGAATGTTTCATACATGTATGTAGAATTCGCTTAAACGAAATATGGTAAACCAGTGTTAACGCATATAATAATTGCTAGAGTTTATTTTGTACTATTTCAGACATGTTTCTTGGTTATTTTTCGTTTTTTACTTGTATTTTGTGTTTTATTTTTTGGTACTAGTTCTGGTACTGGTTCTGGTACTGAAAGTATAGACTGTGTCGTTTGGCCTTTTCATATTGCTTGTTCTGGTTCTAGAACCAGATCCAATTTGTAAAGTATAACTTTTTCTCTCCTTAACTAGAAGGAAGGATATACGTGCTTTAAAGTTGTATTTATTGAAATTTGCAATAGCCATGAAGAAAACTAAAAAAGTGCAACGTGAGGCTGTTAAGGCAGTCAAAAAACATTCATCAAAGTTAAATCGTTAGGCCTATACTGCTTTTTCTCAGAAGATCCGAACCGATTATGGTTCTGGAATCGGTGATATGAAAGGCCTAGTTCTGTTGTTAGTCATATAGTTCGTCCGTAAAAACCGAAAAAATCCATAAAAATACCATATTTAATACAAATTTGTTATTTTCTGATTGATACCTATAGACTTATTTTTATCACTTATGGAATAAATTGAATAGCGAATTCCTATACATCAACTTCATACAATACTTGTTTTTTAAAATTCCTTACTTACTTTTTGCTTCGTTAGTCGTTAAAGCTCGTTCAAAGTTTCGTAGATAACATTTAGGCACTCTTTCAAATACTATATTTGTAATGAAATATAGTCGATTTTGAATGTTGTACTTTTATTTAGAATTTCTTAATTTTATATTTATTTTATTTATATTATTTTTCATTGCAGTACTAATATTGTAGTAGTATATTCGTAC
>NIVC01002023.1:0-59678 GCA_002269645.1 Macrostomum lignano | reverse complement strand
TATTTTCTTTTATCCCCTCTTTCGCTTCTCCTCTCTTCGAATCGTCTATTCCTTCTTTCCACTCTCATCTGCCCCTCAGCCATAAGCTGGATTCTTTATCTGGCCACTGACATGGTTGTTCTCATGCTTTGATCACGTCATATTTCTTGCCAATTCGCAGCCCTGAAAGGAATTTGTGTATCTTCAGCTCTACTGCAGTTTGCATCAGTCTAACAACCAAGGAAATACGCATTTCTTAGGAGGCCATTTAAATTTTAAAGTACTTTTAAGAGAAACTTAAAATGTCCATGGTGTGCCTAATTTATTAGGGTTGTATTTCATTGCATCGCATCGCCTTTTCATAAATCTTTCGCTTTTACAAACCATGCTGGATTCCCTCGATTTGCCAATTGCCATCCACTGTTAAACTGCTGCAGAGTTTGCCAATACAGAGAGGAGGGCAGTGGTTAGAATTTCTCACTAAACTGTTATGGCTAAACGTAGCCTCTCCACTCTTGGGTGCGAGAAGGCTATAAAAAAGTTATTCCAAAACACTGTACATTTGCTATGTACATTCAGTCCTATCGCCTGACCCTTCGTCTGGCTCTGGGGGAATGAGTGAGTGAGTGGCACAAACAACAGAAAAAGCAGACAAACTTCACATGCTTACAGTTTCTTTTTCGGTTGAGTTACAGAGTTGAAACTTTACATTTAGATAGAGAATGAGTCAATGAAGAATTGTGTCAAGTTGGAGTCAATCGCTTTACGTGGAGCAAACTTATAGCAGCTGAAAGTTAGCCAATTTTGAAACCCTTTTACACATCTGGGCCCAGATCGGGATCGGGAAAGAGAGGCAGGCGGGCGGAGGTTGGGGTGGTTGCTACGCTGAAAAAAACAGCCTAACTTTAAAAGTGCACAGCACCGCTCAGGATTGACTTTGAGACTCGAAATTTTACAAATTGTGCCAAAATAGTTAAAGATTATCTGTGTCAAATTTGAAGAGAATCGGTAGAAGTGGAGCGGCGCTATGGAGGATTAAGTGAAAAAATCGCGCATTTTGAGCAGTTTTTTGTACTTTTAGGTAGGAAGACTCAAATTTAGGAAATTAAAAGGTAGCCTAAGACATTCTCCGTAGTAAGTTTAGGGTGGGTGTAAAGTTTGGTGTAATTTGGTTGAGCGGTTTGGGAGTCCATAGCGATCAAAATTGTCCACACACAGACAGACAGACAGACAGAGTTTTGATTTTTATAGGTAGAGATTGCACTCTACGGCCGCTCCTGGTACGTACTGGTGATGGTGGTGGTTGCTGCTGATGAATCGCGGTTCGCGTCCTGGTTCGCTCCGGCTCTGTCTGCTGCGAACCTGCCTCCGTCGGTGCTGTCGTGCTACGGTCGCTAATGTCGTCTTCCCTGGTGCCCGACTGAGATGTTGATTCCTGTGGCACCGTCGACTCGCTGTTGGGAGGGTCGGCTGTCGGAGATGCTCGTCGTCTGTCAGGTGCAGACTGCGGTGTTGATCGACAAGGCTTCAGGCGGTCGATGGAGTCTCCTGACGTCTCCTGACTCCTGACGTCCTGCGGCTGTTTCGATGATGAAAAACTTCGGCAGTCGCTTCACTACCGGGTAGGGACCTTGGTACGGTGCTTCCAAAGGCTTCATTGTTCGGTCGACTCGGACCCAAACCTTCTCGGCTGTCTCGAGGTCGCTCGGGATGTGCTTAGGCCGATCTGGTGGAGGTCTCGTGTCGTCAAGCAGGTTATCCAGGCGCAGTCGAATCATCTCGGGTGTTGGATCCTCGGCTGTCGTCAGGACGCGCGCATCATCGGGTGTTCTCCGGTCAGACGAGTGAATGGGCTTATGCCGTCGTCGTTTGGTGAGATGCGCATCGCAAGTAGCGCTAGAGGAAGATTCTCCAGCCAGGAGTTCCCGCGAGCCTTTAGAATGGCTTTCAGGGTGCGGTGGGCCCGCTCCACTTTCCCGTTCGTCTGCGGGTGATACGCTGTTGTGCGCAGTCGGTGAAATCCGATGTCCTTAGCGACTCGGTTGAAAAACTCGGCTTCGAACTGCGGTCCTCGGTCGGTGACGATGTACAGCGGAACTCCAAAACGCGAAATCCGGGTAGATATGAATGCTGAGGCTACACTCTCTGCGGTGACGGATTCCAGCGGCGTGGCCTCGATCCAGCTGGTGCTACGGTCGACCATCGTGAGTAGGTAACGAGGAGTGAGACCGCAGGAGATGTCGTACTTCCGGTCGGGTACAGGCAGCGGACCGACGATGTCGATGTGCACAACTTCGAGTCGTTTCGATGGTAGGTCGAACGCAGAACTGCCGGCTGTCGTGTGGCGCCCAATCTTAGTTCGTTGGCAGGTTGCGCACGCTCGACAGAACTGTTTGATGGCATCTCGCATGTTCGGCCAGAAGTATCGGGTTGTTAGCAGGCTGGCGGTCTTGCGGACGCCGTAGTGGCCAAGCTGGTGGAACTGCCGAATGAGCGGCTGTTGTAGCGAATCTGGGACGACTGGACGAGGATAGTGACTGGAGGTATCGCACAACAATGTCTGCTTTCCGTCGAACTCATAGAATCGGCAGTTGTTGCTTGGTTGCATCCCGATTCGTTTCTGCTCTGCGGCAATGGCTGGCAAGTCGACGGGTTCCTCTAGGGATGTCTCCTCTGCGGCTGCAACCGTTTGCGTCGGCGAACCTCCGGACTCGGATAACCTTGATAGGGCGTCGGCGACTATATTGTCAGAGCCGCGGATATAGACCACATCGGTGACGTATTCGGATATGATGCTCAGATAACGCTGGTTCCTGTCGGAGGTACCCTGGCTGCCGCTGTGGAAGGCCTGAACAAGGGGCTTGTGATCCGTAAAGATCGTGACCTGACGGCCCTCGATAAGGCTCCGGAAGTGAAGAACTGCCAGGTAGACTGCTAGGAGTTCTCGATCGAAAGCAGAGTAGGCTCGCTGCGTCGGCAAAAGGGTCTTGCTGAACAGCCCGAGCGGGACTGGCGACTGACCGTCGGCTTGGTGTAGAGCGGCTCCCACGCAGGTTGCCGAGGCATCGGTGACCAGGCTGTAGGACGAACACTGCGGGTCGGGATGGTGAAGCAATTGATACGATCGGCTAGCTTACCCTTCAGCTGATTGAACGCGTCCTCGTGCTGCGATGTCCACTCGTACGTGCGCGGCGCCTTGAGTGACTTGGTGACCAGGTCTTGCAGCGGTGCAGCGGTGTGGCTGAAATGCGGGATGAAGCGGCGGTAGAACCCGATTGTGCCGAGGAACCTGCGCAGGGCCTGTGCGTTGCGAGGTGCCGGCCACTCACGGATGGCGTCAACCTTGGATTCGAGCGGCCGGATCCCGTCTGCTGTTACCTGGTGTCCAAGAAACGTGATTTCCTTCTGCATGAAAGCACACTTGGTGAGCTGGACCTTCAAACCGTGTTGTTCAAGGCGTCGGAGTACGCTTTCGAGCACTCGGAGGTGGTCTTCCTCGTCCTTGGAGTAGACTAGCAAGTCGTCCACGTAGGCGAGCACGCCGTCGATGCCACGGAGCACAGTGTCAATGAATCGCTGAAACGTTTGACCTGCATTACGAAGACCAAATGGCATGCGGATCCACTCGTAAAGACCGAACGGTGTGATGATTGCTGTCTTCGGTATGTCCTCTTCGGCGATTGGAATTTGATGATAGGCTCGCACCAGATCCAGCTTGGAGAAAACCTTGGCACCGTGGAGATACCGTGTGAAACACTGGATATGAGGCACGGGATAATGATCCGGCTGGGTGATCTTGTTTAGCTGTCGATAGTCTCCGCAGGGTCGCCACTTACCATTGGGTTTGCCGTCGTCCTTCTTAGGAGCCATGTGCAGCGGTGATGCCCAAGAGCTCGACGACGGCCGGAGGTACCCGGCTTCCAAGAGTTGCCGAAACTCTTCTCGGGCGATGGCGAGCTTCTCCGGATGCAGCTGTCGGGCTTTGGCGTGCGTCGGTGGTCTATCGCTCGTGATGATGTGGTGCTTCGTGTCATGTTTAACTTCGGTGGCCGGAGGTAGCCTCCCTCCTTCGACGCACGTGAAGGTGCTGCGGTAACGATCGATGAGTGCGCGTACACGAGGATCGCAGTGGTCTGGATACGCCAGCGACACGGCGAGTTCATCGAGGTCCACTGCGGTAACCGGCAGAGATGGCGTATGTAGTCTCGTTGTAGGGTCAACTAGTCGACGCCCCTTGCAGTCGACGATCAATTCGAAATGACTGAGGAAGTCGTACCCCAGGATAGGTTGTACGACGGATGCGACCAGGAACGTCCAGCGGAATTCACGACGGAGTCCTCGGATGTTGACGTCGAGCGAGATCTCTCCAGCGACCGGTATCGATGCACCGGTGGCGGTGGTCAGGCGAAATCCGGTCTCCTGAAGGTCCCGGTGGAATTGCTTCTGCGGAATTATCGACACTGCTGCGCCGGTATCGACCAGGAACGGGTAGTACTTGCTGTCTATCTTGATATCCACCACCAGGAATTTCTTGCTCGCCGCCGGGGATGATGCACTGCTCACTGCGGCAAGTTGGGCAGTGCCCTCTAGTTTGACGGCTGACGTGTCGGAGAGGCTGACCTGGACTGTGCAGGTGTCTTTTCGTGAGTACTCAGAATTCGCGGCCGCCTACCACCCAAGGCGGACGGGAAACGACACCACGGTCGGCAGGTAAGCGCGCGTTCACCGTAGTAGATGTGGGCCCGGCAGACGACCGGACGCTGTCCTGGCTTGAACGGGGTGACGCTTGTCTGTGGCTGCAGTTGTCGGCGTGGCAGTTCGTCCCGTCTGGAGTTGATGGTCGGCGGTGGCGTCGGCTGTACAGCGCTGACTGAGCTCGCCGAGCTCTGGTAGCTGACCATGAAATCAGCGATTTCAGCGAGCTTCTCTGGCGATTCCTGCTGGAAGCCTGATAGTGCGACTCGTAGCTCACTGGGCAGGCAGCGGATGAGAGTCGCCTTGAGCATGTCGGAGCAGGAGCCCATGCCGCACTGAGCCATCTTGGCGCTGAGCTTCTTGACGAAGATTGAAGGCTTGTCGCCACCTAGATCGGACGTGGCCAGGATCTCGTTGATCTTCTCCTGCTGACTCTTCTGCAGAAGGTTGGAGATGGCGGCTTCAAGCGGCTCGTACTGTCGAGGCGTTGATGTCGTGATCAGCATCGACGAGATATCCTCCGGCAGGTGCGCAACCAAGTAGTGGTACTTGGTCTCGTCCGAAGTTATGCGCGCTAGGTGGAATTGCGACTCTAGGGTCCGGAACCAAGCTTCCGAATTGTTCCGGTACAGCGGCGGAACCTTAACGGACACGGCGGACACGCTTGGCTCAAGTATCGGTGGTGTATGTTGAACAGGTAGCTGCCCAGTGGGGTTGAGCACCGGGGCCTGGTTGTTGTCGGCGGCTGCTGCGGCCTGCTGCGATAGCTGCGGATCGCTTTCGTCGGCCATGACGACTCACCGGACCAGTTCTATAACGTATGATGAAGTAAACATCATACGTTATAGAACTTTCGCAAAGGTCACTACAGTAGTATCAACAAGTTTTATTCTACATTTAAATTCATTTCTTATCTTGCTTTATTGTCGAACTACTTTCGGTACGTCATTTTCATTTACCTAGTTGGTGCACTTACAGAAAACATAGAAACATTAAATGCCGTTTCTTGTCCTCAATAAACGTTGGAAAAAGTGAGCAGCAGACTAGTTGCAGAATTTTATAGCCGGACATGGCATATTTGACAATTTGCAGCTGCTCTGGCTTGTTTACTGCCTTTTCATAAATCAACAGCAATGGTGAAAGTGAATCTAATCCTTCTCTCTCTCTCTCTCTCTCTCTCTCCCATAATGTTAATGTTTGATTTGTTGTTAATATGGACTTTTAAAATCCCCCGTGTCTTAAATAAAAAAACGAATAATTTTTTAAGTTATGATTTCCATCAAAATGCAATTAATTAATGTTTTAAAAACATTTAAACTCAATAAATTATTTATTCTCTTATCAAATAGAATCCAACTCTAGAATATTTTTCAAGGAAGGAATACTAACTATCCTTAATATTCAATATGCATGATAATAAAGCAGTGCATTACTTTTTCAATTTAGAGAATCTAACAAGGAAATAAATATAATTTAGTACAGTACCATTGTAAGCAAAAAACCATAAGCTTACAGGTACAATTTTTTGTAAAGATAGATACAGCTGAAAAATTAAAATTTGACAAAAGAATACCACAAACACTAAAAATGGGGAGAAAAAGTATAACAAACATTGGCATTAATAAAAAAGTAATAAATATTGCAGTTGAGCAAATGAAATTAGCAATTAAACAATGCAATGAGTTAAATGATAAATAACAAAGAAATGCTAAATAACATCTAGCAATGTATATTAAAGCAATTGAAGTGCACTCTGAGTTGAAAGGCTTACAACTCATAAAGTACAGTTTAAATGCAATGTAACTTTTTATTTATTTGTAACTTTATAACAATAGAAATCATTACCATAAGCAATTGTATGAAAAGTTGCTATTAATAGTCTTATGTACTTTATCTCTACTCTAAGAGCTAACTTTCTATAAATATATATGATTCCTTGTATAAAATTAGGGATTCTTTAAAAAATTCATGCTGCAATATGCATATATCACACTCTTGACCCAAGAAAATTATTGAAAGTGGTCAACCAATTAGCACAAAAAAATTATAGACAGGGCTGTAATGGTGCAAGTGGTGTTTCGGCACACCACTTAAATTTAAATTTAAATTTTTGGAGCAGTTACACTAAAGAAAATTATTATTTTATAAAATTAAGAGAGGCTAATAAAATTAGTAGGGCTTGAATTGAATAATATGCTGTGAAGACTCAAACTTGTAAGCCAAGAAGGCTAGAATTAGGGTTAGCAATTAGGCAATTAGGCAAACTATAGACATTAAGGAATGTGTAGGTATTAAATAAATAAATCATGCAGGTGCTAATAGTAGCTTAAAACCTATCACTTGGTCCCTTAGAATGCCATAATTCTGGACATTAGAATTAAAAAATAGTGTTTTACTGATTGGAAACTTGTTCTTATTGGAAAACTTCTCATAAATATAGAAATATTACTATAAACAATACTAATAAATTTGCCTATTAAAACTTTGTGGCATTTGTAGGATTTTAGAAGAAGGAAGTATACCCTGCAACATATGTGCAGAATATTTATGTGCTAAAGGATTTTGGTCTGAAATAAATGACAATAATTGTTATGTGAAGATGGTTTATATGTTGTTTATTCAAAGCATCACATACAACTTTTCAGTAAAAAGACTTCTTGGTCTGTAAGGTAGATTTTTTACTTATATGCTTGCATTTTTTAACTCATAATTTAAATGATTAGCACAATTTCTTAAATATCAAGACTTGGCAAATTATTCATAATAATAAAGGTTTTCTTAAAAGGATTGTATATAAAGAAGAGACTGTAATTTGAACTTTCACTGAGTAGCTATTCCTTTTTTGTTGGTTGAAATCATACAAAAAGTAATTAAACTAATAAAAGAAGAAGCTTGGAAATTATTAATTTAATCATCATCTTACAAAGTAAAAAAAACTTTTTGGGTGCAATTTTTTCATCAAATAATCTGCCAATGTATTAACTTTTTTAATATAGAAATACTTGCTTGCAAATTTGAAATATCCAAAGTTCGTTCTTCATGAAGTAATCCTAACAAAATAAGTTGTGGTTTTTTTATAAAAGCAGAATGCTTCATCATTTTATGGAAAATTGAGTTCTGACTATTAGTTTGATCATTTCATATATCAGGCATATTTAGCATTAAATCGGTACGCCTGTAGTACAGAACCTTCGGGTAGTAAAATCACAGTGTAATAGCATTGCAAGCTGCAGTTTTTGCATGTGCGATTATTTTAAAAAATCGAATGCCAAATTCAGGACATGTACAAAAAACGATAATACAAAGAATATTTAACAAATAATCTATCACGAAAGCAAGGATGTCATTTCTATTATTATCAATTTTTTAAAATTATTTAAAAGTAACTCCGCAGGTTTATTCTGCATTTTCATAACTAATTTTGTTATAAAAAAGGGTGTCCAATGTATCCAATGTGCCAGTGCCAGCTTTTATACACACCCGTTAAATGGGTTAAATTAAATTATTTTGACATAAAATTTGAAACAAACAAACAAAAGCAAGTTTATTAAAGATTTAAAATGAGTCTTAGGTCTTAAAGGGAGTATTACACCACATTGTAATATGTCAACCAGTACAGAAAGTTGCTAAAGCTCTCTTTTTGGATAGAGTTAGTGCCAGAAAAACTCGCCGAGGTGGAAACCCGTCAAAAGGGTGATTCTCATCGAGAGGTTTCGGAGGTTTTGAGGTTTTTCAGAGGTTTCATTTCAAACAAATATTTTCGCGCAAAATTTTTAATTCTGCACAAAATTTGAAAGGTTACTAAAATTTAGTAATGAATACAATTTTTCTTTAGAAAATAGCTCGAAGGTTTCGGATTCTTTTCAATTTTGCTTGTGATAGGTACGCGCGGAAATTATTTAACTATTTTTATACAGTGTTTTTAAAAATACACTACACACGACACTGTTAATGTCCTCGTTCCCATTGGCTTTCGCCATTCACTATTTAATGTGCATGAATAAAATAAAAAACTTAGACAAAGGCGCTGCTTGAAATCTCATAAAACATAGACAGCTGTTTCACCCATTTTTCCGTTTTTACTTTTGAATGCTGCCATTTTGTATTCGAATTATGTTATGACATTGACGTACTGCATGCATACTACACACATAAGTAAATAGCAGCAGTATTGCTGTCTCAATGTTTTTTTATAAATATCTAAGTGCCTGGAATTACAAATATGCTTCTTCTAGCAAAGCATTTTACTTTTAATGATAAAATTTATTTTAATTACTAAAAACTGTTAGATTTTCTCTTATAAATAACACTAGTTACCTTGCACAACTGTTCCTGCTGACCAAAGCGCTAACACTTTAAAATTAGTTCTTTTACAAACAAAATGTTTGCAGTAAGACTTTGTATTTTGTACATGCATTGCACCACCTTTGTTCGATGCTAATCTATTTTGAGCAATAAGCTAGATAGCTGATACCAGTAGTTTTATTAGAGTTAAAACTAAAAAGTCATCAGACATAGTTTTTGGCATTATTTATTCGAAAATAATATAATAATATAATATAATTTAATATAATATAATATAATTTCTTAAATTTTTAATGTGTTTTCTTCTTTAAAGATTGCAAGAGCAAATGCACAGGAAAATCATTGTTTATTAACATTTAAAATTGTTTATGAAAAGTTTAGATGAAAGTATTCAATACCTTTTATTTCAACATGATTTGTTTCAGCTGCCAGCACCAAAGCCTAAACTACTACTTGCCTGGTCTCCTGCCTGCATTCTGAGCCTATTTACTAAGCTGTGTACAGGCCAACAATGCTTCATGTTTGTCTAACCTAATAACAGGCATTATGGCATTCCATGTCCTATACCCACTTGTCGCAACTCGGTGCACCTAGCTCGCCACCCTTAGAGTTGTGGCAGACTGGTTGCTTTTGAGGTGGCAATTGGTTTGGTTATCAGCATACAGAAGATGGCTGTGCTAACCACAGCCTAGAGGCTAATCTACTGCGAACTGCCTTCAAGATGAGTGACCGAAGTTCTTCAACTGCTTGCTGGCCAACACAGGTGCTCCAGCCTTTGTTTTTGCAGGCATCGTCTTTCATATGCATTAACTCCCAAATTTAAGAACTTCACTTTCATCTGAGTAAATAAAAAGACAAGTCTTATATTCTCTCATGTACAGATTGGAAATGTGAACTTTTAAAGTGTTTTGATTTGTGTTTTGTGTTTTGATTAGTGTATAGTGTATTTATGCAATGTAACAGCAATGTATGGATAAATTTTGTATACATACTGATATTTAAAATAGAAAATGCTCCTTTGTTTTTGAAATGCATTCTTGTAATGTTCAATGTTTTAAAAAATGTAAGGCCTGAAAAAATAAGGCAAGGCCAAATTGGCAACCACCATGATGCTCATCAGCTTGGATCAAGCTTGCGCAGTTGGCCTACGCTGACTGACATTTGGATTATCTATCAGACTCAGAGTCTCGCCGCACTAAACCCTTCAAAAAACGTTAGCCAGCCTTTTTGAGATGCAGCATAGCATTCCAGGTTCAATGGGCATGTCTATGAAAATTGCATCATAAATTGTCAAGACCACCAAGGTGAGACCTCAATATTAGGCTGAGGAACATGGGCGATGCTTCTCAGTGCGCGATTTCCGTTAAGGTCAGCAAAGTGCAATCGGGCAGCCGCATTATGTCAGTTGTAGTGAGTTCCATTTGGATGAGTAACACTTAGCTGTTGCTGCTGCTGCTGGACAAAAATGATTGGCGCGAGTTCTCTTGGCACAATTCCCGCAGGGCAATCAGGTGGGCTCCAAATTCCTCTCCAAGCTTGGCACCAGCATGCCTGACATTGCTTTTCATGGCCTCCAATTGAGACTATCGAAACAGTTGATGCTGGAAGCCCAAAAATTCGACAATGGGACTTGGGTGCTGCAATGATGAGCAACAATGCTGAAGTTGAGCCGCATCAAAATGTCCTGTAGTTATGGGTAATAGTGAAATGAGGAATTTTATCTGTCTAATCATTGGAATGAACTTCCCTGAAAGGTCATGCTATAACTTTTGCTGAAAATTGCGCCATTAGGAATTTAGGGACACTAGCCATGTAACATGTAAGAATGTCATCACTTGCCTCAACCATTGGCTACCCTTGATCCTCACATATTGGAAAGATAGCATTATTTAGAAAATTTACTCACTTGGTGCAGTCAAGTGTAGTGAAGACCTTGGGGTGTCAAGAAAGACATTTGGTGGATTAATTTAATTGGCCTCTAGAAGCATATCATATTGTGCAATGGTGTTTTAGCAGGCCAATGCTTAGCACAAATTCCCATAGAGTTTGATGGGCTCTGGGAAGATGGCATGATTGATCAAATAAAATACAATGTTAGTCTTATATACAAGCAAGTACTAAGCATCACAAGAAAATCTAAATATTTATAGCCTTCTCCCTAACATGGTTTGAATAAAGCATTTCATTGGCATGATAATTACTGAAGTACATGTAAATAATAAGATAATATATTGGTTTAATATTAAAACAGTTAACTTATAAAATAATAAAATTATTATTGAATAAAAATGTGATAACTAGGCATACATAAGTAGGAGCTACTATATAATATGAATATTTGCATTAAAAGACAAAGACTAAAACAAGTTACTAAAATATAAGATAATTAGAAATTTTACTCACCTATAACAATGTAAATTATAACTGAATATAAATAGCTATTAATAAACTATATTTAAAATTTAAATTGTAAAAAATTCAGATCATTAGAGCCTTCAATTTTATAGGTAGAGGTAGAGCAGTAAAATGAATAAATTTTGCCACTTTCAAAGTTTTGTGAAGGAGATTTTCCCTAGGATTAGAGACCTAGGTAATAAAGATTTTTATGCTATGTGCAGTGTGTTAGGATTTAGGATAATGATGTAAAAATAAAAAATATGCTTGTAAAGTAAAATGTAAAATAATAATATTAAATAATTGAAATATATTAAAATATAAAATTATTATACATTCTAGATGACTAGTTAAATGGTTAGGGCTTTTTTATGACTAGGTCTATATTATTAGTAGGGCTGGCTTAAAAATTGATAGCTTTCTAACCAAAGACTAAGTCAAAAACAATATGAAATTTGTATAGGTAAATAGTGTCTGTATTTAATCACATGGACAGGTCTAGTAAAATTAAAATTAGGATAGTTACGAATATGCATTGAAAAGGAACAACACACATTTGCGAGTATTCGCAACTTTGGGCTAATGAAATGAAAAGAAAACAATATGAAAATAATGCATAAAATGACATTACTAAGTCTTCCCTTAAAAACAGTTAAATAATTTCCGCGCGTACCTATCACAAGCAAAATTGAAAAGAATCCGAAACCTTCGAGCTATTTTCTAAAGTAAAATTGTATTCATTACTAAATTTTAGTAACCTTTCAAATTTTGTGCAGAATTAAAAATTTTGCGCGAAAATATTTGTTCGAAATGAAACCTCTAAAAAAACCTCAAAACCTCCGAAACCTCTCGATGAGAATCACCCAAGTCAAAATGGTTGTCACTGGTACCATGCTGACTACAAAACTTTGCCTTCATGTGGGCCCAGGTGCCTTCAATGGTATTTGTGTGCACAGTTGGGTCTGAGTTGACTATTAAATGATAGGTTGTCAGCCAATACATAGTCGACTCAGCATCAACTATTAACAGCACCAGATTGCATGGTGACTGATCTCAAGGTCACAGGTCAGCCAATGGCTGCAAATTGGTAGAAGGTACAATATTATAAGCACTTGAGGTCATCTGGCCATGATTTACGCTGAATATAATGAAAATCGGGTCAAAATAATTTTACATGAGAAACTAAGACATTGCCTAAATGTTAAATATGAGTATAACTATAATTGTAGTATTTGACTAAAATTTAACAACTTTGTGGTATAGACAGTTGTATACCATACCATGCATGCAGTTATTCCAATATGGTGTAAGACCAAGATGGCCACACACCAAGATGGCCACACACCAAGATGGCCACACACCAAGATGGCCACAACATTGAATATTTATTATATCTACTCTCTTTTTCTATCTATCATTAATTAGCAATATAATAGGCCTATATTAAATTATTTTTGTTTAATCAATTATATTCATAAATACTGATACAATAATAGATTTGAAACTAATTAGGCCTACTTATAATACAAAACCTTTAATCTTTTTAGTGTCTGTGCCAATTTATTCTCTATCATCACATCTATCAAATCTATCATGATCTGTTTATTAAGAAACTATTGCTAATGGTAATGCTAGCTATGCAAATAATTAGGATAAATATGTGAATGTCATAGGGTATTTATTTTGTGCTAGGTTACTACTCTCTTCATATAGTAGATAAATAGATAGGCCTCTATAGGTCAGGCTACAATAAAAGCTAGGCTTAAGTCCAAAGGAAATGATTATATTTATAATACAATTCTAGATATAATAATATCTATTTTCCTAATTACTAGGCTACAAAAGGAAAGGAGTTAAATATATGTATCTAGTCTTATTATTATCTATTTAGACATTTAGAGCTATGGCCATCTTGGTCATGCAGCCATTAGACTAAAGCACAATTAATATCATTTGGTAAAGGAATAGTGAAAATCAGTTCAGCTTTTTGGCCTTGAAAGATAACCAGGCCCAACTACAAATGTAAGCAAGATTTTGGTGTATTAGACTAGGCCCTAGCTAAGGGAAATAGTTTGCTAGTAAATAAAAAGTAATTATTTCTTACCTCTTATACTAACTGATGCTTTTCTTCTATTGTTATAAACTCCCATGGTGCCACTAAGTTGTTGCAGGTTTAATTTGTTTTTTTGCCTAAGAGAATTCTGCAGATGTCACAAATGATATTTAATGCATAATACCTAATATCCTACTAATCTTGGCCTCTCTAGTCTTGTATATTCTTACTTAGGTCTCTCAACCTCAATGTCAAGGATCTTCAGAGACTACTATAACAATAACTAAGTCTTGCAAAGAAAGTTTCAACCTTAGAAAATTTTCTTTCTTAAACAGATGACTATAGACTATAGAGTAAGAGAACTCAAGTGATTAAAACAAAAAACAGTAATAGAAATGGTATATTTAATTTTTTGGCCAGGTAGGGCCTTTGTATACATTTTAGGGTTATACACTATTGGCTACAGTAAGTTTAAACAAATTTGATGATTAAAAAAATTCTTGTATTTTAAACAAAATTTTTGACTGTTTCTGATTGGTTTAAAATATTAAAGAAAACTTTGGCTCTTAGTAAAGCCTACCTACTTAAAGTAGAAACAAATGAGCATATGAGTAAAAATGCCCCTATTACTTTCATAATTATTATGCAATTGTTATGCAATTTAAAGCAAATATTTATCTTGGTATCCACAGCTATTTTCTTATCAGTTAATTGGCTCTGCTCTGATGCATTGGTTATGAGTCTCCTTTGTGTGTATATTGAACAATAAAATCTGGCTTAGATCAAATTAAATTCAAAAAGCTAGTTTAACATATTTTTTCAAATATTTGATCTCTTTAGCAATGATTTAGAGATTATTAAAAATATGTAGGCCAATTTGGGCACATTTGACATCTATTGAGCCATTCTTGAAGGAATTCTTAAAGGAAGGAAAGGTAAAGGAATGGTGAAAATCAATTGATTCATTCTTTAGATAATTAATTACAAACATATAAGCAAACAAGCAAGATTTTCATTTTTTGTATATTAGATTAGAAGAAAAAGATGTGTGTATATTTATATAAGCTTATGTTTTATTATATGTATTACACCCTATTGCAGCCAACGGGCATTGTTATAGATAGCATTTGGCACAGATTGGCCCTAGTAATGTAGGCATAGTCTGGTTTAGGGAAGGGGGTATCTAGTGTGGTTTAGACTTGGCTACAATAGGGGTATGACACATTGGCATTAAAGTTGCATTTGAAGGACCTGCAAACCATTGCTTCTTCTTTAAAATCTCTGTTTAACTTCAGTTACTTTAGCAACAGGGTTCGATTCCAAGTTCAGTTGCATTAATTTGGGGCTAAATTGGTCTCTTGAAATTGCTTATTGCCTGTTTCATTATTAGAAAATCACAAGATGATAACTTTTGCTCTGCTTCTGTTCAATTATTCTCAATTTACCATATACTACACTCATAAATTTCTAACAAACTTTGTGCATGCACTCATGAACAAAATTCTAAGCTGTGCTTGTCGACCTAAGAAGTCGGTGGAGATCCGCACACTTGACTTCCGAAATCAGCACCTAGCGGAGGTTCCCGCAGATGCCTTCAAAAACGAAGCAACGCTCGAGGTCTTGCTGCTTGATCACAACAAGCTGACAGAACTGAGAAAGGTTGGACTCCAGTTTAAATTTTGGCAGCTTGTAGTTTATCATGTAGCATGTTTGTAATCCATTGACGAAATTCTCTGAGTCCGTTTTTTCCACAGGAGCTGTTCTGCTGCCGCAGTCTGTTCAAGCTGTCTCTTTCCAACAATTGCCTCCAGTGCCTGCCCCCAAGCATTGGGAGCTTGTGCAACCTTGGCGAGTTGAGTCTGAAGAACAACAGTAAGTTGAACTAGACTGCCTTAGGTGAGATAGCATCAGTGAATTTTGCCACCTACTGTGTTCATTTCAGGCTTGGTGGAGCTGCCGGATGAAATCAAGGCCTGCAAATACCTGCACACTTTAGATCTAAGCGGTAACTTGTTTGAAGTGTAAGTCATGGCCAATGAGTGCAAGTTCAGCATATTGCTCAAAGCATTGTGACCTAAATACCAGCCTATATATTTTATATTCAGTAAACTTAGTATGAATATAGAAAGTGCAAAAATAGGCGAAATTTGCAGAATTTGATTGGTTTTGTCGTAACCAGCTTTGTTTTGTATTTCATGCGATTTTGCTGTCTTCACGCTGGCTATTCTCTCTCCCTTTAAACGAAAAATCCAGGCTAATTTATATTTACACTAATGCTTGTCTTCTGTCGTCTGTCCTATTTCTATAAAAAGTTCGTTTCTCATGGCGGGTGGGTTTCACAAACGCGAAATTTTGTTACCGCTAGAAGCAGTTGCTTTCATAACCGCGAAACTTTCATTTAGCTATTGTGAAGTTTCGCGGTTGTTAAAGTAGGTAACATTTAGCGGTTTTGAAGTTTCGCGTTTGTAAATTACAACAAAAATTTAGCGGTTGTGAAGTCTCGCGTCTATGAAATTTAGCGCTTATAAAGTAGGTGATTTAGCGGTTGTAAAATTTTGCGTTTGTGAAAGCAACCCCTCATGGCTACTACTTGGTACTTTGTTCTTTTATATGTGCCGGGCATTCAACGCCTAAAATATTATTAAAAAACACAGTAAGTACTGCAGTAAATTTATTTAATCAAAGAACACCGGCTGTTTGCAGGGCCGTAGCGTGGCGCTCTTGTGTGCCAGGCTCGATTCCCAATTGCAGTCATTAATTTGGGGCAACATTGGAATCTCAGCTTGGGTCTGCTCGTGCAATTAACGCCCTTGAAGGCCAACCCCAAAGCATAGTGAAGTGTACATGCCTAACGATAGATAAAGTTAGGGCCGCTGTACACTCCTGTGTAGTGTGCCTGTGTGTGACTGCGTACTTATCCGCGCGCTTGTGTGCCTGTTCATGGAAGTCGGTGGAATGGGCAGCAATGCCTCTCGTTTAAAGTGCGCCAGAGTGCACACAGCCTCTAATAAAAAATATACCGGCTGTGTGCAGTAAAATATTTCTCTACCTAGTTCAATAACTAATGAAAAGTTAATTTGTTTTTTTTAGAAAGTTCTTGTTTAATACATTTATCCTCTAAAAATTCAATGCGTACTTTTATCTTTTTATGCTTCTGGGCAATGCAGCAGTTTCTGATTTGCTACGTTTCATTTTCCTTAAACACACATTCAATGCATTCCAGGTGCTAGCGATTTAAAAATGTGATCTTATTGATACGTTTCAGATTGCCAGAGGACATCAGCAGCCTCAGCCACCTTGCCAATCTTACACTTAACGAATGCTCACTAAGGAAGCTGCCAAATACTCTCGGCAGGTGAGCTTTCTTATTGGCTTATGCTGAATTTGCGTATATCTCGGTAGTACTGCTCATGCGCTCTTGTACCGAAATCAGCTTGTCAAGAACTTTTATGGACCAAAATTGTTATTACTATGTGTCTTATTATGATTATGTATTATTTTGACACCTCCGAGTGCAAGGCCCCGTCACTCCAATGCTGTTATTTTTAAGACTGGGCAGCCTCTGTGTGCTGGAGGTCCGGGGCAACAAGCTCAGGTCGCTTCCTGCCTGCATCGGTCGTCTGAAGAGCCTGGAACGGCTGGATGCTGGTGAAAACGAGCTAGAATTGCTAGTAAGTACCTTCCGATTTTTGCTTAGTGCAGCACTATAGAAATAAAACTATCCAGGAATTTTTGTATTTTCGGCTAGTTTCTACTGTTCATACTGTTCAATTAATTGCTTTGTCCATTTCATGACAGTGACCAGCAACTTTTGTCCTCCCTTTTGACACCCAGCCAGAATCCTTTGGCGAGCTGCAAAGCCTGTGTGACTGCTGGCTGGACAAGAACCGCCTGTCTTGCCTGCCCGCGTCTATCGGCCAGCTGACCAGCCTCAGCTTCTTCGACTTGTCTGGAAACCGCATCGAGACCCTGCCGCACGAACTGGGCCTCTGCGCCGCCCTGTGTGATCTCAACTTGAGCGCCAATCTGCTGCGCTGCCTGCCAGACACCGTGGACGGACTGACTGGCCTGGCTGGCCTCCGGCTCGATGCCAACCGGCTGCTGCAGCTGCCGCAGAGCATCGGCCGTCTGTCCGCTCTATGTGACCTAAACATCAGCAGCAACCTGCTGGCCTGTCTGCCACCCACCATTGGCCTGCTGCGCCAGCTGCAAACTCTGCATGCCGACTGCAACCGGCTGACGGAGCTGCCCTCCAGCATCGGAAGCTGCTCCAGCCTCACAATTCTGTCTCTGCGAGCCAACCTGCTGAGGTTCGTGCCGGACGAGATCGGCCACCTGCAGGAGCTGCGGGTTCTGAACCTGAGTGCCAACAGGCTCGACTGCCTGCCAATCTCCATGCTGCGGCTGCCCGACCTGCAGGCTCTGTGGCTCAGCGACAACCAGACCGAACCGCTGCCCCGTCTGCAGCCCGAAGATGTCCTTGCAGGCAAGGCCGTTTTGCGGGTTCTCACTTGCTACCTGCTGCCCCAGCTGCCAGTTCCGCTGGCCACTCTCAGGGAGGAAGACGAGCTCGATGACTTCAACTCCATGGAGAGGCAGCGCACCGTTCAGTTCGCTGTGGACGGCGGCGAATCACCCAGCGATGCCGCTGAGGACCGCCACCTGCCCAAGGATCTGCCCGACGGACGGCGGCGGGTCTGGGCCGCCTGCGTCCCCACATCCACGGAGCGAGTGGGCCTGGTATGTACCGAGTGGGATGCGTTGTCCATGTTTAAGCAGTTGATCGAGTGTATTTGGCAGGGAGTTAGACAACTTCAGGCCTTAAAAATAAATTCCTAGTTGTATAGCTGCTCTAATTGCTTCTTTGCTGTGCCTAATAAAGTTTTTTTTTACCTTGGCTACTGTTGAGCGACAGTCATTTTATTCACGCTTGTGCCTGCTAACCGAGTATTTAATCTCATTACATCTAACCTCTAAAGTAATACCAGCTAATTCGTGCCAACTAACTATAATCCCACTGAGCAGTCAACGGCTCTGGGTGTTCAGGCCAGCTGCCTGCGCCGGTGCTTGCCCTGCGTGACGTCAAATTCGAGCAGCGCCGAGTCTGCAGCCCATTATCTGCCTCACCTTCCAACTCTGGGGAATCCAGATGGAGTCACCACCGAGGTCGCCAACTCCCCGAGCGATGATGCTGCAAAAACGACTACTGCAGCCTCCCGGCAAAACCCGTTGGACCTGGTCAGCCCGCTGTCGACTTCGTCACCTCTAAGCGGCCACCAAGCAGTGAGCAATGGCTCAGATCCCAATAATAACAACAATGGAACTTCGGATGCGTACGAGATGGTTTTGCTGCAAGTACGAATGAAACTCATTTCGATTGGCTCAACTTATTTTTAAATTTAGGTGTGACGTTTGGCTTGAATTCCTAACCAATAATGGTTCGTTTTATTGTCGTTTTTCATTTATATCACTATAAATTCCATTTAATGAAACTGCCCCTGCAGGATGCGACTCCCGTTGCCACAATCCGCATCAGACCTGGCGACCACTCGCACTCGCACCTCCGCCAGCACTACGGCTACGACTCTGACGGGGGCTTGCCCGCCGCTCGTGTGCGCTCCCTACCCGCCACGGTCGCCCCGTTGTCAAGGCGCGGAAGCCATCCTGGCTCGCAGCTGCCGCCTATCGCCCAGTCAGAGTCTGCGCTAACACCGCCGCTTCATCAGCCGCCGCCGCCGCCACCACCGCCGCCGCGTGGCCCTCACTGGCCCACCGCACCCTCCGGCCCCGCCGCCCCGATTGCAGTTCCTGAGGACTCCGCGAGCAGCGACAGCGGCTACGGTGGCCGCCGACCAGCCCCAGCGCCACCTCCCGCCAGGTCGCCGCCACCCCCGCCTCAAATTCACAACCTGCCGCCTTCCAGCGGAATTCGCGTCCCACCAGTTCGCACTTCCACTGCCAGCGTTGCCGTTCTACCTGATGCCGACTTTAGAAGTGGCGGCAGCTCAAGCGAGTTCAGTGTCCCAGTTGCCGCCGCTGCTAACACTCTGCTGCTGTGGGTGACGATCGACCGCGGCCCGACTCTCGGCTTCAGCGTGTCCGGTGGCGCCGACACTGCCGAAGGTGGCGTATTCGTATCCCGCCTCCTGCCCAACTGCCCCGCCTCGGACCTGCTGAGGTTTGGGGATCGAATCCTGCAGGTGAACGAAATGCCATTTGGCGGTCTGAGCCACTCTGAGGCAGTGCAGTTCTTGAAGGCACAGGGCAGAGTGCGGCTGCTAATCCAGCGCTCTGTATCATCAGAGCCGTGAGATTTTTGTCCGATTGGCAATCAGCTGATTTTATCGCATCATTCCGACGAGTATTCTAGATTTATCAGCTCGTTCAGTCTCTTCGGTGCCAAGCCTGTTTAACATTCTGTTGATTCGTTTAGTGCATTGCATGCGATTCGTTTGCATTGCAGTCACCTTGCATTTTATACACGTGCTTTTAGTTTTAGTAGTGCTTATGTTGAATGGTTTCGCTACGATGTTCTCTTGCTTTATCTATATAATCTACGCATATTCTGCCATGTGCTTGAGTGAGTATTCGTAAAATAGTGATAAATGTTGTTATATAATTTCGACGACTGGTTCCAGTAGGCCCAAAGTCGCTACTAATCAATAACAGTGCATTTTTAAGTCCGTCCCTTCTAACCTTTTTCAAAGTACTCACTTGTGCCTGCCTTCTCCCTGTTGTTTTTACTTGATACCAAACAGCAAGTCGCACCACAGGATCTGCTTTGCACTACTCATCTCATGGGGCGGCCGAAAGCGCATTTGTAGGTGACGAGTGAGAGTGCGCGGGGAGAGTGCGTGGGTGAGAGTGCATGATGGGTGAGAGTTCATGATGGGTGAGTTGGGTGCATGGATGAGATGGGTGAGGGCTATTGTAATTTTCTAATTTGCGGGCCATCATTGTTTATTTTGATAAACTTGGCCTTGGCTTTTTCAGCCGCTTTTTAGCTTAATTTATTTACACTGTCGTTCCGTTCGCTGATAAATCCTGTGCATTTTCTGGTATAAATTTATTGGGTGCATCATTGCGTTAAATTATTTATTTTTTCTAGACACTTGCTGCTCAACGGCTACTGTGTAGCGACCTCGATATTTATAATTGATTCGCAGAGTTTACCGAGTTGTCCCTTCAGATGCTATATATACTGTACGGATTTATATAGAAAACGAGTCAAAAACATTGATGCCACAAAATTTTCTTTGTAATAACTTCGGTGCTAAATATTACCTGTAATCTGCTTGCGCTCCAATTAATGCGCTATTTTGTTCTGGCTTTCAGACAAAATTGTTTACTTCCCATCAATCGTCAGTTATTTTTGGCTGAGATTTTAAAATCAGCACTGTTATTTGCATGATTCAGTCTAATGCAAACTTTGCATTGCATCTCGAGTCTGGTCGAGAAAAGCCATTTTTGAGTTTAGTTGGCCTGTGGAACTGCAGTATACTTTGTTAACTGATGAGGAGGCGCACCTAGCTGGTCTGAGGCGTGAGCCAAGGTTGACTGAATTAACTAAAGGCACCACCGTACATTCCATTTCTTCAAATAGGCTGCACGTCTTAACTGCTCAAACCTGTCTAATTAATTCAGTAGCTATATGTATATCCGGTTGGCACTCGCGGTAAACACAGTGTCTTAATCTTCAAGCTTCAAAAAAATGTTCTCATTTCATCACAAATATCATAAGCCCAGTATCGCTACCTATATGCCAAACACAATGTATATTTTATAACTAAATCTGCGACATTAACTAAATCCACGTGTATTCAACTTCAAGACGGCTTCGATATCTGTTGGCGATTCTCAAATTTCTAGTGTGATGTTTCAAAGCTGAGCTTGTGTTCTATTACGTGTAGCTTATAAAAATTATACTTAACTGAATTATTGCCTTGGCTTCGCAGCTTGCTAAATTGCATAGTGCACCTGTTGTGCACTGTTGTGCTGCAGCTGCTCAGGCCGACTCAAGAACAACTGCCGAGCGACGACGACCTGCGCGACAGCATCGCACAGAGGCAAGCTAAGAACGCCGACTACACCAACAAGCGAAGGCGAGCTCGAGACTCAGCAGTCGAGGCCGGAGACTGGGTCTGGCAGCAGGTGCCGCACCGGGCGCACAAGCTGGCAACCCGACTAAAGGAGCCGCTCAAGATCGCCTCCCAAGCAGGGCGCAACACCTTCGTGCTGTCCGACGGTACGAAGTGGCACGCGAGCCGCCTGATCAAGTGCAACGACCCGACAGCACACAGTGGCGCAGCTGACCGAGCGGACGAGCTGTTCGAGGCGCTCCTGCTGCCTGAGCCGGTGGCCAGGGCGGCTACGGTGCCGCCACCACCGCCTGGCGAGCCGCTACCCGAGGCGGCGCTCCAAAGGTCGACTCGAGCTCGACGGCAACCGGCGCGTTATCCTCTTCCGGAAGGGGGGAGAATGTTGTGATTAGCAATGCTCGCGCAATGAACTGACTACTGACAATGAACTATTGGCCTTATTGAATGCGTGGGCGTATACTGTACTCAGACTAGAATGAGTAGGAGATTGCAACGTGCAACGTGCAAGTAGGAGTTTGATCTCTATAAATATATTGTGAGCGAGATGTGTATCTCTGAGCTCAAAAGCTTCAATCAAACGAAACTCTCTGTGTCAATTAGAACACAACAGCACCCTCACTAAAAACAGTAATAAAAGCTACAAGACAAGCTTCTTCATCTACGATGAGTGTAATATAGAGCTAGAGCTAGCCTTTTCTAGCTCTCAGAAATTTGATAACGGATGATAACATGCATGCTTTTGGCATCCATCTGGCAGACTTTTTGGACAGACCAAGATCCTCGTGCAGAATATTGAATGCTGTCCCTTGTGTCATAAGCTCCGCTCCCACATCTGTAACAATCACGAAAAGTTTGCTGAGAGACTGAAAATTTTTCCGGAGGTATTGTTTGTTGATGAAAGTGTCACTCTGATGTTCGATTTGCGTTGTAAATTCTCGCCATTGAAGACGGAAACGGTGAAAATGAGGTTGTTGTGTTTTGTTCCTGGAATCAGAGACCAAATGCGCGATAACTGCTGTCGTCGACAAACAATGCAGCTAGGAGCCCTGGTCACTGCCGGCGGTGCGCGGCCTACGCTTAGCGCCCAGGCCCTGAAACACGCCCTGTTAGGTGTGACATTGCATGTCACAAGCATGACTGGCTGACAACGTATATTTTGTAGTTATTGAACTAAGAACTCTGTACGAGTACAATACATATTACGTACATTAATTAATATTCAACAATTGAGCAATTTAAAAACTCTCTGGCGTGAAAAAAATAATTGTGAAATCTCGATTCAAGTATTACAGAATGTGTAAAGAATATACATACATGTAGGTTGTATGTAATAATGTAATATGAATGATAATATTCGGCTCGTACGTAACTATTAGATGCACATGTACATCTACTACGAGCTACATGTCTATATATTTATAGTTATTGATGGGTTTTGGCCTTTTCGGCTCCCTTGCGGGAAGCTTTCGGCAGGTCTCAGAAATAAATCAATTAGAGTCCCGGCCTCCCACTCCAGTCAGATTGGTCTGTGGCGTCCCGCAAGGGAGTCCGCAATGGTCAGCCCCATGGTAGCTTGATCTGTGGCGAGCAGTCTAGGTCCTATATAGCTAAGAGAGGGACAGCGAGAGACAATTGCAGGGAGAATTTTGAAGGTAGAGATCAGCTAATCCACAGATTAACTATAACCCGCTGCCACCAGCCCGTGCGAGATCGAAATTCGACTTTCGAAATCGGGCTTCCGCCTAGAAGGGGCTTAGCGCTTACCTTGCCAACTAGTGTCTTTTTGCTGTCAATCTCGAAGTCATAGCCGATGTTAATTGGGACACTGCTGGGACTTGATCGCATTGGCCATGAAGGTACAGAGGGGACTCGTTCAGGGGATTCTTGCAGTGGCGGGACTATATGGGATAGCTACATGTATGATGGGTTCGGCCTTTTTAAGCCTCGCTGTAGCTTCGGGCCTCAGAACTCAGAAATGAATCACTTAAAGCTCTGGCCTCTCACTCCTGTCAGATGGTCAGCCCCGTGGTAGCTAGATTGTGGGCGAGCAGCAAGGTCCTATAGCTAAGAGAAGACAGCGAGACAAGCAGCGGAGAATTTGAAAGGTAGAGATTAGCTAATCCACAGATTAACTATCCCGCTGCCACCAGTCCGTGCGCTCCGGCTCGCCAATTAACCGGAGCTATCGAAATCGGACTTCCAACTAGAGGGGCACTGCACTTACCTGCCATCTAGTGTCTTTTAGCTGTTTATATCTCGAAGTCATAGCCGAATGGAAGGGACGCTGCTGGGACTAGGATCGCATTGGCCATGCAGGGACGAGAGGACTTTTGCAGGGGGTTCTTGCGCTGGCGAGCCTTTATACACTACTAAATGTACTGAAGTGATCTTAATTTAAGCATGTTATGCCCAATGTTATTTTTTAGTCTAATGCGAACTTCAGAAGGTTTTTCTATCAGGAAAGTACAGCACATGCTTGTGCGCCAGTAAAGATCCTATTGCGTGAAGCGAACACCAATGAAATGCGTTATAGAAATCTATATATACTAGCGTTCAGTGAGAATGAAGCCTCTCCCCAGTTTTTCCCGGTTCTCGGCTCTCCGCCTCTTTGCCTCCTCAACTGCTCCGCTAGCTTGCCCCAACAATCGGGCCTGAACTCTAATATCCCGATTTAACAGAGATAAATCCGGACAAACGTCAATTCGTGCAACAATATCGATAAGTAGCCTGTGGCTCCATTTTCACTGAATTGCTTAACAAATTTGCGTAATTGCGTGATCAATATCCTATTAGGAATTGCTACTAACATTGATTAGTAATAAACATCTTATTGAAGGTTAGAGATCGAGAGAAACAAATCGAACCTCCGACTTATTTGATTCAACAGAAACATCAACGATCATAGTCATCGCATCGAAGCAAAATGTGCGGTTTTAAGATTGAAAAAAGATGCGTCCTCATCATGTACTATTAAATTGCTAAATACGAGGAATTGTACTTTTGGCCTTCAACGCGCCAACCAGCCTCTCGTAGCGCTGATATGATAGGCTAACTCGAACATCAGAGACCGCATGATTCACTACCCGAGCCGCTTGGCGAATCTAAGGTGCACAGAAGTACATCTCTAGCGCCGATACTGCACTATTGGCAACCTTGCTAACTGATTTGATAGATTGATCGATTGAGAACTGCCTTGCCATTGGTCCACTATGACCGGCGCCTACTAGTTTAGCCACTCATCCGAGCCATCGGCGAACAAAGCAATAAAACTGATAAAAATAACTGCCAGATTTAACCTACTCTCTAAATCACTTCACACCTCAGATTGAATTGGAGTAATCAGACTACTATCAGTATTGAATGATTTCCGCCTCGATAACAGCACTGCTGAACAAAATGAGCAAAAGTGTGCGCCTAATCCAGCTACTGAAACAGAGGACAGATAAGGAAGTAGAAGGCATGAGGGGGCTTTTGGGACAAAATTTTTCACGTCCTCCATAATCCACCTAAATCCATCCATATTATCCCTGACAGAATCAGAAAAAAAGGGGGGTCGCACTCGCTCACAAAACGTCCTCCATAATCCCATTAAATCCATCCATATTATCCCTGACAGAATCATGAAAAAGGGGAGGGGCCGCACTTGCTCTGAAAACTTCGAACATAATCCTATTAAATCCATCCATATTATCCCCGACAGAATCAGACAGTGGACACCTGTTATACTCACTGACACTGACATAATCCACTAACATCCACCCAGAAACAATCAGAAAATAATCTGCATTCTTCTCCCCACATTCAATCCGCAACGTGCTACCAGATCCCTAAGACTTTAAATTATCAGCGCAGGGTCCTTACCCTTTGAAAAAAATTAAATTTTCTCTAAAAATGTTTCCAGTTGTCTCTCCAGGTTCCTATTATACTCAGCCTCATCCATTGTACAAATCCAAGTACCGATGCAAACTTGAATGCAGCGAGTACATGAGAAAATATTGGCCCGACGTTGATATCAATGTCCCTAATATTAATCTAGCTCTCCAAAGACACTGGTTTCATAAGTATGGAGTAACCTATGTAAAAGATTACGACAGCTACTATAACTTTGCAGAAATCATTAAGCAATTGCGTTAAAAAACCGAAAGGCCAAAAGGCCAAAAGGCCAAAACCCTTTTCATTTTGGCCTTGCGCGAGGCCGAAATCGTTTGCATTCTGGCCTTCACTCGAGACGGAATTCTTCCTCGGCTGGGCTCAGTTAAAGTGAAAATCTCTCTCCCCCCACGCGCGCTGCGCCCACACACATACACTCCCCTCTCTCCCACGCACGCGAGGCCCACGCCCTCATTTGAGTACACATAGTAAGTTCTCTTCATACCACTCTATTTTCGGTAAGCATACGAGCTACTTAAAAGGGAACGCATTTTCTCACATTCTCTCAATGTTCAACGTCAATACAAACTCTTCACCGTTGAAATCAACACCCATCCCATCTTCAGTCTCAAACTGTAGCACAATCTCGTGAATCTCCTTATTACTCAATACAACTCTTTTCACTGGATTTGGTTTCTCTACCACCATCTGTCCTCCAGCTACAGAGTTGGAGATGTTGTACAAAATATTAGTTCGCTTTCCCTTAAATACCCAATCAAGACTGAGATTAGTTCTGATTAGAATATTCAAACCCTTTACAATGTCTGCTATATTGGGTGCTAAGAACAAACCGCGTACACTTTCCCGGGCCATGATAACAGCCCCCGTCGCTTGAGTGGCGGTCCGCGCCGCGGATTCTGCCTTATAAACTTTCTTCTCGAATCCCAGTTCCCTATACCAAGTGTCATCTTTAAACTCAACCTCCGCATCTTTGTGAACTTGCATGACCACTCTCATTACAGTGAGATCATAGGATAGTTTGACAGGGAACAGTTTTTTCTCTGGCTTACTCATATCAGGTGTCTCAAAATGGCCTCTTTTAGTAAAGACGTTTTCTAGAAAGTAATTGTAGGTATCCACACTTTGCGTGCTCACAGGGAATACCACAGGTTCTGCTGCTGCACCTTTCCATTTGTAATAAAACTTATTATTTGCTGCCGTCACATTGGGAACGTTTGACCAACCAGTGAAGTCGTTAAGATAGACATGGT
Organism: Macrostomum lignano; assembly: GCA_002269645.1. Taxonomy (NCBI): domain Eukaryota; kingdom Metazoa; phylum Platyhelminthes; family Macrostomidae; genus Macrostomum; species Macrostomum lignano. The sequence goes on along the minus strand of NIVC01002023.1, from coordinate 33,012 downwards.
AATTAGCACCTGGATCCAGGCGAATCGCCTGCTCTAATTTTTGAATAAATATCCCGTTTGAGTCATTAATTCGCCCAGTTATTGTAATAGGAATGCTCTCCTTGGAGTGCGAAATAATATTATTTAGTCTTTCAGCAATCGCTTCCATTTTTTCACCCACAAAAAAATATTTAAACTTTACTGGATGAATTGTTGATCATGTTAAGCTTCACCTTCCTCTCAAATGCATAGATAATGTACAAGTCCACAGGTGTTGCGACAGTCCTCTCAATGTTAGTCACGATATTCACAGGGCTGTTATCAGTAGGCATTTGTCTGGCAGACACATCAGCGCCAAACATCGGATATAGAGTTCCATATTGAAGAGCAGTGATAGCAATTCCATTGTTCTCTTTCACAGCCAAGTCGACCAACTCGCTGTAAAATTTGCTAATCTTGTTCTGACTGAAATCTCCATTTTGTGGCAGTGCAGGGTAAAGATTATCACTGATTTCATGCTGAATGGACCGAACGTCTCCATGCATGTAGCGTATAATGCTATTTGGGTTTCTCATATTAATAATGATATACCTTGGATTGCTGCATGATCCCTCTTTGATGCAGATGTTTGTTCTAGTTTCGTTTCGCTCATCTCGACACATGTAGGCCGTGTATGCAACATCAATGTCCTTCTCTATTGCCTTGAGATAATCCGCTTTTAGTGCAGTCTTTGGCTCAATGACTTCCAAATACAGCTCGATTCCGGTTGGCTTCACCTCCATCCTTGTGTGGTCCGCCCCAGTCCACAACACTCTACTGCGATCATCTCTAGTCATCCTAAAGGTGTAGCTAAAGTTACTAGTCAGTCGATTAAATGTATTACAGAATCCACTCATGAATCTCAATGGTACAAATACATCAACAGACCGATACAGCGGGTTCTTAGCAGCATCATCAGCACCTTGCAATGCATAGTTGTATCTCTTCTTCCTCTTTTTATAGCCACTGTCATTGATGTCTCCTTCTTTTTCATCTGCAATAAAACCCGCACCACTTCCCAACTGAATAAAATCAGGATTCTCGATCAAACAATGAGCGTCATAGACAATTCCAAAGTTGGCGATTCGCTCCAACTCTGTGCTCCCATTCGATACACTAAACTCCTTGAACATGTACGCCCAAAAGTTACTGATCAGAGCCACATCCGCATCATGCTTGTCAACGTTAGCACGAGTCGCATCCGCACCACCCTTTGTCTTGAATTGAAATGTCATATGGAAGCCGCTCTTAAGACTGTGCACACTAACCAAAGACGAACATCCATTGTATGTAAATGTCAGTGTTTGACCTGGACCCAAATTAGTTTCATTCTGATTTTCCTGACTGGGAACTCTTACCTGAGTCGCTTTGATTGTGCTATCATCACTTAAAATAGGCTTGTTAATTTTGTAGAAAACTGGTGTCAGTGGGTCGTTCATTTTTTAACTAAAAATAAAATAAAATAAGAAATGAAGCGAAAAAGTACACAGCAGATATCTGAATTGGAGAAGCTAGCACAAGCAGAGAAACGAGTTACCGGGCTAATAAATAAGGAGCAACAATCCTACAATGAGTTTGTCCAAGCAGCCACAGAGTTTCATAAACCCGGATACACAGAAGCGAAGAAAAACATCGACACTGTGAAGGAAGCAGTTGATGATATTCAAGAGAGCCAGTTGCAAAACACATTGGGTAAAATCCCATCTTCACCAGGACAACCACAGGCTCAGGAACCAGGACAACCAGAAGCACAACCGGTGCAGATGAAAGTGACGGATAACTTTTTTGGCCCCGTAGTGGATGATGGAAAATATATTTTTGGAATTAGCATCTGGCGAAAATATATTACAGGGGAACCAGCGGATTACAACATTGAAGTGACAAAGGAAAATATTTCAATCAATAAAGGCTCAAAAACTAAAAGAATCCAGTTCACTCAAACTTTACTTGATTACATGACTAAAAATCTAGAGAAAACGTCTAAAAAGCAGTTTGAAAATTACAAAGATCTTGTTACCTTTGCTCTCGATAGGGACATAGATATGCTCAAGAACGACGGTGTTTTGAAAATTTTACATGAAAACGGGATTGTCTTGAACAGGTTTAGAAAATACAAATACTTTAAACAATGGTTTGGTTTGCCGGATCAAGAAGAGGTCATAAGACAACAACCAAAACCACAACAACAACCACAGCAGCAACCACAACAACCACAACAACAACAACAGCAACAACAACAACCACAACCACAGCAACAACATTTAGCTAAATATAAAAATGATCACCCAGATGCCTGGCAACAACTAGAAAATATCTCCCCAGATCGAATGAATAGAATCAATCAAAGAGTTTTCACACCTCAACAAAGACAGGCGCCACATGACAGTTCCATCTCTGAAAGTGAGCAGTCTTTTGGATCACCTCCCCAGCAGCCACAAGCCCAACCAACTCCACAACCCCAAGACCAACCACCCAAATCTGGAAAAGGAATAGCTGAAATCTACAACCGAGTAGCGGTTCTTCTAGGAGCGGCAAAGACCGGAATGAAAGACGAGAATAGAAAAGAATTTGTCAACATTCTGGACAAAATGCTTGAGAGAAAATACACCGATAAGAGGGCGAGAGAGCTTCTGCTTTCGCGGTTCAACAAAAAATAATTTATTTCAAGTAAAAATGCCAATTATTTTTGAGAAAGACATTGACAAATACTATGACAAAGAGGAACTTAATCTCATTAAACGCGGATCTGGACTTTTCCCTGCAGGCCACTATCCAAGAAAAGAACGCTCTGGGAATGGCCTTGCCGATTTGATCGCTCAGGGGCTAAGATTTTTAAGGTCATTGGAGAGAACAAAGAGAACATCAAGAACGTTGCCGAAGCGGCTGGCAGTGTAGCCACAGCAGCCAAAAAGATAACGGATACTGTAACACCTAAACAAGAGATTCAACCTCCACTGGCCCCGCTGGCTCCACTGGCCCCAAACCCAAACAGTGTGGACCCTGCAGTCTATGAGAAGATGAGAGCTAGCATTAAAAAAGGAAGTGGTTTCAAATTTGACTAAAGGGTACTTTCCGAGGGTACAAGACATGTAAGAGTATAAGACTAGTCCCAAAATGACACATCCAAGTCCCAAAATGACACATCCAAGTCCCAAAATAACACATCTAAGTCCCAAAATGACACATCTAAGTCCCAAAATGACACATCTAAGTCCCAAAATGACACATCCAAGTCCCAAAATGACACATCTTCTAAATTATTTATTATTAAAAAAAAATTCATCATAGAAAAAATGGACTTTTCAAGCGACTTCAATCCTCACTGGACGCGTAATCAGATTAAGTTTTCTCATCATGAGTCAATCCCGAGTCACTTCAGATGCATTGTTGTTGGTTCGTCAGGTTCAGGTAAAACATTCAGAGTCTTTAACATGCTTCTTAGACCTGGCTTTATCGACTATGACTTGACTTAGCTGCAGGGTGGTCCGTAGACACAGCGGGGAGGCGAGGGTCGCCCATTCCGCTAGCCCCTGAAGGCCCGCAGACAGGCAGAGGCGTGGGGCCGGTCAGGGTGGTCCGCCGGTCCGTCCTGCAGCGTGATCTTCCGTTGGGAAGAAACTGGCTCGTCTAGTCGCCCGAAGGAACTGGATGAGCCGTGGGATGCTGTCGGGCTGGCAAACCTCGTCAATGGACGGGTTCGGCCCGAGGTAGCGTAGCCGGTCTCTGTTAAAGAAAGGGCAGTGACAGACAAAGTGCTGAGCATCTTCATTGTCGCACTCGCAAAAGGGGCAAATTTCGCTCTCGAGGTCGCCTCGGAGGAAGCAGTGCCTGGCGAGGTAGCCATGGCCGGTAAGGGTCATGACAAGGGCTCGAATATCCTTCCGATTCTGGTTCAGAAGGATGTTTCTGAGCCTGTGAGACGGGCAAGGAACCGCGGCACGAGATTGCCGGCAGTTTTGGGTGCCCGCCCATCTGTCCCTGTGGAGGGAGTCAGCCCAGTCGTCGATCTGACGATTGATGACTGTCAAGGGCATAGGGACCAGGGGGGCAGGGCCGAAAAAAGAGCCAGAGCCGCCCCTCTTGGCGAGGGTGTCTGCCAGCTCGTTCCCCGGAAACCCTGCGTGCCCTGGGATCCACTTCAGCCTGACAGTATTGCTTCTGGCCAGGAGGTTGAGCTGCCGGGCGCAGTCGGCGACTGTCCGGGAGTTCGTTGTGGTGTGGCAAAGGGCCTGTAAGGCCGCTTGGCTGTCGGAGTGGATGACAATAGTCTTTCCTCTCGTAACCTTGGCGTTTAGCTCTGCAGCGCAAGAGCTGATGGCAAGGACTTCGTTCTGGAAGACTGTGGAGAGTCTACCAGTGTGCTGGGCATGCGTGGCAATTACGCGGCCGTTGATGATGATGCAGACCCCAAAGCCGGCGCGACCGTCTTTGATGGATCCGTCCGTGTAGCAATGGACCTCCTGGAAATTCCAGTGGTCATTGGCAGCATCCCTAGAGGGGATGGTGACCTTGTAGCGCTGAAAGAGGTTGAGAGTGCGGGGTTCGCCGTCAGATAGGACGTGGAGCCCGCCGCTGTCTCTCAAGTCCTTGAGGCAGAGGTCAGCGTGGGGCAGAAGCTTGCGCTTAGCCATGGCCCTATGGGGCTGGATTCGAATGCCAGCGTCAGCTAGACGGCGGGCAGTCTTAGCCGCTTCCCTGCGGACAAAGATGTCCAGCGGAGGAATGTTGAGGAAGGCGTTGAGGCCATCGTAAGGAGCAGACGGAGGGGCGCTCATGATCGTGCGACAAGCGCGCCCTTGCGCTCTCCTGAGAGCCTCTAGACAGGTCTTTATCTGCAGGGCGCTAGCCCAGATCAGGCCGCCATACGAGATAGCGGGCCTAACCATTGCAGTGTAGATCCACCAGAGGCGCTTGGGGGTGAGCCCCCAGGTGGTGCCGACGGCCCTGCGCAATTGCGCGAGGACTGCGAAGGCCTTTTTGGCTTTTGTTTGAACGTGGGGAGACCAGTTCAGCCTGTGGTCCAGGGTAATACCCAGACATTTAGTCTGCTTGCAGAAGGGGATTTCCCTTCCGTAAAGCGTGAGCGGCCGAATCTGCCACTTGGTCCTGCTGGTGAACATGATCGCTGCGGTCTTAGTCTCAGAGAGCCTTAAACCACAGCGGTCCGCCCATTGCTCAGCAGCGTAGATGAAGTTCTGAAGAAGGTCCCTGAGGGTATCAGGGGACGGACCAGATGCCACCGCGGTGACATCGTCCGCATATCCAACTTTCAGAATGGGGTCAGGCCGAACATCCCGGAGGAGCTCATCGATGACCATATTCCAGAGAACTGGAGACAGCACCCCACCTTGCGGGCTACCTTTGCAGACGGGGACCGTCCTCTGGTAGCCCAGCAGACTGGCGGTGGCCGTGCGATGGCTGATCATGTACATGATCCATCTGGTGAGATGTGAGTGCGTTAGCCTCTCACAAAGAGCTCTTCGGAACGCCTCAAAGAGGACGTTATCGAAGGCGCCAATGATGTCCAGGAAGATCCCCAGAGCAAAGCCACTACCAAGCACGGCCTTCTCGAGTTTATCGACCAGGACGTGCAGCGCGCTTTCAGTGGAGCGACCCGCCCGAAAAGCGTGCTGGTTCTCGCTGAGAGGTTTGTTCTTCAGCTCAACAGAGAGAAGGCGCCAAAGCACCAGTCTCTCCATCAGCTTGACCAGGGAGGAGGTCAAGCTGATCGGTCTGAAGGATTTGATAGAATGGTAGTCCGGGCGGCCTGGCTTAGGGATAAAGATCACCTTTGCCTCGGTCCATGCCTGCGGGACATAACCAAGCGTGATGCATGCCCGAAGAAGGCTGCAAAGTTTGCGCAGGAAGCCTGGGCATTTAACCGCCTCTCTTAGAAGGGCCGGTACAATGCCGTCGGGTCCTGGGGCTTTGAAAGGCTTGAAGGAATTTGCCGCTCTCACAATGCGGTCCTCCGTGATGATAGATGCAGCCAGCGCGTGACCTCCCTCCGAGTGATCCGGAGTGGTCTGGTTAGCTGGCTCGTTAGGGAAAAACGCAGTGAGCATTACATCAAGCGTTTCCCCTGGGTTGTCCGTGGACGTACCGTCGGTGCGTTTGACCGAGGAGAGCTTAGACATTTTGTCCAGCGTGAGCGCTTTCACAACTCTGGAGGTGGGGCGTGAGCCCTCTAGCTCCTCACAGTATTGTCGCCATTTTTGAGCCTTTGCATTCCTAACCTGCCTTTTAAACTCATGAATTGCTTCATGATAGGCGGTTTGGTCTGCAGGGCTCTTAGTTTTAGTTGCTCTGCGGTGGAGTCTCTTAGCCCTGCGACGGAGGTTGCCGAGCTCGGGATTCCACCACGGCGCCGATTTTTTCCCTTTATAGGCTTTTAAAGGGCAGGACGCCTCAAAGGCGGCGGTTAGCGTCTCTGTCAAAACAGTCGCGCACTCATCCGCCTCTCGGCACGACGTGATCGTGGATGGTTGGCCAGGAGACCGATGGAATTCCTTCAGGGCGAGCCCGAAGGTTTCCCAATCCGTATTTCTGGCGTTCCGTCTCCACATAACACGAGTTGCGCTACGCGCGGCCATTAGGTTGAAGGAGATGAACTTGTGATCCGATAGTGAGGACACTGGAAGCACCCGCCACGCCCCAATACTCTGGTAGAGTCTGGGCGTTGCGAGCGTAGCGTCGATCACCTCCGACCACCGTCCGTTGTCAAAGGTAGGGGTGGACCCAGAGTTGCAGAACTCGAGGGTCGTAGAGGCAACGTAGGCTAGGAGGTCTTCGCCTCTCTGATTAATGCCAGTGCTGCCCCAGTGAGTGTGGTGGGCGTTGATGTCGCCGGCAACCATGAGCTCGTAGTTTTTGGCAGAGCAGAGCTCTACCAGCGTAGCGAGGGCTCTGGGGACGACCGCAGCATCGCCTGGTAGGTAAACCGAGGCAATGAGGGTGGTCTTCCCAGGAAGAAGGTCCTCGGATTGGATGACGCAGATGTCCCTGTTGGACAGGTCCGATCTGAGCCACGCACTGAGCGTTTTGCTCGCAAAGATGCAAGCTCTGGGAGGCTGGTTGGCCTCGCGAGGGTAAGTATAAAAACAATTGTAGCCAGCAGGGGCGTTTTGAGGCTTACCTCTGAGAGTCCAGGGTTCCTGGACGAGGATGAGCCCCGGCTTGTCGAGCTCGGCGTAACGCATAAGGTTGACCGAGGCTGCGACGCAGTGCTGCAGATTAATCTGCAGGCAATGGATTCCCTGGTTGCTGATCATTATCACGCAGTTGGGGAATCGTTGAGCAGGTCATCCTCCTCCTTTTCAGTGGTGGGTGACCCGCAGACCTCCATGGGAGTTTCAGCGTCCTCAGCAGTTAGGGTGGCTGTGGAGTCCTCCGCGGACGTGAGCCCAGCGTGGACGTTACCGTCGCCTCTCCTGCGTGCTTCGGTGCTGTCACTGCCCGTCCCCTCTGCCTCGTCGGTCAGGTCGATGCGGGTGGCGCCAGCCTCCTGGTGAGTCACAGACTCGAACCAGTCGGTCGGAGCCTCCCCGCTTAGAGTCTGGCCTTCTGGCTGTTGGGGTGGAGCGCGAGAAGCGCGGGCCCGCTCACGATGCGCACGAAGGTTCTTGGCCTGGTCCAGCGCGCGCTGGATCAGGCCGGACCTCCGGGTGCTCCTGGCGGGTCTGCGATTGCGATTTCCGGTTTCAGCAGCGCGAACTGCCTTACCGGGCATAGGATCGGCCGTTTGCCTCGGCTTCTTTGCCGGAGGAGCCTGGGCCCCAGTTCCGGTTTCGGAAGCTTTGGCATTCTTGGCTTCATCAGCTTTCCGCTCCTCGCAACGGAGGATGGTCAGCTGAGTCAGACCAATATGAATTGTGGACTTAGGCGGCAAGCGCTTAGCCCAGTCATCAGAGAGCCCTAGGATCACCGTAGCCCCCTTCTCCTTGCGGGAAGTGGCGTGGTGTAGGAGCCCGTTGACCTTAAGGTCGGGGTGCAGCTTTAGCAATATTTGCCTAAGCTGATCTCCGGACTTAATGGCACTGCCGGCCGGGATCCAGACGCGAAAGCGCTGGGTCTTCTGTCGTTCGCCCTCGCTGGCGAAGACGAGCTTGCCGAGCTTCTTGGGCCAGTTCAGCTTTGGCAGAAGCTCGCGTAGATTGCGGCTGCTCTCCTCCGAGCTGCACCAGATGAAGATGCAGCCGTCGGTCTTGGCAGACTTGACCACGCTCACAGGGCGGCCCGCCAGGAGCTGGTCGATGAGCGCAGCATCGATGGTGCGCCAGGCACTGTCGAGCTCGTCGGCCGTGAGGTCCTGCTCTTCCCCGAAGACGATGACCGCCGGTTGGAGCTTGACCTTTGAGGCGTAGTTGGTGGCGGCGGTTCCCGAAGGCCCGGCCGCGCTTGTAGCAGGTATACTGGGTGGCTCACCAGCGGGGGTTGTATCCTGGGGGGCAGGGGTTGCTGTGGTTCCTTTCGGCCCAACAGCAGCCTCGCCCTCCCTAGGTTCCCCTTCCGCCGGTGGCCGGCCCGCAGTACCCCGTAGTCGCCGTCGCCGCTCGTTGCGGCGTTGGTTGCGGGTGCGTCGGGCTTCAGCGGAGGGCCCGGTTGCGCGTGCGGGCATGTCACCAGCCGAGCCGGCGGCAAGCCCATCTGCCCCCGGTGGGGCGGCGCTGGTGCCAGAGTCACCGGCCGGAGTTGCCGGGGCCCCGGCTTCAGCGGGGGTTAAAGAGGCGGATGACGCCATAGCTGAAAGCGGGAAGGAGTGAGCTGAGTCACAAAAGAAAGAGGAAAGAAGAAAAAGAAAAGGACCGCTAGCGACCGGACAACCCCCCGGCCTTCCAGCCCATCGGCACGGTCAAACACCTTAGGCATTAGGGGGTACGTTAAGCAGTACCACGGCCTGCAGGCTGGCAAGCCAGACCCGCATACCCAAATTCGGCCGAAGCCACTGGATGGGTCGCCAGCGTCGGAGCCCAGTCTGTCCAGCAGCCCTAGGGTCTGCCTTGAACACACGCGGGGACGAGTACCCTGGGTCGACTTGTGAAACAGCGTGAGGGGGGGGGGTCTGCGGCTGCCAGTGGCAAATAGCGGGTGCAGACCTCCCTCTCCAGCCTTGACCTGCTGAATATAGGGGCAGGCGTGAAGCATCGCAGACCGTAGCCCTTAGGCCTGGTCTGTCTCATACTTCACTGGCGTGCTGAATACACCTTCGCGTGTATCGACTATGACACTCTGCACATCTACTCTCCCACACTGTATCAAGATGAGTATAAAATGCTGATTTCTGGATTGCAAAACAAACTGAACAAAGAGGACATTATTCAATGTTTTAATAACCAAATGAGCCTTCCCAGTAACCCAGAAATTGTAGCTACCGAATATGCAAAGCACCTCAAAGACAATGAAAAATGGCAGAACATTAAAGTGTTCACCTATGGAGATCCGCAGGTTGATCCAAAGACCAAACTTCTACCCCATCCAGATGAGCTAGAAAAGGGGAGAAAGCATTTGATCGTCTTTGATGATTGTATGACAGGCCCACAGAAGCAGATAGAAAACTATTTTACAAGAGGACGACATAACAATTGTAATGTAATTTACATTGCACAGAACTGGTTCGAGCTCCCGAACAAAACAATTCGTGGGAACTGCAATCTGATTCTCCTGTTTCCAACCATTCCACAGGACAGGTTAAAAAGATTTTACAATGAGGTCATTGCGCCTGCCTATTTCATAAATCCAACAAAAAACTCAAACAGAAAGATTTCACAGGAGGAATTCGTTAATCTTTGCTATGACAAGTGGAATCAGCCTTACCAGTTTGAGATTATCAGCAAAGAAAAAAGAACTGTAATTTAAAATTTGCTATTAAAAGATGTCTATTAATTTTGCAGGTGAATCCATTTCTGGCAACAGCGCTCTTACATCAGCTCAAATATCCATCCTTGACAGGCGATATATCAACAGCGACGAAGAGATCCCAGAGATCAAACTGAATAAAAACAGACTGAAACAATTAGAGCGCTCCATGCACCAGCTACAGATAAACATAGAAGATCTCCGCATAAAAGTAGCCAGGCAGAAGTTTGAAAGTGATAAGCTTTATGTACAGGTTGATAACAGCACTAATGAACTAAGGTCAGAAATAACTTCGGTAGTCTCGCAAATCAACGGCTTGAGATCATCAGTTAATCTTCTGGGAAATTCCACTGATAGACGGATGCGTATTCTTGAAGGAGGAGTTTTCACAAACACAGCTAAAGTAAATAATTTAGAAGAGTTCATGAACCAGTCAACAGCGTTGCATGATCAAATCAAAGTAAGAATTACTGCAAATAAAGTCTTTGTAGATTTAATTTTTACCGAATGGCAGAAATCGTTGAGAAGAATCAGTCGTCTTGAACGCTTGCATAATCTCAAAAACATTGACGCTGAAGAGGCACCACAGACCTGCACAAGGGAAATAAGTGATCCAACCGACTTGTTTGAGATCAGGCGTAGAATGGAGCTCACAGACAATGAATAGGCAGATTCGAAGAGACCCGTTGCCATGACTGCAGACAAAGCAACCAAACGTAAAACAAATCTAACCACCACCAACTAGTTGCAGATTTTTTTTAAAAATTCCTTAAAAAATGGATGCTCAAAATTCTCTTTATGATCCGAACGCTCCCACAGCACCTAGTGCACCCCAATATGAGCAACAAAAACTCTACCCCGTCATTACTTGTAACTCTCAACAGTTTCGACTGGTGGAGATTCAAAAAATGCGCGATGATCTTGAAAAAAATATTTTCCACAACACAAAGAAAATTAAGCGCTATAACAGCCACTGTAAATTTTTCGACTATAGCAATATGATTCTAGGATCTGTGTCTGTTCTATCTGGATCTGCTGCGGCTGTCTCAGTGATGCCAGCCATCACAGCCCCAATCGCAATTCCACTTGGTTCAGTAGGTGCTGCATGTGGACTTATTTCAGCAATTACTGGAGCAGTAGCGCGAAACAGGCGAAAAAAACTAAAGCAGCTACAGGAGAAGCAAGTAAAAGAGAAAGGGGTGCACACTTCAATCATAGGGTACATTTCAAGGGCAATCGAGGATAAGTTCATTTCAGAGGACGAGTTCAAAACCATTCAGGATCTTTATGAACAATCAATTCGAATGAACTTGAACATGGTCGGTACTGATGACATGAGTCAGCTGAAAAATGAACGTTTTTTAGATTCTGTGTTAGTTTCTCTGTATGTTCTTTTTCTGTTCCTGACAGGTGCCAAGTTCCATTGGGAGTTTCGATTATTTTCGGGCACTTGATGTTCTCTGGGAAGGGTGGAAAGTCAGAGAAATAGTCGTGAAGCTCTGGTGGAATGTAAACATCAACTTCATAAATGGCAGCCAATGAAAAATCCCACTTTAGTTCTGATGAGGGTAGCCATCGAAAATCTCTAACTGGAAGATCTTGACTCATCGCCCAACCGTAGAGATTATTAGCGTCCAAGTAAGTAATGTAGTTTGAGGGCTGCTCCTTATTGTAAGATTCAATGTAGGGATTGTTTGCTTTTGCATACCTGTTAACGCAAATTGAGATTCCCCCTCGCTTTGACGATTCGACAAAATTGTACATGTCAATGTTTGTAAGAAGTTCAATGTACCAATCTGGATCTTGATCCCATTTCATTTTAAGCAAAGATTCCCAGCTAGTGGCAGGCAGAGACACATAATGTGCTGGATCGAGGCCATATGCTGTGTACCAGGTATATCTGAAGGTTTCAAACACATCGGCCAGCAGAAACACATCTGTGAAGAGGTAAAGCAGGTGATACTGGAAGAAGTTTTGACAATTAAAGTAATTATAGACATGCTTCGCGTGCTCATAGTCTTTGTCAGAGATTCCAGAGTCTGTTAGCTTTGAAAAGAACTTCTCCTGTGTTGGTAAACCTTCTTCAAATACGTGATACCCAGTAATATTCTCATAGGGGTAGAACCCTTTCTTTCTTAAAAGTTTAAATGATTCATCACTGTTGTTAATTTTACTTGCAAACATCTTTGTATACGTACATTGTTCATCTTTTAGATTCTTGCTTAGTTCGTCTAGACTGGCAGCTAGAAATTGATATGAATCCTTCAATCTTATTTTACCTGTACCCGAATTATCCTGTTTAATATCAACACACTTAAACTTCTCCTTGTTCTCTGCGATGCAGTCAGGGTGTATGTCTGGAATCATGCCGATTTTTTCAACTATTAAATGCATGTCATAGTTCTTTGCGTTGTGACAAAATATTGTTAGATCATGAATGTTCGATTTTAGCTTTAGATTACATGTGTTATGCGCTGCACCTCTAAATTTACCAGTATAGTGGCAGTGGTCCCTAACGGTGGGGTTTTTAACATCAGTGCAAGTGAACTGTTTCCTGCAGATGTGGCAATGAGTTGCTGATAGGAAATTACGTTCATCCTCCTCAGTCATCATTATTGGAACAGGTTGAAGGGTGCTAATCACTTTTTGCAACTCTAACATTCTGGCAATAAACTGCTCCACACACTGCTCTCCAAAGAAATAATTATACTCAACAAGTCCTTTTGTATTAATAAAGGCATATGCTACTGAATTGGGGACATGTTTTTGAGTTTCTGGCATGATTGAGCATTCGAAATCAGCATATACAACAAATGGGAGCTTCTCCATCTTGTGATAGTTCTTAAACCGGAGATACTTCTCTTCAGCTGAAGGAAGAGAGCAGTTTGTCGGGTGATCCTCGCATGATAATTCATGCTCTGTTAGTTTTTCAAAGCGTTCAGGTCCACTGTAATGCTTAAGGCACAAGCGGCAGATGGCAACAGCCTCGTGATGATTATTCAACTGCTTGTGAATGAGTCTTGAAAGATCTTTAATCCAAACATAGTGAGCCTCCTCTAGTAAATTACCAATCACTAGAAGATCCACTTCAATCCGCCTTTTCCCCTCGGGATCTAAAACGTCTTTGCTACATCTGACCGGTTGAACTTTCTCAGTTTTTTCACTCCACTCAAAGACTGTGATTCTAATTTTGTTATTGAACACTTCTTCTAGCTTTGGGATCTGAGAGATCGCCAAGCCTCCTTTGTCAAACCTGATTCCCTTCTTTTCGCATTCGATGAGATAGTAGTTGAAATAATTTTGATAATTTGAGGTTCTTTCGGGGTGGTGAGGGACACTATCATGAAAAAGTGCAGAAAGAACTGCCAGGCTGGAATTGTCTTTATAGATTATAGAATATAGATTCTTTATAGAAATTAGACAGCAATTGTCTTTATTTTTAACATTTATGCAAGCTTTTTTGCCGGCCAGCTTGTGTGGGAGCTCTATATAAGAGGAGGCTTTAAGTGGGTCATATTTCATGACCATGACAGTCGCTCTTTGAATCCCTCCCACGACCCATCCGGAACCTCTGGATGTAAACGCTTCAATTTTCTTATTGACATCTTGAAGGAAAGGATCCGGTGTGTCTGTAGGGGTGAATGGCTTTGCCTTTGTTGTCATGTAATACTCGAGATGCTCAGTGGGTTTCGCAGGCATATAAAACGCAATCTTGAATGATATCTGTAGTTTAAAGGTCTTGCGTGTTTTGAGTGTGTGATCAACTTAAACGTATGTAAACTTCCTCTGTGCAAAATTAATCTCTTCAATGGCAAGCTCCGACTCTTTTAAATGGATTAATTGCTCTAATTTCTCTTGTTCCTGCATATTTTGTGGGTACTTTGCTTTTTCACCAGTGAGAGTTTCGTATTTGTTAACTAAGTTGCGACTCCTCTCTTGGTGTTCCTTTGCAGGATTTTTTATAGGCGCATACTGGTTAGATTCTAATTGATTGATGATTTCCAACTGTTTTTCATAGCTTCCCAGGTGACCAGGGTCGGTGTTAAACTTTTGCTTGCACGCTTTTCTTAGTAAATTACTTTTGTCTTGAAATGAGACGCCTTTTGAAAAATATTTGTTGACTAAATCTTTTGCTGGATTAGCTTTTGGCATTTTTTTCTATAAAATAAAAAAAATTTTTGAGGGTGACCACCCTGATAGAAAAGTTGAACTGTTTCTACACCCTATCAGTAGCGTTAGGTTTATGAAGCTGGATAAAGTGGGGTTTTAAACCTCATCACATCCGCATTATTGTAAACCCAGCATTGTGCAGTGTCATGATGGCTTTGACAATGTCAGACTTGCTTATAGAATCTTCATGCTCAAAATCATCACGATCGGGGCAGCCCTCAGGGCAGCCCTCTCCTGCCTTAATTGTTATACCTTTGTCTCTTGCAATCTTTTGCAATTCTAGCTGGTGGGCTCTATCATTCCCAGCTTTAACAGCAGTTGCTACACCTCCAGCTACACCACCTGCGGCACTTACAGCGCCTGCAATGATCGGAATAAGAGCTGCTAATGGTAGGATTCCTCCTGACTTTTCATCTGTGATGCTGTGTCTTTGCTCATTACACTGAAGTATTTGCTGCACGGGATCGATTTTTACTTTGGCACCTTTAATTGATATAAGACCTGGTTTCTTTGATTCAATGATTTTATTGAGTTTATTGATGGTTCTGGTTTCAATCTTTGTCATTTTTTATTTTAATATTTTAATTAATTTCTGTGTCAGCCGGTATCACTAGGAGTTCAGCTCTAGTGAATGACCGTGTGGGGGATTTAGGGTTAAAGGCCTGAGATAAAAAGTAATAGTCACCGGAGTCGGAGATAAAATGTCTGTCTATTTTATGTACATCAAGGCTGAAGTATGGATCTGTAGCTCTTCTTTTAGTGTCTTTCTCTAGCTCTCCAGGTAGATATAAAAAGCGTAGAAACTCAGAGTTTGTCAGTATGTATGGTGATTCAACTCCTGGAAGCTTAGGGTAGTTCGAGGTGTCTGTTCTATGAGATGACTTAAGTTCGACAGTGTCTTGTTTAATTGCATGGGACGGTTTCAATCCAGTCATGCGCGTGACTTCATTGTTCAGTTGCTCTATAACAGTGGGGAGCCGGTCTGTCCACTTGGTATAGTACTGACCACTTTTTAGTTTCAGCTCTTCAGCTGTCTGCTTAGTAAATAGCCTCTTGGCTAGAGTTAGATTGAATCTTTCCACAAAAGCCTGGTCTCTGTGCAAGTTTGTTCTGCCATAGCGAATCTCTGTATTTTTCTTTTCCATAAGGGATTTGACTGCCCCAAAGAATTCTTTACCCGGGTCGGTCATAAAGATTTGGGGGTATGTGAGCGGAGAGTTTTTATAAATATCTTGGAGGGCGGCTGCAACTGCTTCTGACTTCTTCGTCTTAAGCGGTCTCGCTTCCTTATATCTGGAGGCAACGTCTGTAATTGTAAGAGCATACTTGTAGCCTGAGTCGTTGGGGAGAAACAAAAGATCTGCTTGGTGCGCCTCATTAGGTTTATAAATACTGAAATGGGGCCTTTCAAATTTTACTGGTGGGAAATAGACTTGAAAGACAGCCTGCTTAGAGAGCCACTTTTCTACTTTAGCTTTTGGTTCCTTACTTAGTTCTGCGAGTTTGGTGACTGCATTTTTTCCTACAAAGAATCCTTTGTCGCTGTAGTAGAGTTTTTTAAGTTTCTGATCTGTCATTTTTTTTAAAAAGAAAATTTAAAATAAAATAATGCAACGCTCTGGTGGTAAGTTAGATTCACATGGACTGATAGAAAAGCTTCCTCATCCAAACAAAGGCTGGACACTTCCCGGCTATAAATATTGCGGGCCTTTGAATCCACTTGAAATACAGTTAGATACAAACGATAATCCAAATCCTGGGCATGAGCCTGTGAACGAGCTAGACTCTGTCTGCATGTGGCACGATGTTAAATATAGAGATTTTCCTGAGGAGAAGAATCACTGGGACAAAGAAATGCTTAAGAGACTAGACAATATAGGGGCTTCAAGCGGATTTCGTGAGTCGATCGCTCGGAAGCTAGTTAAAGCTGTTATTTTTAGTAAGGCAAAGTTGGGATTGGGAATGGACGTCGAGGGTGGGGTGGGTTTTGCATTGCACGCGCCAAGTCAAGAACTAGGAAGACTGTTGAAAGAGCTGGGGGTTGAGAGAGCAGAATGATTCTCTCTCCACTTGTGTGGAGCGAAAAGAAGCGAAGGCCAAAAGGCCAGAACGCAAAGGATTTTGGCCTCGAGTAAGGCCAAATTTTATCGCAAACTGGCCTTTTGGCCTTCGCTTCGCTTTTCTCCACACAAGTGTACAGTCTTGAGCACACTGGTTTCGGCTACAATCTCTCTTTCCACCATGCTTCTCCTTCATGCTCCTCACCTCCTCACCCTATGCTTTGTCTATAGAGAAGTCTCACCCCTCACATTCACACACCTCATGTTCTCTCGTACACTGAGCTATATCGATTGTTTTTCCCTGCTTGACTCCAAGATTGTACAGTCTGGAATTTTCTAGAATTTTCTACGGCTAGCTGTATTTAAGCAAACACAGAAACACTCGGGCTGCTTCTCCCCACATATGCCCTCAACTGCTACTGATAAACGGCGACTGCGAACTTAAATTCGCCCACGCTGAAAGTGATCTAAGAAATCGTCCGCCAAACTAGAAGATTAGAAGACAAGAAGATTTAGAAAATGGAAGTCGAGTGGAATCTTCATTTGACAGATAAGCAAGGCCTTTGTGCCATGCTACAAAGAGTTTTACAGTATATTCCGTCGCATCTACAAGCAAGAAGAAGGGAGGAACTAACCACCTTTTTCGGTCTAGAAACTGGCGACCTACCAATCGAGTTTTTCGCCATGGCCCCTGATGATATCGCCGCAGCGAATGAAGCGCAAAATGTGAGTAGCGAAGAGAAGAAGGCGGCGGCTCTGCAGAAGAAGATGGCGGATCTGCAGATATTCAGGGAGAAGTTGTACGCATCCCGCGTAACACTAGCTGATCAGCTGATGGACGTTGTTGATCACCAGCTTCCATCTGGCGAGCAGAACATCATCACTAGGGTGAAGGCGGCTCTAGCAAAATACAAGAAGACTCAAATTGGAGGTCTACATTGGATTCTCGAAGTTGGGCGGCTGCTAAAAACTTATCGCACCGAGAACTTTGGACAAGATGTTAAAGTGCGGTTCGCCCATTTGTGTAAAAATGTAAACATCCAGGAATCAACTGGCTATTTGTACATTCGTCTGTACAAACTGTCTGTTACCTACCCAGGCTTGAGACAGGTGTCAATGCCAATTAGGGAACTAAACTCTAAGATGAAGTTTCTAGAAGAAATTTTGGCCAGTTATCCTGCGTGGAAAGTTGTGTAATTTTTAAATTCAGTTCATTTAGAATTTTTCTAACGCGTTATATTTTAGAATTTCAAAGAGAAGATTCAACAACTGGAGACAGCCGATTGGTTAAGTAGAGGAGGGTAGCAATTTTCTCAGTACTGTGTGCAACTCAGTCAATGGGTTTTAAATTCTAACGCTGCTAGAAATTTCTATGTGAAAAGTTTCCCGCAAGATAAGCTTGGGCACACCAAATTTTCACATAGAAAATTCTAACGCGTTAGAGAATCTAGCTGCTGGCTCAAAGGAACGCTAGGCTGGCTCTGTATGGTTAAATAGAGGGGGGTAGAAATTTTCTAACGCCGTTAGAATTTTCTATGTGAAAAGCTTCCCGCAAGATAAGCTTGGGCACACCAAATTTTCACATAGAAAATTCTAACGCGTTAGAGAATCTAGCTGCTGGCTCAAAGGAACGCTAGGCTGGCTCTGTATGTTGTTGAAGAATTCTAACTCAGATCCTACATAGTGTCTGTTTTTTCTACCATTTTTGATAATCTTGTAATAGTTGATACATATCCTATCAGCTGTGCAACTGTTAATAAATATATAATTCTTACTAATGAATAATAAAATTATTTATATTTCTTCAATGGGTAAGGACCCTGCGCTGATAATTTAAAGTCTTAGGGATCTGGTAGCACGTTGCGAATTGAATGTGGGGAGAAGAATGCAGATTATTTTCTGATTGTTTTAGAAATGTTATGGGTAGATGTCGGTGGATGATGTCAGTGTCAGTGAGCATAACAGGTGTCCACAGTGAGCATAACAGGTATCAGTTGACACCTGCTCTGATTCTGTCAGGGATAATATGGATGGATTTAATGGGATTATGTTCGAAGTTTTCGGAGCAAGTGCGGCCCCTCCCCTTTTTCATGATTCTGTCAGGGATAATATGGATGGATTTAATGGGATTATGGAGGACGTTTTGTGAGCGAGTGCGACCCCCCTTTTTTTCTGATTCTGTCAGGGATAATATGGATGGATTTAGGTGGATTATGGAGGACGTGAAAAATTTTGTCCCAAAAGCCCCTTCATGCCTTCTACTTAAGGAATCACCCAATCAAGCAAGTCTAGGTAGCCTCTCACCCAACCAATCAGAAACTCCACAGCCGGATTCCAGGTAATCCACAGTGACCGATTCGGCTTAGTACTTCGCAGCAGTAGGTCCGGGATGATGCTGTCACAACCTTCGCAAATAGCTAGCAGGTGTTGATCTTATCCTTGATGATCGTTGCTGTTTACCAGGGGAAATTCGTCCTTGATGATGATGGGGGGTAGTCGCGATCCGGGGATCAAGACACTGATGAGGATGCACTTTTCCCAAATTCCACGCTAGCGCATGGGCTCTAAACTTGCTAGCCTACTAACAGCAGGTTATGGGCATTTTTCTCCTTTTTTCGTAATTTTTCTAGAATTCATACTAGTAGGACTTTTGTAGCTATATGAATCTGCCATACTTGTAGTTATAATAACATAGGCGCGGTTTTTTTGCTACCTTTGGGGTCATAAATCATTGCTTTTGAGCTGGTCTGACAGCCACCTGCGCCTCACTCAGTGTTGAGACTGGCGCCAGATGGTCTGAGAGGATGTGAGCGGTAGCTTTTTTCTCATCATTTTGACAGGCCATCAAAATATATGAGGTCAGGGCCTATTGTTCGTGTTCACTCAAGCGTTTGACAGCTTTGACAGCTATGCGTTTTACCCCTAAAAGTACTTTGGGATTAGCGATTAGCAATTTCTCTTCATTATCTTCACTTTCTGCCTAATAAGAGCTTTCTAATGTATATTTTTTCATTAACTCATTTTAAGCTCATTTTAACAAATCGGCTCAGCCAATCAGAATCGACGTGTTCCATTATAACAAACTGCGGTCCAGTTGGCGGCTATTTAAACCGGTGTTTTTGGCCCGCTCGCACTTCAACCTGCGGTTACCCTGGTACCGGTTCAACCACTGCAAACCCTTTCTGGAGACCGGCCAGGAACTTGCTCTATCTGACCGTCGTTTCTTGATCCCCGGATTGCAACTCCCCCCACCATCATCAAGGACGAATTCCCCCGGTCATCAGCAGTGAACATCAAAGTCGAGAGCATCACCTGCTAGCTATCTGCGAAGGTTGTGACATCAGCATCATCCCGGGTCTACAGCTACGAAGCACTAAGCCGATTCGGTCACTGTGGATTACCCGGTCTCCGGCTGTTGAGTTTCTGATTGTGATGAGGACGCACTTTTTTCCAAACCCCGCGCTAGCACATGGGCTCTAAACTTACTAGCCTACTAACAGTGGGCAATGGGCATTTTTATCCTTTTTCTGCGAATTTTCATAGAATCTATACTAGATATAATGTCTGGTCATACTATGTAGTCATAATAACATAGGCGCAGCTTTTTGGGTCATAAATCATCGCTTTCGAAGCTGGTCTGACAGCCACCTGCGCCTCCCTCAGTGTTGAGGCGGGCGCCAGATGGTCTGAGAGGATGCGGGCGGTAGCTTTTTCTCATCATTTTGACAGGCCATCAAGATTTATGAGGTCAGAGCCTATTGTTCGTGTTCACTCAAGCGTGTGACAGCTTTGACAGCTATGCGTTTTACCCCTAAAAGTACCTTGGGATTAGCGATTAGTGATTTCTCTTCATTATCTTCACTTTCTATTTAATAAGAGCTTTCTAATGTATATATTTTTTCATTAATTTCTGTCAATCCTACGCGAAAAGTCATAAATCATTTTGTTGCGATTTTTTTTGATTTATGGCCGCACCTGTCATCTTTTTACGACCCTGTGGGAACTGATAGGATCTCCCGGTCACGTGATTCTGGGTGGCAACAAGCTTAGCCAATCAGAAAATTCGGCGCTCATTTTAACAAATCGGCTCAGCCAATCAGAATCGACGTGTTCCATTATAACAAACTGCGGTCCAGTTGGCGGCTATTTCCGTAGCATCATCCCGGGTCTACAGCTGCGAAGCACTAAGCCGATTCGGTCACTGTGGATTACCTGGTCTCCGGCTGTTGAGTTTCTTTTGCTCTTTTTGTTCAGTAGTGCTGTTGCTGAGGCAGAAGTCATTCAATAATACTGCTAGTAGTCTAAACTCCAATTCAATCTGAAGTGTGAAGTGATCTAAGGAGAAGGTTAAATCTAACAGTTATTTTTATCGGTTTTATTTCTTTGTTCGCCGATGGCTCGGATGAGTGGCTAAGCTAGTAGGCGCCGGTCATAGTGGACCAATGGCAAGGCAGTTCTCAGTCGATCAATCTATCAAATCAGTTAGCAAAATTGCCAGTAGTGCAGTATCGGCGCCAGAGATGTATTTTGTGCACTCTAGGTTCGCCAAGCGGCTCGGGTAATGAATCATGCGGTCTCTGAAGTTCGAGTTAGTCTATCATCAGCGCTATGAGAGGCTAGTTGGCGCGTTGAAGGCCAAAAATGCAATTCTTCGTATTTAGCAATGTGATAGTACATGTAACTACCCCATAGTCTCGCAACTGCAAGAATCCCCTGCACAAGTCCCCTCTGTACCTCATGGCCAATGCGATCTAGTCCAAGCAGTGTCCCAATTAACATTGGCTATGACTTCGAGATTGACAGCAAAAAGACACTATAGTTGGCAGGTAAGTGCAAAGCCCCTTCTAGTCGGAAGCCCGATTTCGAGAGTCCCGGTGTGGTGAGCCAGGATCCGTACGGGTTGGTGGCAGCGAGTTAGCTAACCTACGGGTTAACTAATTTCTACCTTCAAAATTCTCCCTGCTTGTCTCTCGCTGTCCCTCTCTTAGCTATAGGACCTAGACTGCTCGCCACAGATCAAGCTACCATGGGGCTGACCATCTGACAGGAGTGGGGGGCCAGGACTCTAATTGATTTATTTCTGAGACCTGACGCCCGAAGGCTTCCCCACAAGGGGGCCATAAGTTCGAAACCCATCAACACGACGGTCGAGCTCCGGGAACTAGAAGTTGCGTGCTGGGTCCGAGCAGGTTGAGGTCCGAGCGGGCCGAGAACACTGGTTTATATAGCCGCCAACTGGACCGCAATTTGTTAGAATGAAACACCTCGACGCTGATTGGCTGAGCCGATTTGTTATAACTGACGTCGAATTTTCTGATTGGCTGAGCTTGTTGCCGCCTAAACTCACGTGACCAGAAGATCCTATCAGTTCCCTCGGGCCATAAAAATACGTACGCCAGGTGTTGTCGTAAATCACTCAAAATCATTGCATATGGCCTGTCAAAAATGATGAGAAAAAAGCTACCGCCCGCATCCTCTCAGACCATCTGGCGCCCAGCCTCAACACTGAGTGAGGCGCAGGTGGCTGTCAGACCAGCTCAAAAGCAATGATTTATGACCCCAAAAGTAGCAAAAACTGCACCTATAGTATTATAACTACAAGTATGGCAAAATCATATAGTTAAAAAGATTATGAATTCTAGAAAAATTACATAAAAAGGAGAAAAATACCCATGTTAGTAGGCTAGCAAGTTTGGAGCCCATGTGCGAGCGTGAAATTTGGAAAAAAGTGCGTCCTCATCATTATACTTTAATACTTTTACACAAAATATCTATTAAACGAAGACGGTGACATCAATTAGTTATCATCAAAATGTGTAAGTTGCACGCATACTGTATGAATTCGCGTGATATTACGGTTTTTTAATGCTTGCTAGCCCAGTTGCTTATTTTGCTAATGATGAGTATTTATACTCATTTACATGTACATACTATGGTTCGTGCAGCGTACGCCGCGGGTGGCAGCGAGACGACCGACTCCCTGTACCAGCGAGCGCGCCTGACACGGCCTTCTGTCCTGCTGAGTAAGCGGCGTCTGCAGCTTGCAGGGCATGTCGAAGCCTAGCTACTGCCCAGAACCGCTACAGGACGTCCTACTGTGGACTCCCCAGGGACCACGCAGGCGCGTACAGGTACGATCTAGCGGCTCGCTACATCGACCGTCTTTTCGATGAAGACGGCGTGAAGCACGTCCAAGACCTTGCCCTGAAGCGCGCGATTTGACGCTCCCCCCCTTTGGCCACTTATGGTCCAGCCGTACAAATAACATTTGTTAAATATACGGCCGAGCCATCTGTAGACTGATGATGTAGTTACTGGGTTATATCGACGGCTCAGCCCTAAAAATACCCACTGCCGAATTACATCTCTGCAATATATATATGCGTACTCGTACTAAATCTATAAGATCTGACCGGTATTTCGATCCGCAGCCTGAATGTCTGAACAGGCTTTTTTCAAACTTGCTTTATTTAAATGGAAATTCTTGTGAATAACTTTCTGTTATTTGTTTCTTGATTGTTTCATCCGTCGAAGTTTTTTGTCATTGTTATTCCAAGGTGGGATATGTTTGGGAATTAGGCTAGCTTATTGATTTTATTTGAACTGCGTGATTATAAGTGTTTATTATTCAGTTCGCTGTGTGCACTGATCTAGCCCGATTAGTGTTTCACCCACCTCTTATATGTATACTCTGCATGGTTTGTTAGTCCGGTACTGACTGCAAATAAATGTCATCGTAATTGGGCACGCCAGCCCTGCTTTCGGTTTGGTCTTCTCGTCTAGCTTGAGCCTCAGCTCCAAACAGTTTGGTCTCTTCATTTCTACAGTACAGGCACCACAAAGACGCGGCCCACCCCCACTGACCCACTCAGTGATCAGTTTCTGATCCAATTCGCCCATTTCGGTTTCTTTGGGAACGTGTTGAAATTATTGCTGGGCGCAAACCGAATGGCTATGAGCGCTCTGTGACTGATGACTGTGACGTCAGAACTGATCGCTAAGCGTTAAACTATACTTGATCAAGCCTATTATGGCAGCTGAATGTAGCGATCAAATTGGTGTCGGTGCTGCGCACGAGTGCTTGTTGGCATCAACGTTAAGTATTAGAGTTGACAAAAAGCAACAAAAATCATTAAAGCTTAAATTTAATAATAAAAACGGATTGCAATAAATTATTACAGCATATTATTTTATATAGACTAGAAGATAGCAAATAATAATACGAACAAAACACTGTATTTTGCATTCAGTATAAAATATTGCTAATCAAACCCAGCACACAAACTGCATAAAATTTAAAAATACTCGTAGAAGCTGGTGTGTAAAATACTAGATAATGTCCAATAAGAACGGAGCAAGTAGGCAATAAGCAATTGAACTAATTAAAAAGATTCCTAGTAAAACAAGCTCACTAAAAATTTTACTACTGTAGACTAGTCAACAGCTAAAATTGCTATAGGCTAGTGAAACATTTACTGGTTAAAAAATTATTTCTCCATTCACTCACAGTTCGAGCAGACTTCGGATGCAGCAGCTCCGGTCAGCTTTGCCCGCCACTTACGGCAGCGGTGCAGGCAGTAGCGGCACATCTGGCAGAAGAACACGGCGCCCAGTAGCCACATGACGGCCGCACCCAGACGGCCCAGCAGATCGGTGCGCGGGTTCAACCAGTAGGACACTGCCAGGCAGCTACCCAGACAGAGCCGCAGGATGCCGAATGTACTGAAGAAGGCGAGCTCAACTGCCAGTAGCTGCCATGTATGCGACTGGCCCCGCTCCCGCATGAACCAGCGCAGCTGCAGGAGCGGGTTGGTCAGCTCTGAGCCTCCAACAGTGGCTGCCAGCTCTGGACCCCATTTTCCTGCAGCCAGAGCCACTGAGAGACCAAGAATGCTGGCGCAGTGATGGAACAACATTACCAGGCCTTCAGTGTCGAAGTACAGACACCAGAGCAGGTCGAACAGAAAGTAGCCAAGGCATGCAATAAAGAGGACTCTTTCGAGTAGCGTTTGGGCCAAACCTATAATGTATATAATGTAAACATTATAGGCAAAATAAGTCTGCAATCTAGGACACAATGCACTTCTCAACTTTTCCCTATGCTGTTAATTTATATTTTAAGTTAGGAATTTCCTCAGCGTTCCTTGCCTTGAAATTTTCTCAGACCTTCATCCCCCGTATTCCAAACCTTTAGTGTATGCCACTGCCGCGTCTGAAGACATTCAGTAGGTGCTCATTCATGTATGGGGGCAAACTTGGACTTACCTAGCTGTTTGAACTGGCAACTACTGGTGACTGGTGATTTTGTACTGGTGAGTAGCTATCGGATGAGAGCAGTCCCTTAACTGCTCCGTCCAATAGCGACCTAAATGTGAATCTGAGCTTCAGTATTTCAGAGGGTTTCGCTTCCAACTACTTACAGTAGGTGCCCCTCCCTAGTCTTACTACCAAACAGTTAAGCAAGACGCACCTTGATACTTGTGATAAAACGCGTTTCTCCCTGTCACAAAGGTGTCAAACAAGGCTAGCCCTGAGACCAGGAAGGCGTGGGCCACAGTCACTAGACGGCAGTGCCACTCGTACCTGTGCTTTGGCAGGGAGTAGCACAGGAACATGTAAACTGAACACCACAGCAGGAACGCTCCCAGCACCTGCACAATCAGCCAACTGTACTGCACAGAGCAGCGGTCGCCATGGAAACTGGCAAGGGTTTCCCTAAAAAGCCAGGCAACTAAAGCACTAGCCATCCAAGAAGATGGGTGACGTTTTGCCGAGCTGAAATATGTGAATTACAACGAGAAGATATTAAAGGTAGGGAGGGGCTATGTGCACCATGGTACACCTTAAGCAACATTGTCACATAATCACCAGCAGCACAGCAAGAGACATTACTGCCCATTCTGCCAACCCACCTGAGCAGGCACACAAGCACATGCATATAGATACATATGCAGTCATACGCATAGGCACATAGGAATTGAGCCTGGGCTGCTGACGCATCAGCTGCTGCTTTTTCTAGAAATTCTGCTGGCATTGGCCACTAGGCTACATCCCCCAATGGCACAAGCATACTTTAGCATGCTATGTACTCTACGATTTGCTTCTATTAAATTAAATGTTTGCTTATAAAAAGTACTCTCCTTCATTGAACTGAACACTGTTTGGTATTCAGTTGATTATAGTCTCTGCACCATAGACTATGGAAAATTTGAGACAAAATTTCATTTATTGATTCCCTAAAAATGTGTTGTTACTTTGGAAAAGTTTTTTATAATGACATAAAACTAATAATATTGTTACTGTAAGAAAAGTCTAGTATAGAAAACAGATGAAAAGAGAGTAATATGACTCCTCCAATGGATACAATTGAAAAAGCCAATATAGTACTATACATTGTAGGCTGTACCTATAAAAATATTCCACATATATTAATAGTTTCCAAAACTGCCTAAGTATCTATTTTCTGAAATATCAGCCCCTTATTCTTTCAATACAAAACTTTAATTTTATAGATTGCCTTTCACTAAGTACACTATCCATAGCAAACAACAAAATATTTACAAAGATAGAGTTCCTATTTTTGCCAAAATGGTAAAGTGTATGCAGATTAGCAAATTTGATGCATTGATCATTGAAATAGCTTTATAGAATAGACCTCTAGTGTGATGTTGCCAGTCATCGATTTTAGAGCTATAAGGGCTGCATGCATGTACATTGCCCTTCTATTTAATCTTTTGCTGCCTACGTGCACACTCAGCATGCACTTCTCAGCATGCAATGAGGGCTGGTCGGCTCTGGATCGGTACAGCTGCAACTCTGGCACGGTCCGCTCAGGCCAGTTGCCGACCTCCGTGAAGCGCAGCGCCTTCGACAGGATCGGATCAGTTCGGGTCTAGGCTCGAATGTCGCCGGCGGTCACTGGCCCTTCGCCCAGCATGTCCATGACCAGGACAATAATGTCCGCAGGTGTTGGAGCCTTCGTCGGTCTTTCAGGTAGTGGCAGTCGGCTCAGTGCCTCCGCACACAGGGTAGTGATTTGCCAGATCGGTGTTCCATCGAGTAGCTATAGCCCGCCAGGATGAGCGCCCACCTCTGAATTCTTACGGACGCCATGGCGGGAATCGGCTTAGACTCATGCAGGAGTCCTAGCAATGGCTTGTGGTCGCTAACGAGGGTGAATTTCCGGCCGTAAAGGTAGGAGTGAAATCGTTTTACCCCGAAAACGATCGCCAGAGCTTCTTTGTCCAGCTGAGAGTACTTCGCCTCGGCATCGTGCAGGAACGCGAAGCGAAAGCGATCGGCCGATCGCA
Source organism: Macrostomum lignano (assembly GCA_002269645.1). Taxonomy (NCBI): domain Eukaryota; kingdom Metazoa; phylum Platyhelminthes; family Macrostomidae; genus Macrostomum; species Macrostomum lignano. The sequence continues at coordinate 6,599 of NIVC01002023.1, read as the reverse complement.
ACCGTCAATCCGATGACTGATAACGGCGCCGATGCCGTACGGAGAGGCGTCGCACTCCAGCACCAGCGTGCCAGCTTTGCAAAAAGCTCCTCGATTCGCGGCAAGGGGTACATATCCGGCTCCACGGCGAGGTTGACGGTCTGCTTAAAGTCGGCACAGATGCGCACGGTGCCTTCTGACTTCAGAACGGAAACAATCGGCGATACATAATCTGAGCTGCTGACTGGTTTGAGTACGCCCTGCTTAATCTCCTTTTCGAGTTGAGCCTCCACCTTAGCCTTAAGCGCAAATGGAACGTTGCGAGCTTTGAATAAACGAGGCTTGGCATCAGGCTTCAAATGTAGTTGCACGGGTGGACCGTTGTTCTGACCCAGTCCGGGCTCGAAAACAGCTGCATACTTTTCCAGCAAGGCTCGGATTCTGGGGTGCTCACCATCTTTTTGCACCTGCTTGATGCTTCTCCAGTCAAGCGGCAAGTCGGCCAGCCAGTCCCGGCCGATCAGATTCGATCCGGAGTCCTTGACGACGAGTAGCGGGAGCTCCTTGGAGATCTCCGATACGCACGCAGACGTTGATTTGGCGAGGTAGAGGAACCGGCTCCCCTGAATACGTACGAGCGTACGTAGCTGTGCGTTAGACGGCTCCAGCTTAAGCAGCCCACGGAGCTCAGAGCAAAAAGTATCCGATGAGATAAGCGAGACGGATGCACCAGTGTCAATCTCCATTCGAACAGGCGTCTCCTCGATGATGATAGTCGTCTCAATCGCATGCAGCGTATCGCATGCACATGCAGCGTATGTGCCTCCTCTTGGTCTACTTCCACCTCTCTAATGGCCTGGTCCGTGCGACGATTGGCAGCTGCTGGCGACTTGCAGGCCGCAGCTGTGTGGCCCACCTTCGAGCTCAGTCGAAACACTTCTTTTCCAGAAAGGGACACTTGCTTGCCACGTCGCTGGAAGAGGCATCTGAAACAGCGCTTTGATTGATCAGGAAGGCCTCTTGGCTAGCGGATTTCTTCACAAGCGAGTTGCCTTCAGCAGCCAATGCCTGAGCCTGTGCCAGGGTCAATGCAATGTCAAGCGTCAAATTGCATACAATATTATGTATTTAAAAATAAAAGATTTAAAATGAAATGAAAGAAACAAAAGAAATTAACAAAATGAATAATTTTTAGCATATAGTAAGCTATGCCTATATAGCAATTTAATTCAAAAAATTTCCTATAGAGATGGTATTAAAAAAGCTAAAAATATATTAATTTGCAAGTAAATTTAAAAATATTTAAAAGAACTTTAAAGTATATTAACTAGTAACTCATTATTTCCTTAAAGAGATACTATTGTCAATATAATTATATTTTGAAATGCAATCTTAGGTATCCTCAGAAGAAAAAAGGCAATCTCTAATTGTTTGCCTTAATGCCTTTATTAAATTGTCTAGCTAAGATTATATTTGTATATCATATATTCCTATTAAACATAACCACTATCTATTTCTGTCTTTACTTTTTGGGGTTTCTCCTAGGCCCTAAGGTCCCTAGAAACATGTTCAAATAGCAAAAAAAATAAAATACAATCATCAAGGCTTTGTTTTTATTTCTTTTGCTAGTTTTCTTAATTTTGCTTGTTTTTCAATACAACAATAGTACACAAATAAGCTACACTGAATTTAACCAATGAATATGAGCAAAATGGATTAATTATTGTTTCTTTCATGAAAAAACTGTTATCTTATTATTTAAATATTTTTCACTCATATTTAGGCTGTAAGGGGCCTACCTAGGCTAGATTGCACTTCTCTACTTGGAGTTCTCTACTTCTCTACTCTACTCTATCTTTTTACAGGACATGAAGTGTTTTGTAGCCATTTTTTCTTTTTTATGATTTATCTTATTGTTTGTCAAAATAACTTATAACTGATAATTGAAGTCACAAAAAGCAAAAAAAATATAGAATATAATTCAAGAATTAAGACAATACAGACTTGACAAGACAGTCCCTCGTTATTGCATGCTAACTGCATGTCGTTTTTTTACACGGTAACTAAAATAAATGGTTACCATGCTTTTCCGTGCTTTTTGGTTACTTTTCGCTACGCGCATCCCAACTTGCTTTTTGGTGCCCCAATCTATGAGGCCTTACTTCAAAAGTTTTCTCATAGCATATAATCTATGCTGTATAATAGTCTTATGCAGCAACCTATTAACCTAACCTAACAAAAGCAATATTGATTTTGTTAAAGTGGCGCTCTATTTTTATTTTGGAAAATCTTCTGCTTGATCAAGCATTAGTTCTGTACAAGACGGTAGCAAAGCAAATCATACGTATGAAAAGGAAATAAAATCAGGAATTAAAAAACTTTTCGCACCGAATTTCATTTTAATTCGAGACTTTTAACATTTCAAAAAGTACACGTACGTCGTCGGCTCACCAAGATATAAATTAAGGACGACTTAAGTGGACTTATACTTAAAGTCGTCCTTGATATAAATTGAAATCAAATTTGAACCAGACAGACAAAAAATAAGATAGAAAAAGTTAAAACAAAAGGAGACACTGGGAAAAAACAATACAATCAAAATATATAATTTTTTGATGCTTTTAAAATTAATTTGAAAATAAATCCTGAATCATATTAGAGAACTGATCGAATTAACAACAGCGACGACTTTATAGATCGAAGAAAAGAGAAGATAGTAAGCATGTGTGCATCAGTTGACGAATTCACTGTTAGTTATTTATTGGTGAGATGTTATCACTTAAAGCGTTAGGTAGTCTGTTGTCTAAAAATATAATAAAGTAAAAAGTTTGATATATTAAATTTGTTATTTTTTACTTAAAATAATTCTAATTATTTTGGAAACATAATTCAGTTTTTTCTATTATTTATATTTTAGTCTTATAGCTGTTGGTTAAGTAAATTTTCAAATACCCAGGTTCTGTAGACAGTAGACCCAGTTTTTTTGCAATACTACTAGATGGCCTATTCTAATGTCATGTGATTCTAGACTTATTGTCCTTGTTCTAGTTCCACTTGGTCTCATTTCTATTCTTTTTAATAATGGCATATTGATTGTTCAAAATCTCAATCTCTTGCCTAGTGTCTGGTGATTCCTTTCCAATCCACATATATGCACAACCTTGGGAATCACCTGGCGGTTTCTATTGGCAACACACACATGTAAGTCGCTATTGGCTGAGAGCAGTCACGTGACTACTATTCTGTCTGTGACGTTGTCACTTTAAGTAGCCCCGCAAGTGCCGTTTTGACATACGGTACCAATCTTTAATATTACTAGTTCCGTTCTCTCACGTTTGCTTAAAGTAGTGCCCTAAGAATTTTAATCAGCTGCGTACATTTGTAAAGTCTGCGTACAGCGCGCGATCGATAATTTCTGTTCCTGTTTTTCTCAGCCGGCCAATAGAAAAACCAAGCCTGCAGCCATTGATTGCATTAACATTAACTTTAACTGATATTACGGCCAAGTGCTACCGCTACAAATTTGCCTCTGCCGCATTCATTTGCCTCGCTTATTCTCGAGGCCGCCACACTAGTATCGTCACACTGTCCAATAGCAACAATTACATGTGTGTGTTGCCAATAGAAACGACCAGGTGAATCCCTAGGTTGCGCCCAAGCATACCAATCCAGATACATGTAAATGAGACAGAGGCTTGTGGGCAGCATAGGTTTAAAATCCCTCTGAGCTATTACTCATTGCTAGTAAACTTGTTGGAGCTGCTTGTTCAAGTGCCCGGAGCAGCTAGTGGTTGGAGCATTAGGCTGGATGCTGTGCATTCTAGCTCAGTATAGCGACTGCTTTGCACTGTTTCTCTACAGATATTCTGTATTGAGCTAGAGCTGCACTAGTAGTACACGTGCACAGTGCAAAATCTGAAATCATATGGCTAGCTCTAAAGCTGCTCCTACACCAGAGAAATTTGGAGACCGCATGGTCCATCCTCCATTGGCACCAACCTGAGCTTCTGCGCTAGCTGACTATGTGGGATTCCCAGGCATTTAGACTGCCTGCCTCTTACATGTAGTAGGTCTACAGTGTGGGGTCAGGGAACCATACTACCTCTACAACCTGGGTGTGTTCAAGTACAAGTTGGAGACCCACATGGCCTTGTGCAGCAGTGTGCCAGTACTGTACGCCCATGGTTTAGATTGCACTGTGGCAACCATCCAGCACAATGCCAAAGAGACCTAGATCGATGTTGAAGGCCTTAACATGTGCTGGATGAGAGAGTCTTGCGTTTTCGATCTCTTTCTCATGGCGGCCCAACCCACTGTCCCCATAGGTAGATCCACTTGGTTGGCATGACCCCGCTGCTGCCGCTGTTCGCGCAGGCTACCACCAGAGCAGGTGGAACTTTCAGGATGAGGCCAATCCACCACAGTTGGTGACGAATTTGATGGGAATCTGACTCCCAATCTTAATCCCAGTCAGCCTGGAACCCCAGCTTACCGAGTCCTGACCCCGAAGCTACTGGCCCAAATCCCCAGAGCTGATGAGTCCCGATCCTGAAATAGCCAGTTTAAATTTTATGAACTCCGCCGCAATTCTGTATCGTTCATACGTATACCTTACCTCGTGGCCTACTGGTATAAATTATGATCCCGCACAAGCTCTCGCACAACACAAATGGAAAATGTGCTTCAGGTGGGATATGGCCGAGTTTCCAATCCTCAGCGCCTCATCAACCTGTTGGAGGAGTGGCCGCGGAGACGATCGTCCATCCGCATGTGAAGGTTGGCGCCTGGTCTGTCTACCAGGAGGTCAGGGACCGCAGTTGGGCGGTGAAACGTCCCAATGGTGAAGCTTTCGAAGGCTGTTGTTGGCCTAGCACCTTTGCATGGCCCGACTTTCAGAGCCGGTGTGCGCTGGTGAATGTTATGCAGATGCAGTTTTGTGGCTTGACTTGCACTGTGCTGATGTGCGTACGTGAATGTCGCTGGCGCCTCTCCGGTGTTCATGCGTGCTGGCTCCATTGTGCCCAGGCGCAGTTGGCGCCAGGCAGTTCGTCGCTGTACTTGAACGATGGCCACAGCCTGAGTTGCGACGGCAGCCAAAGCGACTCCATCCTGCTAGATTTTAGCTTCTCGGGCGGGACGCTGACCAGCCGCGGCAGCGTGGCGGGCTTTATCTCCAATATCGCCTTTGTGGGCGTCCTTGGCCGCTTGCCGGCGTCCGCCTCCTCCGGGCTTGGCGTCACAAACTGCGGATCTCCGACACGATGCCCAACACCGAGTGACCGTGACCATTTCGCAGGCTCAGGAACGCGGCTGCTTCCCGGCGGGCCTCCCAGGAGCTGGGACGAGCTGTGAAGAGCAGGCGCCCTTTTTGCACTTGGCAGTCCTGTATTTTTGGGAATTTCTGTTGCATTCGATCCTCATTACCATCTTCTTACAATACTTGTATGCCTATTTATTTAGCATATCATTCATACCAAGATATTTATTTTTGTTTTGCTATTGTCTACTAGTATTGTCTATTATTTGGTTTGAATTAAACATAATAATCGTACCCTTTATCTCAGCATGATAGTGGTAGCGCGTTGATGCACTGGCGGGTTGTGCATGATTGTTGTAGAGAGGTGATGCACTGGCGGGTTGTGCATGGTTGCAGAGAGGTGATGCACTGGCGGGTTGTGCATAGTTGTAGAGAGGTGATGCACTGGCGGGTTGTGCATAGTGGTAGAGAGGTGATGCACTGGCTGGTTGTGCATGATTGTTGTAGAGAGGTGATTGTTGTAGAGCACTGGCTGGTTGTGCATGATTGTTGTAGAGAGGTGATGCACTGGCGGGTTGTGCATAGTTGTTGTAGAGAGGTGATGCACTGGCTGGTTGTGCATGATTGTTGCAGAGAGGTGATGCACTGGCGGGTTGTGCATAATTGTTGTAGAGAGGTGATGCACTGGCGGGTTGTGCATAGTTGTAGAGAGGTGATGCACTGGCGGGTGTGCATAATTGTTGCAGAGAGGTGATGCACTGGCGGGTTGTGCATAGTTGTAGAGAGGTGATGCACTGGCGGGTGGTGCATAATTGTTGCAGAGAGGTGATGCACTGGCGGGTTGTGCATAGTTGTAGAGAGGTGATGCACTGGCGGGTGGTGCATAATTGTTGCAGAGAGGTGATGCACTGGCGGGTTGTGCATAGTGGTAGAGAGGTGATGCACTGGTGGTTGTGCAAATTGTTGTAGAGAGTTGATGAACTGACGAGCATGCAGTGATGCAGCAACAAAGGCTTGCATTTCACCTGATTGCACCTGAGCGGGTGATCCCTTTTAGTTTTGTGCAAAATGCAAATTCAATTAACGTTTGTGGTCATGGTCTGATAAGAGTCTTCTTTGCTTAGTGTCATGTTCTTCTTTGCTGAGTTTATTTCGTTGCCTTTCCCAGGAATAAAAGGTTTGCTTAGTGGTCATGTTCTTCTTTGCTGAGTTTATTTCGTTGCCTTTCCAGGAATAAAAGGTATCCTTATTTAGCTAAAACACGCAAATTAGCTTCCATGAATTTTGGATTTTTGGATTTTTGGATTTTTGACTTTTATCAATTTTATCAACCTTATGCCTCAACCTACGAGTGTGCAGGCTT
>NIVC01002022.1:0-181511 GCA_002269645.1 Macrostomum lignano | reverse complement strand
ATATCGAAATTAGCATGTAAATGAAAATATAGTTTTATTACGTGCTTGATTTAATTATGAAAGTTTCGTTCATTTATTACTTATGGTAATATACGAGCTACGATTCGTCCCGAGAATCTATATTGACGAATTTAGATCGATTAGTAATATGGACGATACTAATCGATGTGGCGTCGGATGTCGAGAGTTTATTTTAATCAATTCACAATATAACAACCTCGTATGTCTGATACTATAGATAGCAACGAGCGTAGCGAGTACTAGTAGTATTGTAATGAGACGTGTGGATCGAGGAAGGCTTGAGCGAGAGCAAGAAAAAGATTTAATACGTTTTATATACTGCTAACTATTCTATGAATTATACGGTATAACAAAAAATACGTCATCGCTAATAAATTAAATAAGAAGGTTAAATTTAAGTGTAATGTACATGTAGAAAGAGATTATATACTGTATACTTACACGTACGACGCAGAATAGGAAAAAAGTATGAAAGTGACATCGTCACAATATCCACTAAATAGTTTTTAACGGTAGATGTAGCGTAAACTTGTATTACAGCGTAAAACTTGTGCTTTTGATAGACAAAAATTAGTTAATCAATAAACGAATCACAAATTTTACAGGACCGGAACAACGAGCGAGTGCTTTCTGACGAGCAGATCCTGGCCATTATTAAGATGAAGGAGGACAGCCTGAAAGCAGCGAGACAATGACAAAGTGGGCACAATGACCTACCTGGCCATCGGAATGTGTCTCAGTTTTGGCAAGGGCAACGCTAAAGGCTGAACTTTATTACAAGTGCTGAACTTACATTAGGAACGACCAGAAAACCGATTAGCCCCTGTCGCCATCTTCCACTGACTTTTATTTAGGCCACTGTCTTTACCTCAAGCCGTGTACACCGTCATCAACCGAACTAATAATAAAAAAATCGTTCATCTTTGATGCAAACAAACTGTTCTAAATGGTAACAAACCTAATTGAGTCACGTTATTTCGAAATTGTAACGACAGAAAAACTTCACGGCTTCAGCAATGCATTCACTTTCCCAGTCACTGTTCACTCATTCAGCAATTCAATCAGTTATCAGGTTACTTATTTATCTTGAAGAAAAAAGGCGACAGTTTATGAGATTAATTATTGAAAAAATTAAAAAATATAGGGTCTACTGGAAGACACGACCTGAAAACTCGACCTGAAAACCTGAAAGCCTGAAACTTGGTGACCGCCTGAACCACAGCACCGAGGTCGCCATGGCACACTACCAGTGCACACGGAGGCATATCGCGTGCCGGGCCCGTATCGTTGATAAAATCATTTCGGCCGCCTATTAAAAGAGTAAGTTTTTCAGTTTTAGAATTTTTTAAGACTCTTCGGGATATAATGATATAATAATATGGTACTAATAATAGTTTTACGTAGAATATAGTTACATAATGTACGTATAATACTTTTAAAAATTTGTATTTAATAATCTAACTATTAACAATAAATCGGAATTTAAATATCTAGCCGTCATTTTTACCGTTACAACCAGGCTTTATTCTATAACTTCCGCAAAACAATCTTCCTATTTCTCAGGCCACGTCTAAAGCCGGCAAAAAGCCACGAGCCGCAGCTGCCAGAACCGTGCCACAGCAAAGACGGCGGCAAAAAAACCAATGGCCAGCGCCGATGACCGCCGCAAGCAGCAACTAGCATCCACGTGCAATTTCTTGGGAAAAGCCCAGTAGAGTTGGGTCAACAAATACCGCATCGTGGAGAAGGCACTCAAGTTGCTGCGGCAGCGAGACTACAAAGTCGCAAAAATGGAGACCAGAGATTCCGGCTTCAGAAGTAGTAGTCTAGAATTCATATCATTTTTAGTGCCTTCAAATGAATCTTTTCAAATTCACCATAAACTTTCAATTATCCGCTTCATTTTAGCTCACTAAAAAAATACCAAATTTTATTTGCCTGAATACTAAAATTTTGCTTCAGTGTTTGCAAACATTGTAAAAAATCTTACCTACAAACAATATATACTTTTGCTCTCTTATTACTTAGTTCTTGGATTTTTGCTTGCTTTTGCTCTTTCCGATTTTTTGTTTTTCATTTATATTTCTGCTTTTCTCTATCGCTCTTCGCTGTGTAACCATTTTAAATATTTATAGTTTTGCAGTCTACAGCTTTGTTAAAAATAAACACATTAAAAGAATGAAAAAATCTCTTGTGTAAAATAAAGATAAGATCTCTTACAACACATGCAAAATAGAAAGCCAAGAATGAATTTTAAATACGACCTGTTCATCGTACTTATCCTTTAACATATATTAAGTAAAGTGCATGTAATAGTGTCTGAATAGAGGGCCAGAATTGTAGTGGAGCAAAGTGCATGTAATAGTGTCTGAATAGATGGGCCAGCTTTAGTGGAGCAAAGTGCATGTAATAGTGTCCGAATAGAGGCCAGCTTTAGTGAGCAAAGTGCATGTAATAGTGTCCAAATAGAGGGACAGCTATAGTAATAGTGTCGAGATTAAATGGTATCTTTTTCCGGGATACACTCAAGTTTAGCATCCCTTGATGACGTTCATGTCAAGCCTTCATAAAATTTGTACTTGAAGGTGTAGCAACAGTGAAATGTATTTAAAAAGTGAAAGAGACATCAGTGAAACTAGAACAATTAAGAGAAAGCACCCTGAACTTTAAATCAGAAGCACTCATAAACAGTCAATTACATGTAAGATCAGTGAGGTAAACGATAATATCAGCTCTGTTAGTTAGCAAGTTCTTGTAAGCAAGTTAATTTCAATGATCAAAATTTGAGCACCCTGCCACCCTCTGTCTAGTGACCATTAAATAAATTAGACAACTGCCTAACTTGCTTTTACCCTACCCAATGTGTGCAGTGGTTTTTAATACAAACTCAGTAATAACAATTGTAGCTGACTGACACGCAGCACCCTCCATCCAATACACACTGAGGGAGTTAGAATGTACCAACGGTCTCTTCTCTGCCTTTCAAAAACTGAATTTCACCTCCGATCGTGGTGGAAGTCTCAGATGTCTCACTCTGTTAAAACATATTCGAAGATCCCAGATGAAATATAATAACATTGCCGCGAGTTTGTACACCGCTCAGAGCTTACCCGGTCAAGTTTGAACCAGCCAGTTGCTCAGAGAAGTTATCGAGCAAATTAACGAGCACTCCAACAGACACAGTCCTCTCAATTTTTTTGTAATTTTGTTGAGTATAGACTAGCAGGATAGACTAGTAAGATAAGATAGGAAACCAGTTCTCTGAATATTTATGAGCTAATCCCTTTGGAAATTAATTTAGCTTAGTAAAAATAACGTGTACGATCAGGGCAAGGCTCCTGGGCTCCTGGTTTTATTTCTTGAGCTGTTTGTAAGTCATAGGGAAAGTGTAACAGTATTGTGAGCAATTTGTATATAATTCTCACCTGTTGTGTGTTTTGACGAATCAGAATTTAAACACGGTGTATAATACTACTAGTAGTTTTTCAGCATATCAAATATCAATCGAGAAATTCGAATTCTTTTTGCACGTAGTTTTGTCCGCATCATGCATTCCGGTGCTCCCGAACCCCTATTTCCATGCAATTTTGTCCGAAACCTGCAATTGCCTGCTCCTTAGGGATCTGCGTGGCAGGTGGTAGTTAATGGCGCAATTGAGCGCGTGGCCAGCGTAAGTTGAAATTCTGGGCAACCCCCAATCCTCCAAACGAGACGCCCGCTCCTTAAAACAATAGTTGTGCTGTGTGGCGAAGTTTCAGCAGCTGCCAACACCTGCTGTGCTGGACACACAATTGGTCTTGCCTCGCCCACACACAGCGCTGACCGTCGCCCTCCCTCCCTCGAGTCCAGAAGCCGCCCAAGCGGCGCCAATTGACGTAAAGATAGATGACCTGCTGGACACACAATTGGTCTTACCTCGCCCCATACACACACACGTAGCGCTGGCCGTCGCCCTCCCTCCGTCGAGTCCAGAAGCCGCCCAAGCAACGCCAGTTGACTTTGAGATAGATGACCCGGTAGAGCTCACCAGTGCCTTGGCCGGGGGCGGACCTTCAGCCGGGGCCAGCCGGTCGTTGCTGCAGGCTTCGGTTTCTTGGGCGCAGGAGGGCGGCGAGGGCCACCACCCAAAACGCCGCGGGTCCACATTGAGTCCACACTGACTTATAATCGAGCAGATGGTAGGCTCAGTGTCAGAGTTGCCCGAAGATAGTGAGATTAGACCTACACTTTTTACCATGGCCGAATCAACCAAGCCTCATGGGCCGGCCCGAGTGAAGCAGCGCCCTGCTCGTCCCGCCGGGCAATTTTCAGCACGTTGGCGCGCTACATACGGGATGAGTGGTGTCAAAACCCCTCAGTTGCTGCGCTTCGCGCGCAGATCCAGCGCATGCGCCTGGATGGACAGCGGGCCGGGGTTCAAATGCCGCAGCTACTTGAAACCGTGACCAGGGCCGTGTCCGTGGACTGCCGCCGCTTGGAGTCCATTGTGAGTGTGGCCAAATTCCGGGTGGATGAGAGCGCTATTTGCTTTCAGTGCGAATGCATGCGCGCTCCGCCGCGGGTGCGCCGCCGAGATCTTCAAATTCTTGGACAATTACCTTTAGATGGTAAAGACTATTTCTTTGTGGCGAATACAGACACTTCGAATCTTCCTGGTAGGCATTGGGTTGCGGTTTGGGTGAGTAGCAGGCGGGTTCGGGGGCGCCGAGGACGAAGAGTCGGGGAATATTTTGATTCGCTTGGTTTAAGTCCACCGGAAAATGTTAGACGGTAGTTGGGGCGAGAATGTGGGGATTTCGAAATTGGTCCTACAGTCGATTTGCTATTCAGGATCCTCGGACTGGTTATTGTGATATTTGGGTGTTGTTTTATTTGTATTTCAAACTGACTCGTGGTGGTAGTCTTCGATTCTTTTAACGCGTCTCCTTGGTAGTGGGCCTTGACGAGGAAATGAGTTTCGGCGCGCGTATTTTTGCCTACGACGCTTTGCAACACAAGTGTTACCTCTATTCTTGTAATGCAGAAATATGCCGAAAATGCGTTTTGGACAAGTTGGTTGGTTGATCCAACTTGAGATCTTTCTTCTTTTGAATTCTTTGTGGGTACGGTGCAGTGTAGTTGGAATTCCTGCATGTAGAATACCCTACCATTTGGTTCGGTACCTTACTATTTAATTTTTAATAGAAAAATAAGGTATGTGCGTAATAAAATTTCTGACGGGTACCTTATTACGTATTTTGCAATTGACAATGGGGTATGACCGAAATTTTCTATTACTACTAATACAGACTGGTGCAGACCATACAGAATACAGACTGGTGCAGACCATACAGAATACAGACTGGTGCAGACCATACAGAATACAGACTGGTGCAGACCGTACAGAATACAGACTGGTGCAGACCATACAGAATACAGACTGGTGCAGACTTTACAGAATACAGACTGGTGCAGACCGTACAGAATACAGACTGGTGCAGACCATGCAGAATACAGACTGGTGCAGACCGTACAGAATACAGACTGGTGCAGACCATACAGAATACAGACTGGTGCAGACCATACAGAATACAGACTGGTGCAGACCGTACAGAATACAGACTGGTGCAGACCGTACAGAATACAGACTGGTGCAGACTTTACAGAATACAGACTGGTGCAGACCGTACAGAATACAGACTGGTGCAGACCATGCAGAATACAGACTGGTGCAGACCGTACAGAATACAGACTGGTGCAGACCGTACAGAATACAGACTAATACAGACCACAGACTACAGACTACTACAGACCACAGAATACAGACTGGTGCAGACCATGCAGAATACAGACTGCTACAGACCACAGAATGCAGACTGCTACAGACCACAGAATGCAGACTGCTACAGACCACAGAATACAGACTGGTACAGACCACAGAATGCAGACTGCTACAGACCACAGAATACAGACTACTACAGACCACAGAATGCAGACTACTACAGACCACAGAATACAGACTGGTACAGACCATTCAGAATGCAGACTGCTACAGACCACAGAATGCAGACTGCTACAGACCACAGAATGCAGACTGCTACAGACCACAGAATACAGACTGGTACAGACCATTCAGAATACAGACTGCTACAGACCACAGAATGCAGACTGCTACAGACCACAGAATGCAGACTACTACAGACCACAGAATACAGACTGCTACAGACCACAGAATACAGACTGCTACAGACCACAGAATGGAGACTACTACAGACCACAGAATGCAGACTGCTACAGACCACAGAATACAGACTGCTACAGACCACAGAATGCAGACTGCTACAGACCACAGACTGCAGACTGCTACAAACCACAGACTGCAGACTGCTACAAACCACAGAATACAGACTGCTACAGACCACAGAATGCAGACTGCTACAGACCACAGACTGCAGACTGCTACAAACCACAGAATACAGACTGGTACAGACCGCAGAATACAGACTGGTACAGACCACACAGAATACAGACTACTACAGACCGCAGAATACGCCGGGGCTGTTGCCCCCAGGACCCCGGGTCCTGCACGTAATGGCGTGGTGAACTATCTGTGCAGTATGAGACTGGTATGGCCTTTATCCCAGCCAGCGATGCTCACACCTGCCTCCCCTGGCGGGCTGATAGCTCAAGAGACTCTGTCTCCTGATTTTCACCTTGCAAGGCGCACTTCGAAGGGTACTTGTCCCGTGGGTGTTAAGACAGGCCCCCTTGGGCCCTGCCGAGCTGATTCGTTGGCGCCGGGTCCTGGTGTGACCATAAACGCACCCTCTAATGTCCCAGTGTAACTCCGTGCTGATGGACGCTTGGCCAGGGAGTAGTCTGGTCGCTAACGGTTCCCCTTGCGCTTTTGGGTCCCCCCGCGGGTGGTATTTTGCTTTTTGGGGCCTGCCGCTTGGTTTGGGGTTGCGGCCTTGCGGCTCTTTGCCTGTGTTCTGCAGGAAGTCCCACCTTTTTACTTCCAGCCAATGGCTTCTAACCGAAGTAACAAACCGGCTGTGGATGACACAGTGCCTCCGGCCTCGGCTGGGGCCGTGGACTCCTCGGCCATACCACCTGCTACCATCGGGGACGCCTCGGCGAGACCCGTGGAGCCAACTCTGAGCGGTGCCTCCGAGAAGACACCTGCTACTCCAGCTGCTAAGAAACGCAGCACCACCTCTGGAGCTGCCCGCCGTCGACTTAACAAGGCGAGGCGGGCCAAGGAGGGCGGAAGCCAAACCGGTGCCAGGGGCCAACGGCCCGCGGCAGCGGAAGCTTCCCAGTCTGGGGCGGTGGCGGAAGAGGGCCTCGAGCCCACGGAAGCCCCTGCCCAGGATAGGGAGGCCGATGCAGCCGGGAGGGTGGACAGCCCACCTGAAGAAAGCTCCACTGACCCCGGGCCTCCTACGCTGATGCGGCAAAGAGGCAACCGGCGGTTGTCATCCTGGGAAAGGACGCGCGCCTGTCTCCCGATCAGCTGAAGCAGGTGAGAAGTGCCGTTGATGGCCTCCTGTGGAAGCAAACTCTGAAGGGCACGCCTCTGAACATTCATTCGAATGCGACGAGGGACTCGTGCCTTCTCATTTGGCCCAGTGATGCTGACTCGGGTCGGCGGCTCCTTGAGCTGCTGCCCGAGCAGAGCTGGGACCTCAACCTAGCCTTCTGCAGAGAGGACGAGCGCCCCCGGACCAAGAGGCATCGAATCTGGGTCCCGGCCAGGAGCGTTGTTACCTCTGCTGACGAGCTCCGGAAAGGACTGCTAGCAGTCAACCGGGAGCTTCCCGCCGCGGGCCTAGTGGTGCATGACACCCTTAAGCGCACCGACGGCACTGGCTTCACAGCCATCCTGGGGCTGTCGGACGCCTGGATGAGGCGTTATCACACGGCAGCTTCATCAACGTCGGCCTTTGGAAGCTGCGCATCCGCTCCTACGAGGCCGACCCTCCCCGTGGCAGTGAGCAGGGCGGGCGGGATGCGGAGGCGGCCGGGGCCGAGGCGCAAGCCTCTGCTCAGACTGCCAAAGCAAACCGCCCTGCCCGGCAGCACGGCCGCGCGGGCAAAGCTGAGCGCGCTGCTGAGGGCGGAGGCGACCGACGCCCGGCGCGCAGCACCAAGCGGCGCGGCCTGTACCAGCGTGCAGCTGAGGCAGTCCGTACCGCCAAAATCCCAGCTGAGGCGAGAGGTCGCCGGGACGCCTAGGCGCACCAGTTCGTCCAGGGAGGGTGGGGACGTCCCAGCTGGGCCCAACCCCTCGGGGCAGGGCCGACTGGAGACGGACCCGCCTGCCCAGGCGGCTGGCTGCTCCAGGGCATTGGGCCAATCTGAGGCGGAGGACCCCATGGATGGTGGGCAAAGGGCGGCGAACGCTGCCTACTGCCTTCCGGCCAATCGGGGGCCTTTTGCTGAAGAAGAGCCCATGGACACCGGCGACCCCGACCCGAAGCCGGTGAGCGCCGAGGAGGAGGAGGAACTCCTGGCGGCTGCAACATCCGATCTGCAATGATGCCAGCGACTACCTGGTGTCTGCAGATCAACACCCAGCACTGCGTGGCGGCGTCGGTCAACCTGATGCGCACGGCAGAGCAACAGCTTCCGGGCCTGGTCTTCGTACAGGAGCCCTGGATGACTAAAGGTAAGCCAAATAATGTGCCATCTGGCTACCACTGTTTTTGCATGGCAGGCTCTCAGCCTCGCCCAAGATCTCTGGTCTTTGCTGCAAAAGCTTTTGAGGCATGGATGAGACCTGATCTCTCGACTGGGGACATCTGTGTTGTTCAAATCAATAACCTCATTCCCAATAAACCTGTGCTGGTAGCATCTGCCTATTTCCCAGGCGATGCCCCAGTTGTCTGCGACGCGTTAGTCAACCTTACTGACTATGCTGCGTCCCATCGGTTCGAGCTGCTCATTGCAGGGGATGTGAACGCACACCACCTGCATTGGGGCAGCAAGAACATCAATAGCAGAGGCGAGGAGCTGCTGGCCTATGTCAGCAGCACTAACCTCAACTTCTGTAACGTGGGCAATGCACCAACGTTCAATAATGGGCGGTGGGCCGAAGTCATCGACACCACCATCGCCTCACCCGGACTGCTTTCCGCAGTTACGGGCTGGCGAGTGTGGGACGATGACTCGCTCTCGGACCACCGCTTTATCCGCTTTTGCATTGGGCTGACCAAGCAAAAGCCTAAGGTCACTTGGAGTCGGAACGTCAGGAACACCGATTGGGCCGCCTTTGGCTCGAAGCTGAGCCGCGGCCTTCGGGATCTTGACCCCCCCAGTGACCTCTCTGACTGCCAGGTAGTGGACGATCTCGCCTCCTCCCTGGGCGGGGCGATCACCACTGCCTTTGAAGCAGCCTGCCCCCTAAAGGCCTATAAAGGCAAGAAATCTGCTCCCTGGTGGAACCCAGAGCTCGGGGCCCTTCGGCGCCGAGCCAGGACCCTCCAAAGGCGAGCGCTCAAAACCAAAGACCCATCTGACAGAGAGGCCTATACCCGTGCGATCCACGAGTTTAAGGGCCAAGTCAGAAGGGCCAAGACGGCCAAGTGGCGCCAATATTGCGAAGGGCTTGAGGGCTCTCGCCCCGTAGCCCGCGTGGTTAAGGCACTCACTAATGACCGTTTTTCTAAACTCTCTGTTGTGAAGAGACCTGACGGCTCGGTCACAGAGAGTTCGGAAGAGACTCTAGAGCTCATGCTCAACAGTTTTTTCCCTAAATCTCCGACTCAGCAGGGCCCGCCCGACCACACAGTGGGAGGGCAAGGCCTAGCTAAGTCTATGATCACCAAAGACCGCATTATTAGAGCGGCAAGGTCCTTTAACCCGTTCAAGGCGCCTGGGCCCGACGGCATCTACCCAGCGTTCTTGCACGAGGCGGTGAAAAACCACCGCTTCCTGGACCTGCTCTGTCGTCTCCTTCGAGCTTGTATGGAGCTGGGCTATGTACCAGTTGCATGGAGAGAGGCCCGGGTGGTCTTTATCCCCAAGCCTGGAAAGAGCGACTACCAATCGGTGAAGGCCTTCAGGCCTATCAGCCTCACTTCTTTCTGCCTCAAGCTCCTCGAGAGACTGGTGCTTTGGCGCCTACTTTCGGTCGAGCTGAAGCGCTTCCCACTCTCGCAGAACCAGCACGCCTTCCGCGCGGGCAGGTCAACCGAGAGTGCTCTCCATGTCATTGTTGACTTCCTGGAGAGGGCCGTTCTTGGCAGCGGCTTTGCCCTCTCGCTTTTCCTGGACATTGAGGGGGCCTTCGACAACGTCATCTTCGAGGCCTTTTGCAGAGCCCTGGAATCCAGGGCCACGCACCCTCACCTTGTCCGGTGGATCATGTTCATGATCCGAAACCGCACTGTTGTGGCCCACCTGAGCGGCAGCTCTCTTTCGGTGCCTGTCCTGAAAGGGGGCCCCCAGGGCGGCGTTCTCACCCCCGTTCTCTGGAACATGGTCATGGATGAGTTGCTTTGCAGTGATCTCCACGACCCCATTCTCAAGGTGGGCTATGCCGATGATGTGACCGCGATATGCGCGGGCCCCTCGGTTGATACCATCAGAGACCTTCTGCAGGGCTTTCTGGGACGAGCGGAGCGTTGGGCAGACCAATGTGGCCTTAGACTCTCAGAGTCGAAAACCACAGCAGTCATGTTTACCAACAAACTGCTCTGGACCATTAAGCCCCTCACCCTCTATGGAAAGAATATTTCCATGGAGAAGCAGGTCCGCTGCCTGGGCCTCACTCTGGACCACAGGCTTAACTGGACTCCGCACATTCAAACTAAAGCCAAAAAAGCCCTGGCTGTACTGGCTCAGATCAGGCGCGCCGTGGGCACCACCTGGGGGCTCACCCCCAGGAAGCTGTGGTGGATTTACACTGCCATCATCCGCCCCTCGATCAGTTACGCCAGCCTCGTGTGGGCTAGCGGCCTGAGCGTCAAGAGCAACCTCGACGCTCTCTACAAAATCCAGGGCAGAGCCTGCCGCATGACTATGGGCGCTCCACCCTCTACTCCTTTTGAAGGCATGAATGCCTTCCTCTGTGCCCCTCCTTTGGATATTTATATCAAAGGAGAGGCGGCGAAGAGCACCCGGCGTCTTCTGGATGCTGGGGTGGCCTTCAAGAAAGTGCGGGCCTTTAAGAAGCGGTCGCTTATCCCGCACTCTGACCTCTGCCTCAAGGCTCTCGAGGAGTGTGGCGGGCTCAACATCCTCACGGACTCGATCCCAGCCACCCTTCTCCTGAGCCAAAGGTATAAGGTCACCATTCAGCCTCGACACGAGGCGAGTGACAGCTGGAGCGACTCTGAAGTCCACTGTTACACTGACGGCTCTATGAGGCATGGTCTTTCAGGCTTCGGAGCCTGCGTCTTCTTCAAGGGAGAAGTGGTGTGGAGCTACTCCCAGCACACTGGGCTCAACTCCAGTGTTTTTCAGAGCGAGGTGCTTGCCATCAGCTCCTGCGCGGCAGAGCTGCGCCGAAGGCAGCTTAGCGGCCGGAAATTTATTTTTCACTCTGACAGCCAAGCAGCCCTTCGGGCCCTCTGCCGCAGCACCGCCAGCTCCAGGTCCGTCCTGGACTGCAACACCCAGCTCAACGGGCTTGCGCTAGGCAACCAGGTGGAGCTCAGATGGATCCCGGGCCACGCCGGCTTCCTCGGCAACGAGCGCGCTGACCTGCTGGCCAAGGCTGGCTCCGCCGGCGCGCTGCTGGGGCCGGGCCCGGGTGCCCCCATCCCCGCCTCGGTGATCAACTCCCGCGTTAAGCGCTGGGCTGACTCCGAGCATCTCCGCAGGTAGGTGGCACGACACCCGGAATTGTAGGCAATCCCGTGCTGCCGTCCCCTGTCCCTCTCCTCTCCTGCGTAGAGCCCTCCTCAGGCTCAACCGCAGAGACCTCAGAGCAGTTAGCATGGCCCTCTCCGGGCATGGCTGCTTCTCTCGCCACCGCTTCCTTCAGGGCCAAGTACCCGAGGAGCGGTGCCCCTTCTGCCGCTCAGGCAGTGAAAACGCCGAGCATTTTATCTGCCACTGCCCGGTTTTCACCAGGGCCAGGCTTACTCACCTCGGGCCAAACCCGGTTCTCTCCGACGTTTGTAGGCCCGAGAGCATCCCGCTGCTCGCCCGGTACCTCAGGGACACCGGACGAGCTGATTTCTTCCCCACCGTCGGTGAGGAGGACCGCGCTGCAGGCGAGACCGACGGGTCCCCTGAGCGACACCACTTCAACGGAAGTCGTTGGTCGCCAGGGGCTAGCGGAATGGGCGGTCTCCTCCGCCTCCTCGCTGCATCCGCCGGACGCCCCCTGCAGCTAAGTCAAGTAAGTCAAGACCGCAGAATACAGACTGGTACAGACCATACAGAATACAGACTGGTACAGACCATAGAATACAGACTACTACAGACAACAGAATACAGACTGCTACAGAGCATTTTCAATAGCTAATAACTTATTAAATATTGTACTTTAAAAACATGTCGTGACAATTTTTCATTGACTGCAAAGAGTTCAGATAAGTGGCGACGCAGCCCCGGTTCACTGTACAGCAAAAACACTACGAGAATTAGCTGTTAGGGAGACCTGCCCCACCCCAGCTGTTGTGCAGGGCTGCTGCCTTGTATCAGGAGGGGTGCGGCTGACCGTCTCCCACCGTCCTCTCTCCGCTGCTGCAGCCGTGAGACCAGATTCAGCTGTTCCCATTGGACAGGAATCTCATGTGAGGCGAAATGCTGCATATATAGTATGCATTTTTTGGCTTGAGTGCTGAAGAGACTGCCTGGACTCCCCAAGTTGCTGCGCCGATTCGCCACGACAATTGCTGACAGCTCATGTGAGTGACTGGCCTCCTGACTGCCTTTGGTGATGGAAGTGTCTGGGGACAGTGCTCTGTGTGCTAGGAGCAGGGACTGGGATCGGAGATCAGAGACTGGGATCAGAGACTGGGGTCAGGGACTGGGGTCAGGGATCAGAGACTGGGATCAGTGCCAGAAGATCAGGGACAGGGGTCTAGTACACAGATAGTAAACAGCACATGTCTCATATTGGACAGTGTTCTGTGTGCCAGTACACAGCACATGCCTCATATTGGACAGTGTTCTGTGTGCCAGTACACAGCACATGCCTCATATTGGACAGTGTTCTGTGTGCCAGTACACAGCACATGCCTCATTGGACAGTGTTCTGTGTGCCAGTACACAGCACATGCCTCATATTGGACAGTGTTCTGTGTGCCAGTACACAGCACATGCCTCATATTGGACAGTGTTCTGTGTGCCAGTACACAGCACATGCCTCGCACTGGACAGTGTTCTGTGTGCCAGTACACAGCACATGCCTCATATTGGACAGTGTTCTGTGTGCCAGTACACAGCACATGCCTCATATTGGACAGTGTTCTGTGTGCCAGTACACAGCACATGCCTCATATTGGACAGTGTTCTGTGTGCCAGTACACAGCACATGCCTCATATTGGACAGTGTTCTGTGTGCCAGTACACAGCACATGCCTCATATTGGACAGTGTTCTGTGTGCCAGTACACAGCACATGCCTCATATTGGACAGTGTTCTGTGTGCCAGTACACAGCACATGCCTCATATTGGACAGTGTTCTGTGTGCCAGTACACAGCACATGCCTCATATTGGACAGTGTTCTGTGTGCCAGTACACAGCACATGCCTCATATTGGACAGTGTTCTGTGTGCCAGTACACAGCACATGCCTCATATTGGACAGTGTTCTGTGTGCCAGTACACAGCACATGCCTCATATTGGACAGTGTTCTGTGTGCCAGTACACAGCACATGCCTCATATTGGACAGTGTTCTGTGTGCCAGTACACAGCACATGCCTCATACTGGACAGTGTTCTGTGTGCCAGTACACAGCACATGCCTCATATTGGACAGTGTTCTGTGTGCCAGTACACAGCACATGCCTCATATTGGACAGTGTTCTGTGTGCCAGTACACAGCACATGCCTCATATTGGACAGTGTTCTGTGTGCCAGTACACAGCACATGCCTCATATTGGACAGTGTTCTGTGTGCCAGTACACAGCACATGCCTCATATTGGACAGTGTTCTGTGTGCCAGTACACAGCACATGCCTCATATTGGACAGTGTTCTGTGTGCCAGTACACAGCACATGCCTCATATTGGACAGTGTTCTGTGTGCCAGTACACAGCACATGCCTCATATTGGACAGTGTTCTGTGTGCCAGTACACAGCACATGCCTCGCACTGGACAGTGTTCTGTGTGCCAGTACACAGCACATGCCTCATATTGGACAGTGTTCTGTGTGCCAGTACACAGCACATGCCTCATATTGGACAGTGTTCTGTGTGCCAGTACACAGCACATGCCTCATATTGGACAGTGTTCTGTGTGCCAGTACACAGCACATGCCTCATATTGGACAGTGTTCTGTGTGCCAGTACACAGCACATGCCTCATATTGGACAGTGTTCTGTGTGCCAGTACACAGCACATGCCTCATATTGGACAGTGTTCTGTGTGCCAGTACACAGCACATGCCTCATACTGGACAGTGTTCTGTGTGCCAGTACACAGCACATGCCTCATATTGGACAGTGTTCTGTGTGCCAGTACACAGCACATGCCTCATATTGGACAGTGTTCTGTGTGCCAGTACACAGCACATGCCTCGCACTGGACAGTGTTCTGTGTGCCAGTACACAGCACATGCCTCATATTGGACAGTGTTCTGTGTGCCAGTACACAGCACATGCCTCATATTGGACAGTGTTCTGTGTGCCAGTACACAGCACATGCCTCACTGGACAGTGTTCTGTGTGCCAGTACACAGCACATGCCTCATATTGGACAGTGTTCTGTGTGCCAGTACACAGCACATGCCTCATATTGGACAGTGTTCTGTGTGCCAGTACACAGCACATGCCTCATATTGGACAGTGTTCTGTGTGCCAGTACACAGCACATGCCTCATATTGGACAGTGTTCTGTGTGCCAGTACACAGCACATGCCTCATATTGGACAGTGTTCTGTGTGCCAGTACACAGCACATGCCTCATATTGGACAGTGTTCTGTGTGCCAGTACACAGCACATGCCTCATATTGGACAGTGTTCTGTGTGCCAGTACACAGCACATGCCTCATATTGGACAGTGTTCTGTGTGCCAGTACACAGCACATGCCTCATATTGGACAGTGTTCTGTGTGCCAGTACACAGCACATGCCTCATATTGGACAGTGTTCTGTGTGCCAGTACACAGCACATGCCTCATACTGGACAGTGTTCTGTGTGCCAGTACACAGCACATGCCTCATATTGGACAGTGTTCTGTGTGCCAGTACACAGCACATGCCTCATATTGGACAGTGTTCTGTGTGCCAGTACACAGCACATGCCTCATATTGGACAGTGTTCTGTGTGCCAGTACACAGCACATGCCTCATATTGGACAGTGTTCTGTGTGCCAGTACACAGCACATGCCTCATATTGGACAGTGTTCTGTGTGCCAGTACACAGCACATGCCTCATATTGGACAGTGTTCTGTGTGCCAGTACACAGCACATGCCTCATATTGGACAGTGTTCTGTGTGCCAGTACACAGCACATGCCTCATATTGGACAGTGTTCTGTGTGCCAGTACACAGCACATGCCTCATATTGGACAGTGTTCTGTGTGCCAGTACACAGCACATGCCTCATATTGGACAGTGTTCTGTGTGCCAGTACACAGCACATGCCTCATATTGGACAGTGTTCTGTGTGCCAGTACACAGCACATGCCTCATATTGGACAGTGTTCTGTGTGCCAGTACACAGCACATGCCTCATATTGGACAGTGTTCTGTGTGCCAGTACACAGCACATGCCTCATATTGGACAGTGTTCTGTGTGCCAGTACACAGCACATGCCTCATATTGGACAGTGTTCTGTGTGCCAGTACACAGCACATGCCTCATATTGGACAGTGTTCTGTGTGCCAGTACACAGCACATGCCTCATATTGGACAGTGTTCTGTGTGCCAGTACACAGCACATGCCTCATATTGGACAGTGTTCTGTGTGCCAGTACACAGCACATGCCTCATATTGGACAGTGTTCTGTGTGCCAGTACACAGCACATGCCTCATATTGGACAGTGTTCTGTGTGCCAGTACACAGCACATGCCTCATATTGGACAGTGTTCTGTGTGCCAGTACACAGCACATGCCTCATATTGGACAGTGTTCTGTGTGCCAGTACACAGCACATGCCTCATATTGGACAGTGTTCTGTGTGCCAGTACACAGCACATGCCTCATATTGGACAGTGTTCTGTGTGCCAGTACACAGCACATGCCTCATATTGGACAGTGTTCTGTGTGCCAGTACACAGCACATGCCTCATATTGGACAGTGTTCTGTGTGCCAGTACACAGCACATGCCTCATATTGGACAGTGTTCTGTGTGCCAGTACACAGCACATGCCTCATATTGGACAGTGTTCTGTGTGCCAGTACACAGCACATGCCTCATATTGGACAGTGTTCTGTGTGCCAGTACACAGCACATGCCTCATATTGGACAGTGTTCTGTGTGCCAGTACACAGCACATGCCTCATATTGGACAGTGTTCTGTGTGCCAGTACACAGCACATGCCTCATATTGGACAGTGTTCTGTGTGCCAGTACACAGCACATGCCTCATATTGGACAGTGTTCTGTGTGCCAGTACACAGCACATGCCTCATATTGGACAGTGTTCTGTGTGCCAGTACACAGCACATGCCTCATATTGGACAGTGTTCTGTGTGCCAGTACACAGCACATGCCTCATATTGGACAGTGTTCTGTGTGCCAGTACACAGCACATGCCTCATATTGGACAGTGTTCTGTGTGCCAGTACACAGCACATGCCTCATATTGGACAGTGTTCTGTGTGCCAGTACACAGCACATGCCTCATATTGGACAGTGTTCTGTGTGCCAGTACACAGCACATGCCTCATATTGGACAGTGTTCTGTGTGCCAGTACACAGCACATGCCTCATATTGGACAGTGTTCTGTGTGCCAGTACACAGCACATGCCTCATATTGGACAGTGTTCTGTGTGCCAGTACACAGCACATGCCTCATATTGGACAGTGTTCTGTGTGCCAGTACACAGCACATGCCTCATATTGGACAGTGTTCTGTGTGCCAGTACACAGCACATGCCTCATATTGGACAGTGTTCTGTGTGCCAGTACACAGCACATGCCTCATATTGGACAGTGTTCTGTGTGCCAGTACACAGCACATGCCTCATATTGGACAGTGTTCTGTGTGCCAGTACACAGCACATGCCTCATATTGGACAGTGTTCTGTGTGCCAGTACACAGCACA
Source organism: Macrostomum lignano (assembly GCA_002269645.1). Classification (NCBI taxonomy): domain Eukaryota; kingdom Metazoa; phylum Platyhelminthes; family Macrostomidae; genus Macrostomum; species Macrostomum lignano. The sequence goes on along the minus strand of NIVC01002022.1, from coordinate 164,107 downwards.
TGCCTCATATTGGACAGTGTTCTGTGTGCCAGTACACAGCACATGCCTCATATTGGACAGTGTTCTGTGTGCCAGTACACAGCACATGCCTCATATTGGACAGTGTTCTGTGTGCCAGTACACAGCACATGCCTCATATTGGACAGTGTTCTGTGTGCCAGTACACAGCACATGCCTCATATTGGACAGTGTTCTGTGTGCCAGTACACAGCACATGCCTCATATTGGACAGTGTTCTGTGTGCCAGTACACAGCACATGCCTCATATTGGACAGTGTTCTGTGTGCCAGTACACAGCACATGCCTCATATTGGACAGTGTTCTGTGTGCCAGTACACAGCACATGCCTCATATTGGACAGTGTTCTGTGTGCCAGTACACAGCACATGCCTCATATTGGACAGTGTTCTGTGTGCCAGTACACAGCACATGCCTCATATTGGACAGTGTTCTGTGTGCCAGTACACAGCACATGCCTCATATTGGACAGTGTTCTGTGTGCCAGTACACAGCACATGCCTCATATTGGACAGTGTTCTGTGTGCCAGTACACAGCACATGCCTCATATTGGACAGTGTTCTGTGTGCCAGTACACAGCACATGCCTCATATTGGACAGTGTTCTGTGTGCCAGTACACAGCACATGCCTCATATTGGACAGTGTTCTGTGTGCCAGTACACAGCACATGCCTCATATTGGACAGTGTTCTGTGTGCCAGTACACAGCACATGCCTCATATTGGACAGTGTTCTGTGTGCCAGTACACAGCACATGCCTCATATTGGACAGTGTTCTGTGTGCCAGTACACAGCACATGCCTCATATTGGACAGTGTTCTGTGTGCCAGTACACAGCACATGCCTCATATTGGACAGTGTTCTGTGTGCCAGTACACAGCACATGCCTCATATTGGACAGTGTTCTGTGTGCCAGTACACAGCACATGCCTCATATTGGACAGTGTTCTGTGTGCCAGTACACAGCACATGCCTCATATTGGACAGTGTTCTGTGTGCCAGTACACAGCACATGCCTCATATTGGACAGTGTTCTGTGTGCCAGTACACAGCACATGCCTCATATTGGACAGTGTTCTGTGTGCCAGTACACAGCACATGCCTCATATTGGACAGTGTTCTGTGTGCCAGTACACAGCACATGCCTCATATTGGACAGTGTTCTGTGTGCCAGTACACAGCACATGCCTCATATTGGACAGTGTTCTGTGTGCCAGTACACAGCACATGCCTCATATTGGACAGTGTTCTGTGTGCCAGTACACAGCACATGCCTCATATTGGACAGTGTTCTGTGTGCCAGTACACAGCACATGCCTCATATTGGACAGTGTTCTGTGTGCCAGTACACAGCACATGCCTCATATTGGACAGTGTTCTGTGTGCCAGTACACAGCACATGCCTCATATTGGACAGTGTTCTGTGTGCCAGTACACAGCACATGCCTCATATTGGACAGTGTTCTGTGTGCCAGTACACAGCACATGCCTCATATTGGACAGTGTTCTGTGTGCCAGTACACAGCACATGCCTCATATTGGACAGTGTTCTGTGTGCCAGTACACAGCACATGCCTCATATTGGACAGTGTTCTGTGTGCCAGTACACAGCACATGCCTCATATTGGACAGTGTTCTGTGTGCCAGTACACAGCACATGCCTCATATTGGACAGTGTTCTGTGTGCCAGTACACAGCACATGCCTCATATTGGACAGTGTTCTGTGTGCCAGTACACAGCACATGCCTCATATTGGACAGTGTTCTGTGTGCCAGTACACAGCACATGCCTCATATTGGACAGTGTTCTGTGTGCCAGTACACAGCACATGCCTCATATTGGACAGTGTTCTGTGTGCCAGTACACAGCACATGCCTCATTGGACAGTGTTCTGTGTGCCAGTACACAGCACATGCCTCATATTGGACAGTGTTCTGTGTGCCAGTACACAGCACATGCCTCATATTGGACAGTGTTCTGTGTGCCAGTACACAGCACATGCCTCATATTGGACAGTGTTCTGTGTGCCAGTACACAGCACATGCCTCATATTGGACAGTGTTCTGTGTGCCAGTACACAGCACATGCCTCATACTGGACAGTGTTCTGTGTGCCAGTACACAGCACATGCCTCATATTGGACAGTGTTCTGTGTGCCAGTACACAGCACATGCCTCATATTGGACAGTGTTCTGTGTGCCAGTACACAGCACATGCCTCATATTGGACAGTGTTCTGTGTGCCAGTACACAGCACATGCCTCATATTGGACAGTGTTCTGTGTGCCAGTACACAGCACATGCCTCATATTGGACAGTGTTCTGTGTGCCAGTACACAGCACATGCCTCATGGACAGTGTTCTGTGTGCCAGTACACAGCACATGCCTCATATGGACAGTGTTCTGTGTGCCAGTACACAGCACATGCCTCATATTGGACAGTGTTCTGTGTGCCAGTACACAGCACATGCCTCATATTGGACAGTGTTCTGTGTGCCAGTACACAGCACATGCCTCATATTGGACAGTGTTCTGTGTGCCAGTACACAGCACATGCCTCATATTGGACAGTGTTCTGTGTGCCAGTACACAGCACATGCCTCATACTGGACAGTGTTCTGTGTGCCAGTACACAGCACATGCCTCATATTGGACAGTGTTCTGTGTGCCAGTACACAGCACATGCCTCATATTGGACAGTGTTCTGTGTGCCAGTACACAGCACATGCCTCATATTGGACAGTGTTCTGTGTGCCAGTACACAGCACATGCCTCATATTGGACAGTGTTCTGTGTGCCAGTACACAGCACATGCCTCATATTGGACAGTGTTCTGTGTGCCAGTACACAGCACATGCCTCATATTGGACAGTGTTCTGTGTGCCAGTACACAGCACATGCCTCATTGGACAGTGTTCTGTGTGCCAGTACACAGCACATGCCTCATATTGGACAGTGTTCTGTGTGCCAGTACACAGCACATGCCTCACTGGACAGTGTTCTGTGTGCCAGTACACAGCACATGCCTCATATTGGACAGTGTTCTGTGTGCCAGTACACAGCACATGCCTCATATTGGACAGTGTTCTGTGTGCCAGTACACAGCACATGCCTCACTGGACAGTGTTCTGTGTGCCAGTACACAGCACATGCCTCATATTGGACAGTGTTCTGTGTGCCAGTACACAGCACATGCCTCATATTGGACAGTGTTCTGTGTGCCAGTACACAGCACATGCCTCATATTGGACAGTGTTCTGTGTGCCAGTACACAGCACATGCCTCACTGGACAGTGTTCTGTGTGCCAGTACACAGCACATGCCTCATTGGACAGTGTTCTGTGTGCCAGTACACAGCACATGCCTCATATTGGACAGTGTTCTGTGTGCCAGTACACAGCACATGCCTCATATTGGACAGTGTTCTGTGTGCCAGTACACAGCACATGCCTCATATTGGACAGTGTTCTGTGTGCCAGTACACAGCACATGCCTCATATTGGACAGTGTTCTGTGTGCCAGTACACAGCACATGCCTCATATTGGACAGTGTTCTGTGTGCCAGTACACAGCACATGCCTCATATTGGACAGTGTTCTGTGTGCCAGTACACAGCACATGCCTCATATTGGACAGTGTTCTGTGTGCCAGTACACAGCACATGCCTCATATTGGACAGTGTTCTGTGTGCCAGTACACAGCACATGCCTCATATTGGACAGTGTTCTGTGTGCCAGTACACAGCACATGCCTCATATTGGACAGTGTTCTGTGTGCCAGTACACAGCACATGCCTCATATTGGACAGTGTTCTGTGTGCCAGTACACAGCACATGCCTCATATTGGACAGTGTTCTGTGTGCCAGTACACAGCACATGCCTCATATTGGACAGTGTTCTGTGTGCCAGTACACAGCACATGCCTCATATTGGACAGTGTTCTGTGTGCCAGTACACAGCACATGCCTCATATTGGACAGTGTTCTGTGTGCCAGTACACAGCACATGCCTCATATTGGACAGTGTTCTGTGTGCCAGTACACAGCACATGCCTCATATTGGACAGTGTTCTGTGTGCCAGTACACAGCACATGCCTCATACTGGACAGTGTTCTGTGTGCCAGTACACAGCACATGCCTCATATTGGACAGTGTTCTGTGTGCCAGTACACAGCACATGCCTCACTGGACAGTGTTCTGTGTGCCAGTACACAGCACATGCCTCATATTGGACAGTGTTCTGTGTGCCAGTACACAGCACATGCCTCATATTGGACAGTGTTCTGTGTGCCAGTACACAGCACATGCCTCATATTGGACAGTGTTCTGTGTGCCAGTACACAGCACATGCCTCATATTGGACAGTGTTCTGTGTGCCAGTACACAGCACATGCCTCACTGGACAGTGTTCTGTGTGCCAGTACACAGCACATGCCTCACTGGACAGTGTTCTGTGTGCCAGTACACAGCACATGCCTCATATTGGACAGTGTTCTGTGTGCCAGTACACAGCACATGCCTCATATTGGACAGTGTTCTGTGTGCCAGTACACAGCACATGCCTCATATTGGACAGTGTTCTGTGTGCCAGTACACAGCACATGCCTCATATTGGACAGTGTTCTGTGTGCCAGTACACAGCACATGCCTCATACTGGACAGTGTTCTGTGTGCCAGTACACAGCACATGCCTCATATTGGACAGTGTTCTGTGTGCCAGTACACAGCACATGCCTCATACTGGACAGTGTTCTGTGTGCCAGTACACAGCACATGCCTCATATTGGACAGTGTTCTGTGTGCCAGTACACAGCACATGCCTCATATTGGACAGTGTTCTGTGTGCCAGTACACAGCACATGCCTCGCACTGGACAGTGTTCTGTGTGCCAGTACACAGCACATGCCTCGCACTGGACAGTGTTCTGTGTGCCAGTACACAGCACATGCCTCATATTGGACAGTGTTCTGTGTGCCAGTACACAGCACATGCCTCATATTGGACAGTGTTCTGTGTGCCAGTACACAGCACATGCCTCATATTGGACAGTGTTCTGTGTGCCAGTACACAGCACATGCCTCATATTGGACAGTGTTCTGTGTGCCAGTACACAGCACATGCCTCATATTGGACAGTGTTCTGTGTGCCAGTACACAGCACATGCCTCATATTGGACAGTGTTCTGTGTGCCAGTACACAGCACATGCCTCACTGGACAGTGTTCTGTGTGCCAGTACACAGCACATGCCTCATATTGGACAGTGTTCTGTGTGCCAGTACACAGCACATGCCTCATTGGACAGTGTTCTGTGTGCCAGTACACAGCACATGCCTCATATTGGACAGTGTTCTGTGTGCCAGTACACAGCACATGCCTCATATTGGACAGTGTTCTGTGTGCCAGTACACAGCACATGCCTCATATTGGACAGTGTTCTGTGTGCCAGTACACAGCACATGCCTCATATTGGACAGTGTTCTGTGTGCCAGTACACAGCACATGCCTCATATTGGACAGTGTTCTGTGTGCCAGTACACAGCACATGCCTCATACTGGACAGTGTTCTGTGTGCCAGTACACAGCACATGCCTCATATTGGACAGTGTTCTGTGTGCCAGTACACAGCACATGCCTCATATTGGACAGTGTTCTGTGTGCCAGTACACAGCACATGCCTCACTGGACAGTGTTCTGTGTGCCAGTACACAGCACATGCCTCATATTGGACAGTGTTCTGTGTGCCAGTACACAGCACATGCCTCATATTGGACAGTGTTCTGTGTGCCAGTACACAGCACATGCCTCATATTGGACAGTGTTCTGTGTGCCAGTACACAGCACATGCCTCATATTGGACAGTGTTCTGTGTGCCAGTACACAGCACATGCCTCATACTGGACAGTGTTCTGTGTGCCAGTACACAGCACATGCCTCATATTGGACAGTGTTCTGTGTGCCAGTACACAGCACATGCCTCATATTGGACAGTGTTCTGTGTGCCAGTACACAGCACATGCCTCATATTGGACAGTGTTCTGTGTGCCAGTACACAGCACATGCCTCACTGGACAGTGTTCTGTGTGCCAGTACACAGCACATGCCTCATATTGGACAGTGTTCTGTGTGCCAGTACACAGCACATGCCTCACTGGACAGTGTTCTGTGTGCCAGTACACAGCACATGCCTCACTGGACAGTGTTCTGTGTGCCAGTACACAGCACATGCCTCATATTGGACAGTGTTCTGTGTGCCAGTACACAGCACATGCCTCATATTGGACAGTGTTCTGTGTGCCAGTACACAGCACATGCCTCATATTGGACAGTGTTCTGTGTGCCAGTACACAGCACATGCCTCATATTGGACAGTGTTCTGTGTGCCAGTACACAGCACATGCCTCACTGGACAGTGTTCTGTGTGCCAGTACACAGCACATGCCTCACTGGACAGTGTTCTGTGTGCCAGTACACAGCACATGCCTCATATTGGACAGTGTTCTGTGTGCCAGTACACAGCACATGCCTCATATTGGACAGTGTTCTGTGTGCCAGTACACAGCACATGCCTCACTGGACAGTGTTCTGTGTGCCAGTACACAGCACATGCCTCATATTGGACAGTGTTCTGTGTGCCAGTACACAGCACATGCCTCATATTGGACAGTGTTCTGTGTGCCAGTACACAGCACATGCCTCATATTGGACAGTGTTCTGTGTGCCAGTACACAGCACATGCCTCATATTGGACAGTGTTCTGTGTGCCAGTACACAGCACATGCCTCATATTGGACAGTGTTCTGTGTGCCAGTACACAGCACATGCCTCATATTGGACAGTGTTCTGTGTGCCAGTACACAGCACATGCCTCATATTGGACAGTGTTCTGTGTGCCAGTACACAGCACATGCCTCATATTGGACAGTGTTCTGTGTGCCAGTACACAGCACATGCCTCACTGGACAGTGTTCTGTGTGCCAGTACACAGCACATGCCTCATATTGGACAGTGTTCTGTGTGCCAGTACACAGCACATGCCTCATATTGGACAGTGTTCTGTGTGCCAGTACACAGCACATGCCTCATACTGGACAGTGTTCTGTGTGCCAGTACACAGCACATGCCTCATATTGGACAGTGTTCTGTGTGCCAGTACACAGCACATGCCTCACTGGACAGTGTTCTGTGTGCCAGTACACAGCACATGCCTCATATTGGACAGTGTTCTGTGTGCCAGTACACAGCACATGCCTCATACTGGACAGTGTTCTGTGTGCCAGTACACAGCACATGCCTCATATTGGACAGTGTTCTGTGTGCCAGTACACAGCACATGCCTCATATTGGACAGTGTTCTGTGTGCCAGTACACAGCACATGCCTCATATTGGACAGTGTTCTGTGTGCCAGTACACAGCACATGCCTCACTGGACAGTGTTCTGTGTGCCAGTACACAGCACATGCCTCATATTGGACAGTGTTCTGTGTGCCAGTACACAGCACATGCCTCATACTGGACAGTGTTCTGTGTGCCAGTACACAGCACATGCCTCATATTGGACAGTGTTCTGTGTGCCAGTACACAGCACATGCCTCATACTGGACAGTGTTCTGTGTGCCAGTACACAGCACATGCCTCATACTGGACAGTGTTCTGTGTGCCAGTACACAGCACATGCCTCATATTGGACAGTGTTCTGTGTGCCAGTACACAGCACATGCCTCATATTGGACAGTGTTCTGTGTGCCAGTACACAGCACATGCCTCACTGGACAGTGTTCTGTGTGCCAGTACACAGCACATGCCTCATATTGGACAGTGTTCTGTGTGCCAGTACACAGCACATGCCTCATATTGGACAGTGTTCTGTGTGCCAGTACACAGCACATGCCTCATACTGGACAGTGTTCTGTGTGCCAGTACACAGCACATGCCTCATATTGGACAGTGTTCTGTGTGCCAGTACACAGCACATGCCTCGCACTGGACAGTGTTCTGTGTGCCAGTACACAGCACATGCCTCATACTGGACAGTGTTCTGTGTGCCAGTACACAGCACATGCCTCATATTGGACAGTGTTCTGTGTGCCAGTACACAGCACATGCCTCATATTGGACAGTGTTCTGTGTGCCAGTACACAGCACATGCCTCATATTGGACAGTGTTCTGTGTGCCAGTACACAGCACATGCCTCATATTGGACAGTGTTCTGTGTGCCAGTACACAGCACATGGCTCGCACTGGACAGTGTTCTGTGTGCCAGTACACAGCACATGCCTCACTGGACAGTGTTCTGTGTGCCAGTACACAGCACATGCCTCACTGGACAGTGTTCTGTGTGCCAGTACACAGCACATGCCTCATATTGGACAGTGTTCTGTGTGCCAGTACACAGCACATGCCTCATATTGGACAGTGTTCTGTGTGCCAGTACACAGCACATGCCTCATATTGGACAGTGTTCTGTGTGCCAGTACACAGCACATGCCTCATACTGGACAGTGTTCTGTGTGCCAGTACACAGCACATGCCTCATATTGGACAGTGTTCTGTGTGCCAGTACACAGCACATGCCTCAACTGGACAGTGTTCTGTGTGCCAGTACACAGCACATGCCTCATATTGGACAGTGTTCTGTGTGCCAGTACACAGCACATGCCTCATATTGGACAGTGTTCTGTGTGCCAGTACACAGCACATGCCTCATATTGGACAGTGTTCTGTGTGCCAGTACACAGCACATGCCTCATATTGGACAGTGTTCTGTGTGCCAGTACACAGCACATGCCTCGCACTGGACAGTGTTCTGTGTGCCAGTACACAGCACATGCCTCATATTGGACAGTGTTCTGTGTGCCAGTACACAGCACATGCCTCGCACTGGACAGTGTTCTGTGTGCCAGTACACAGCACATGCCTCATACTGGACAGTGTTCTGTGTGCCAGTACACAGCACATGCCTCATATTGGACAGTGTTCTGTGTGCCAGTACACAGCACATGCCTCGCACTGGACAGTGTTCTGTGTGCCAGTACACAGCACATGCCTCATATTGGACAGTGTTCTGTGTGCCAGTACACAGCACATGCCTCATATTGGACAGTGTTCTGTGTGCCAGTACACAGCACATGCCTCATACTGGACAGTGTTCTGTGTGCCAGTACACAGCACATGCCTCGCACTGGACAGTGTTCTGTGTGCCAGTACACAGCACATGCCTCGCACTGGACAGTGTTCTGTGTGCCAGTACACAGCACATGCCTCATATTGGACAGTGTTCTGTGTGCCAGTACACAGCACATGCCTCATATTGGACAGTGTTCTGTGTGCCAGTACACAGCACATGCCTCATATTGGACAGTGTTCTGTGTGCCAGTACACAGCACATGCCTCATATTGGACAGTGTTCTGTGTGCCAGTACACAGCACATGCCTCATATTGGACAGTGTTCTGTGTGCCAGTACACAGCACATGCCTCATATTGGACAGTGTTCTGTGTGCCAGTACACAGCACATGCCTCATATTGGACAGTGTTCTGTGTGCCAGTACACAGCACATGCCTCATATTGGACAGTGTTCTGTGTGCCAGTACACAGCACATGCCTCATATTGGACAGTGTTCTGTGTGCCAGTACACAGCACATGCCTCATATTGGACAGTGTTCTATGTGCCAGTACACAGCACATGCCTCATATTGGACAGTGTTCTATGTGCCAGTACACAGCACATGCCTCATATTGGACAGTGTTCTGTGTGCCAGTACACAGCACATGCCTCATATTGGACAGTGTTCTGTGTGCCAGTACACAGCACATGCCTCATATTGGACAGTGTTCTGTGTGCCAGTACACAGCACATGCCTCATATTGGACAGTGTTCTGTGTGCCAGTACACAGCACATGCCTCATATTGGACAGTGTTCTGTGTGCCAGTACACAGCACATGCCTCATATTGGACAGTGTTCTATGTGCCAGTACACAGCGCAAGCCTCATATTGGACAGTGTTCTGTGTTTTTTACCGCAAGTAAAAACTGTTAGATACGAGTTTGAGTTCTTTCTCATGATACGTTTTTACGATTTTTCCAGAAAAGGTGGCCTTAGTGCTGGAGGAACTGAGATCCGTGACTTTGGGACCAGGGAGTGTCTGACGGTGACCGGTATTTTCATCACCCGCAAGGCCGTGAAGCATGGCGACCGAGCCAGCCAACTCTGACTGCACTGGTTTCTTGGCGCTGTCCATCAACGCGGATGGTTCAAGTCGAATAGGAAATCTTAAAGGAGACTTGCTTCCTAGTGGACTGATTGAAATAGCGTTTTCAGCGGCAACGCAGCACGTGTTGTTACATGAGGCGAGTGGGTATTGGAAGAAGGTGGGAATTGCATTAAGAAATGTGGTAAATGCGTGGACACGGACAAAAAATTATTGGTGGTTCGAGCCAGAACAGGCAGGGAATGAGACAAGTCAGGCGGCAGGTCAGGCGGCAGGTCAGGCGGCAGGTCAGGCGGCAGAGGCGGCAGGTCAGCCGGCAGGTCAGGTGACAACTGCGAAGGAAGCTGCGGCAGAGCTAAAAAAAGAAGTTCGAATGTGTTACCAAAAACTTCTGTCAGCCAAGCAGAAGTCTCAGCTCAGCATAATCACAGTTTCTGAATGGAGCGGACAGGGTAACCTGAAACCATTTTGTGACTTGCTAGGCCCCGATTGGGAATGTGTCTCCCACATTCTAAATCGTTATCCACCGGATACCATCGTTACAGCCTTTAATACTGAAGTCTGGCAGCTGCAGCATGAGTGTTTCACGGCATCCGACAAGGGCCGCTATCTGTTAACGAAGCTCAAGATGAGAGCCAATGGCATGATCTTGGCCTACTTCTCTGTACATCTGCCAAGCAAAAATGAAGAGAAAAAGCAAGCATCTTATAGAAATTTAAAAGAAAAGCTTGATCAGCTTTGCCGCGAAACCCAACCTCCAGACTTGATCATGATCGGTGGCGATTGGAAAATTGGGCCTGAAGACCTTCGACATGAGATTCATCCAAACATTTTTCTAGCCTTTAGCAATGAAGATGGCAGTACAAGCGCTCCGAGTGTAAAACATCCAATCGACAACTTCGCACTGATCTTGCCACCACGCTCGAGACTACAGACTACGCCAAGCTTTGATACAAAGAAAATAATGAGAGAGCTGCTAGGCAATTACACAAAGCAGCATGCTCCTATCTGGGCCGAGGTTCAACTTCCGGCACTGCGGCCTGACATTGGAAATCTGATGAGAGATTTGAATATAAACACTTAGCAGCAGCGGAGCTATCATGCGGCTGGTACACGAACGAGTGTGCGTCAGAGCTGTCCTCCATAGAGACCTGTCCGCGACTGGCAGTCTGCAAAAGCTGCTAATGGTAAATTTTCACAGACAATTCGCAGAACTGTGTGTACTTTAATTTAGTTTTAATTTCGAACCGTTTTTCGAACCGAATCGAATAAAAAAGACTATTAACTTATTTCAGAGCATATTTCATATTTTACTTAAGTAGTTCTCAAACTGATACTTTTATACGTAATTAATACTTGATTCGCACTCTAGATAAGAACTGCACGGGTCTGTATCTGTATCTGTACCTCTCGTCAAATGAAGATTGCGTTGGTTTATTCGGTTTTTTAATCGTTTTGCTTGTAGCTTTTTGTTTTTCCCTTGTTCCGCTTTAGGTAAACTTTGATTGCTCTATCGCTTTCCTCTCATGCATTATTCACCAGAGCGCAGCTTTACAAGATGGTGCACAAAATTTTTACTCTCGAGCGCTCGAAAAACTCGACGTTAATCCTTTCCTCTTACTCATTAGAAGATGCGCTTGTCTCATGATCGCACTCTTACACACATTAATAGATCCGCGTGTTTAGCACTTGTTACTCATTTTGGTTAACGATTTATGCACGTCGTTGATTATTTCTCTCCTCAAACACACAATTATTTATTTAGAGTTCGATGAAGAACCCGAAATGCTTATCCCAAATGGATTTTATTCCGTCAGCGATTGCGTCAGCGATTGCATGTACTAATTTGCGCTACATTTACAGGAAATTACATTTCAGGTATGTTTTTAATGTTTAACTTAAATTAAAGCCATTCGGTTGGTGTTCAAGTGTGCACCAGTATTTTAGATTTAGTCAGATGACGGAGCAGCAGCGCATTGATTGTCAGCAGCGTCTTGATTGTCAGCAGCGTCTTGATTGTCAGCAGTACATCGATTGTTAGCAGTACATCGATTGTTAGCAGTACCTCGATTGTTAGCAGTACATCGATTGTTAGCAGTACATCGATTGTTAGCAGTACATCGATTGTTAGCAGTACATCGATTGTTAGCAGTACATCGATTGTTAGCAGTACATCGATTGTTAGCAGTACATCGATTGTTAGCAGTACATCGATTGTTAGCAGTTCATCGATTGTTAGCAGTACCTCGATTGTTAGCAGTACATCGATTGTTAGCAGTACCTCGATTGTTAGCAGTACATCGATTGTTAGCAGTACCTCGATTGTTAGCAGTACCTCGATTGTTAGCAGTACCTCGATTGTTAGCAGTTCCTCGATTGTTAGCAGTACATCGATTGTTAGCAGTACATCGATTGTTAGCAGTTCATCGATTGTTAGCAGTACCTCGATTGTTAGCAGTACATCGATTGTTAGCAGTACATCGATTGTTAGCAGTACATCGATTGTTAGCAGTTCATCGATTGTTAGCAGTACCTCGATTGTTAGCAGTACATCGATTGTTAGCAGTACCTCGATTGTTAGCAGTACATCGATTGTTAGCAGTACATCGATTGTTAGCAGTACCTCGATTGTTAGCAGTTCCTCGATTGTTAGCAGTACATCGATTGTTAGCAGTACATCGATTGTTAGCAGTACCTCGATTGTTAGCAGTACATCGATTGTTAGCAGTACATCGATTGTTAGCAGTTCCTCGATTGTTAGCAGTACCTCGATTGTTAGCAGTTCCTCGATTGTTAGCAGTACATCGATTGTTAGCAGTACATCGATTGTTAGCAGTTCATCGATTGTTAACAGTTCATCGATTGTTAGCAGCGCCTTGATTGTCAGCAGTTCCTCGATTGTTAGCAGTACATCGATTGTTAGCAGTACATCGATTGTTAGCAGTACATCGATTGTTAGCAGTACATCGATTGTTAGCAGTACATCGATTGTTAGCAGCGCCTTGATTGTCAGCAGTTCCTCGATTGTTAGCAGTACATCGATTGTTAGCAGTTCCTCGATTGTTAGCAGTTCATCGATTGTTAGCAGTTCCTCGATTGTTAGCAGTACATCGATTGTCAGCAGCGCCTTGATTGTCAGCAGCGCCTTCATAGGGTGGTGGAAGGCCTGCATTTTCAGCATCCAAATCGCCAATCGCTTGCATAGCTTGAGTTAGACTTATATGAGATAGTGCAATCGTGTTCATGCACTCACATTTTCCTTTAGCAGCTTCAGGAGCTTTTCCTCCTTTCTAAATGAGTTGAATGCATCTAAACCTTGTAGCTTATTGATTAGTCTCTCAGAATCTACACCTGCGAACAAATTTGATGCCAAAAGCTTCAATACCTTCGAATAGTTTGCTTTGCTAAGTACAGTATCTCCTAGGGAAGATCCTCCGCTGGTGCGAACGATGGCATTATGGATGGAAGTCTATTGAAGCTTTTGGTTGTTGCAATTAATTCTGAAAATAGAATCACTTTCTCTCAATAGATTTATTCATCCCGTATTATTACAATGTGAAAATGCAAGCAGCCTCGGTTCTCATTGGTTGCTAAAACTCGAGCCAAATTCCTTTCAATCTTGGCACGCCATTTCAGAACAAATTTAGATTGATTTTTTGGTTTAAGCAAACAATGAGATGAGCGCTGCGCTGCTGAATGAGTTAAAGCATAGGGTGCACGAAAAAACTGTTCGCATGAGTCAGCGATTAGCTGAGCATCACACTACACACTTAAGGAGACGAAGTTTTTTTTCCAATAAAAGCAGAATGACTCAGTGCTGTCTGTAGCTTAAGAGGTAATTTTCAGTTTCGGCTAGCTTACAAGTATAACCATGCTGCAGCATGAATTCAGCACCTCCTTTAAAACATGCAGCTGCCAACCGAAAATGGAGTTTTTGAGTCTGACCATTTGTTTATGTATGCAGTTTAGTTTTGGACTAGCAATCTTCGCCCCCCCCCCCGATGGGGGACATCTAGATAGAATCTCTGTTCTCTACAAGTATCAATAAGATGGCCAAACAAAGCCTTCACATAGTCAATAGAAAAACTGCTCAGATGAAGTGCAATGCGAAAAGAAAACATCCTAAGACAGCAAGCATCCCCCCAGATAGCAATCACCTCCAGATAGCAAGCATCCCCCCAGATAGCAAGCACCCCCCAGATAGCAGGCACCCCCAGATAGCAAGCACCCCAGATAGCAAGCACCCCCAGATAGCAAGCACCACCAGATAGCAAGCACCCCCAGATAGCAAGCACCACCAGATAGCTAGCACCCCCAGATAGCAGGCACCCCCAGATAGCAGGCACCCCCAGATAGCAAGCACCTCCAGATAGCAAGCACCCCCAGATAGCAAGCACCCCCAGATAGCAGGCTCTCCCAGATAGCAAGCACCCCCAGATAGCAAGCACCCCCAGATAGCAGGCTCTCCCAGATAGCAAGCACCTCCAGATAGCAAGCACCCCCAGATAGCAAGCACCCCCAGATAGCAGGCTCTCCCAGATAGCAAGCACCCCCAGATAGCAGGCGACATGGTGGCTTTTTACTGTTAGACATGGTGGCTCTTTAATGTTAGACATGGTGGCTCTTTAATGTTAGACATGGTGGCTCTTTAATGTTCGACATGGTGGCTCTTGTATGTTTAACAATGTGGCTCTTTAATGTTTTACATGGTGGCTCTTTAATGTTTTACATGGTGGCTCTTTAATGTTCGACATGGTGTTCGCTTCACACTGGCTTTTAAATATCAGCAGGCTGCAGCAGGTATAGAGCGCCTACCCTGCCCTAACTCAAATGTGTCGTCTCATCTTTCAGTAAGATTGAAAGTCTGGCTGGGCATCAAGACAGAAGTAAATACTGCTCGCTTTTTTTCTACAACCCTAAAATTGTTGCCACTCAGCGGTATTCCGCTTTAAGCTCAGATTTATCTGGTTTGTAAACTCAACTATGACTCACATGACATATGGAAGAAGATATAATTATATTTTCTCCTTTGACAATCCTCTTAGCGCCAACTCGAATTATATAACAATGGCGACCCGAATGGAAGCTGACCATGTGAATAAGTACACTGCAAAATATTAGAGCAACTGCTAGAGTCAATTTTCAAGAGCAATGACTTGGAAAACTGGAAGTTGTGGGTTCGCAATTAACGTTATTGCACAAAAGTACACCGTTTCCTTCATCACAGGTAGCCTGCCTAAATTCTCCAATGAAAAAGAAGCCCGAATCGCAGAACTGATGAAGACTTTCCGCAGATGCGAACCTGTGGATGCTCGGGATCCGTCGAATAAAGAATTCCGTACTGGTACCTTTCAAGTTGAAAAGGATCAATTTATCCAGATCTTCAACAAGCTGAAACGCCTTAATAACTATGGTGTCAAGTATGGCATCAATATACAACATGAAGCGTCTTCTCTCGAAGGAACAAGAATCCAGTTGCATCAGCTCAGCATCAGTGAAGTGTACATGCCTAACGATAATATAAAGTTAGGGCCGCTGTACACTCCTGTGTGAGTGTGTGCCTGCGTACGTATCCGCGCGCTTGTGTGCCTGCTCAGGGGAGTCGGCGGAATGGGCAGTAATGCCTCTCGCCGGTTGTGTGCCTAAGTGCGCCAGGGTGCACACAACCCCCCTGCCTCTAATAATAATAAAAAAATCATCACAGTCTTAAGGTGTCTAATGGCCTTCGACTAGACCGAGCTAGTGGACCTGCAATGAATTTTAAGTACTTGGTTGCAAATTTATCCAATCTCGATCATCATGCGCACTAGAAAGTACACTTGGCTAGTTGAAGCAACCAAGTATCTTTGAATAGCCACTGGTGGTGTGGCTTGGCTAAATTATTTCAGCTGGGGGATTCTCCATCGGTACGGGCGGCAAAATGGCTAGGTGGACCTACTGTTAGAAAACACTTGCAGACAATTACGACACAAAATACACAGAGCCGCTTTAGTGCTTTCACTCACATTTCTGTGCGCCACGTGGCAGTCTTTGATTTCGCGGCAAATGACTCACCCACCCACAGCTGCGACCCATCTTGCTCTGCTTTGCTCAAAGGGAGCAACACAAGAGCCAGCATGCTAAGCTACTGAATTTGCAGAATGGGTTATGCGTGAATACTTGCTGTTGAGCAATTCAAAGCAGTTTTCAGAAACTCTGGCTGGGGCTTCTGACAGGCCTCACTCCTGGCGCTATCTCCTCCGATTTTCTCATCCGTCTCTACCCTGTCTCATCTCTCCAGTGTCTCATCTCTCCAGTGTCTCATCTCTCCAGTGTCTCATCCCCCGTGTCTCATCTCTCCAGTGTCTCATCTCTCCAGTGTCTCATCTCTCCAGTGTCTCATCTCTCCAGTGTCTCATCCCCCCGTGTCTCATCTCTCCCGTGTCTCATCTCTCCCGTGTCTCATCTCTCCCGTGTCTCATCTCTCCCGTGTCTCATTTCTCCCGTGTCTCATCTCTCCAGAGTCTCATCTCTCCCGTGTCTCATCTCTTCGGTGTCTCATCTCTCCAGTGTCTCATCCCCCCGTGTCTCATCTCTCCAGAGTCTCATCTCTCCCGTGTCTCATCTCTCCCGTGTCTCATCTCTCCCGTGTCTCATCTCTCCCGTGTCTCATCTCTCCCGTGTCTCATCTCTTCGGTGTCTCATCTCTCCAGTGTCTCATCTCTCCGGTGTCTCATCTCTCCAGAGTCTCATCTCTCCGGTGTCTCATCCCCCCGTGTCTCATCTCTCCAGAGTCTCATCTCTTCCGTGTCTCATCTCTTCCGTGTCTCATCTCTTCGGTGTCTCATCTCTCCAGTGTCTCATCTCTCCAGTGTCTCATCCCCCGTGTCTCATCTCTCCAGAGTCTCATCTCTCCCGTGTCTCATCTCTCCCGTGTCTCATCTCTCCAGTGTCTCATCTCTCCAGTGTCTCATCTCTCCAGTGTCTCATCCCCCGTGTCTCATCTCTCCAGAGTCTCATCTCTCCCGTGTCTCATCTCTCCCGTGTCTCATCTCTCCAGTGTCTCATCTCTCCAGTGTCTCATCTCTCCAGTGTCTCATCCCCCCGTGTCTCATCTCTCCAGAGTCTCATCTCTCCCGTGTCTCATCTCTCCCGTGTCTCATCTCTCCAGTGTCTCATCTCTCCAGAGTCTCATCTCTTCCGTGTCTCATCTCTCCAGTGTCTCATCTCTTCGGTGTCTCATCTCTCCAGTGTCTCATCTCTCCAGTGTCTCATCTCTCCCGTGTCTCATCTCTCCAGTGTCTCATCTCTTCCGTATCTCATCTCTTCGGTGTCTCATGTCTCCAGTGTCTCATCTCTTCAGTGTCTTATTTCTCCAGGGTATCATCTCTCTAGTGTCTCATCTCTCCCGTGTCTCATCTCTCCCGTGTCTCATCTCTCCGGTGTCTCATCTCTCCCGTGTCTCATCTCTCCCGTGTCTCATCTCTCCCGTGTCTCATCTCTCCAGTGTCTCATCTCTCCGGTGTCTCATCTCTCCAGTGTTTCGTCTCTCCCGTGTATCATCTCTCCCGTCTCTCCCGTCTCACCCGAGTCTCATCTCTACCGTCTCTCCGAGTCTCATCTCTCTCCCGTGTCTCATCATCTCATCTCTAATCTCTCACTGTCTCATCTCTCTCCTGTCGCATCTCTACCGTGTCTCATCTCTCGCTGTCTCATCTCCCCTTGTCTTGTCTCGTCTCTCCAATGTTTGGGGGTAAATGGCATCTGATTCACAGAAATCTATATCTGCAAGATCTTGTTCAAGGGACAATTCAATTTGCTACTTTTAGAAGCTGAAAACACGATTTGAGACCTCAAAAGGTTCATTAATGGCACATCGATTAATTTATTTGTATTTTTTGTAATGGATTGCAACGGTGATGAGAAGGGTGTTGAACTCATATATATAGAGATTACAGAGTGCTACAGACCATACAGAATACAGACTGCTACAGTCCATACAGAATACAGACTGCTACAGACCATACAGAATACAGACTACTACAGAGCATACAGAATACAGACTGCTACAGTCCATACAGAATACAGACTGCTACAGACCATACAGAATACAGACTACTACAGAGCATACAGAATACAGACTGCTACAGTCCATACAGAATACAGACTGCTACAGACCACATAATACAGACTGCTACAGACAACATAATACAGACTGCTACAGACCACAGAATACAGACTGCTCCAGACCACATAATACAGACTGCTACAGACAACATAATACAGATTGCTACAGACCACAGAATACAGACTGCTACAGTCCATACAGAATACAGACTGCTACAGACCATACAGAATACAGACTGCTACAGACCATACAGAATACAGACTACTAAAGACCATACAGAATACAGACTGCTACAGACCACAGAATACAGACTGGTACAGACCATACAGAATACAGACTACTAAAGACCATACAGAATACAGACTGCTACAGACCATACAGAATACAGACTGGTACAGACCATACAGAATACAGACTACTACAGACCACAGAATACAGACTGGTACAGACCATACAGAATACAGACTGCTACAGACCACAGAATACAGACTGCTACAGACCACAGAATACAGACTGGTACAGACCATACAGAATACAGACTGCTACAGACCACAGAATACAGACTGCTACAGACCACAGAATACAGACTGGTACAGACCATAGAATACAGACTACTACAGACCACAGAATACAGACTGGTACAGACCATAGAATACCGACTACTACAGACCACAGAATACAGACTACTACAGAGCATACAGAATACAGACTACTACAGACCATACAGAATACAGACTACTACAGAGCATACAGAATACAGACTGCTACAGACCATACAGAATACAGACTGCTACAGACCATACAGAATACAGACTGCTACAGACCACAGAATACAGACTGCTACAGACCACAGAATACAGACTGGTACAGACCATACAGAATAAAGACTACTACAGACCCTACAGAATACAGACTGCTACAGACCATTCAGAATACAGACTGCTACAGACCACAGAATACAGACTGCTACAGACCACAGAATACAGACTGCTACAGACCACAGAATACAGACTGGTACAGACCATACAGAATACAGACTGCTACAGACCACAGAATACAGACTGCTACAGACCACAGAATACAGACTGGTACAGACCACAGAATACAGACTGCTACAGACCACAGAATACAGACTGCTACAGACCACAGAATACAGACTGCTACAGACCACAGAATACAGACTGCTACAGACCACAGAATACAGACTGCTACAGACCACAGAATACAGACTGGTACAGACCATAGAATACAGACTACTACAGACCACAGAATACAGACTGCTACAGACCATACAGAATACAGACTGCTACAGACCACAGAATACAGACTGCAACAGAGCACAGAATGCAGACTGCTACAGACCACAGAATACAGACTGCAACAGAGCACAGAATACAGACTGCTACAGAGCATTTTCAATAGCTAATAACTCATTAAATATTATACTTCTAAAACATGTTTTGACAATTTTTCATTGTCTGCAAAGAGTTTAGATAAGTGGAGACGCAGTCCCGGTTCCTTGTACAGCAAAAAAACACTACGAGAGTTAGCTGTTAGGGAGACCTGCCCCACCCCAGCTGTTGTGCTGGGCTGCTGCCTTGTATCAGGAGGGGTGGGGCTGACCGTCTCCCACCGTCCTCTCTCCGCCGCTGCAGCCGTGAGTCCAGATTCAGCTGTTCCCATTGGACAGGAATCTCATGTGAGGCGAAATGCTGCGTATATAGTATGCATTTTCGGCTTGGGTGCTGCAGAGACAGCTGCCTGGACTCCCCCAGTTGCTGTGCCGATTCGCCACGACAATTGCTGACAGCTCATGTGAGTGACTAGCCTCTTGACTGCCTTTGGTGATGGAAGTGTTCTGGGGACAGTGCTCTGTGTACTAGGAGCAGGGACTGGGATCGGAGATCAGAGACTGGGATCAGAGACTGGGGTCAGGGACTGGGGTCAGGGACTGGGGTCAGGGACTGGGGTCAGGGACTGGGGTCAGGGACTGGGGTCAGGGACTGGGGTCAGGGACTGGGGTCAGGGACTGGGGTCAGGGACTGGGGTCAGGGACTGGGGTCAGGGACTGGGGTCAGGGACTGGGGTCAGGGATCAGAGACTGGGATCAGTGGCCAGAAGATCAGGGACAGGGGTCTAGTACACAGATAGTAAACAGCACATGCCTCACATTGGACAGTGTTCTGTGTGCCAGTACACAGCACATGCCTCATATTAGACAGTGTTCTGTGTGCCAGTACACAGCACATGCCTCACATTGGACAGTGTTCTGTGTGCCAGTACACAGCACATGCCTCACATTGGACAGTGTTCTGTGTGCCAGTACACAGCACATGCCTCACATTGGACAGTGTTCTGTGTTTTTTTACCGCAAGTAAAAACTGTTAGATACGAGTTTGAGTTCTTTCTCATGATACGTTTTTACGATTTTTCCAGAAAAGGTGGCCTTAGTGCTGGAGGAACTGAGATCCGTGACTTTGGGACCAGGGACTGTCTGACGGTGACCGGTATTTTCATCACCCGCAAGGCCGTGAAGTATGGCGACCGAGCCAGCCAACTCTGACTGCACTGGTTTCTTGGCGCTGTCCATCAACGCGGATGGTTCAAAACGAAAACCAGAGCTTAAAGGAGACTTGCTTCCTAGTGGACTGGTTAAAATAGCGTTTTCAGCGGCATCGCAGCTCGTGTTGTTACATGAGGCACCCGAAGAGGCGAGTAGGTATTGGAATGAGGTGAAAATTGCGTTAAAGAATGTGGCAGAGGCGTTGAAACGGACAGAAGAGTATTGGCGATCCGAGGAAGCAAAGGCAAGGACTGGGACAGACGTGGCAGGGACTGGGACAGAGGTGGCAGGGACTGGGACAGAGGTGGCAGGGACTGGGACAGAGGTGGCAGGGACTGGGACAGAGGTGGCAGGGACTGGGACAGAGGTGGCAGGGACTGGGACAGAGGTGGCAGGGACTGGGACAGAGGTGGCAGGGACTGGGACAGAGGTGGCAGGGACTGGGACAGAGGTGGCAGGGACTGGGACAGAGGTGGCAGGGACTGGGACAGAGGTGGCAGGGACTGGGACAGAGGTGGCAGGGACTGGGACAGAGGTGGCAGGGACTGGGACAGAGGTGGCAGGGACTGGGACAGAGGTGGCAGGGACTGGGACAGAGGTGGCAGGGACTGGGACAGAGGTGGCAGGGACTGGGACAGAGGTGGCAGGGACTGGGACAGAGGTGGCAGGGACTGGGACAGAGGTGGCAGGGACTGGGACAGAGGTGGCAGGGACTGGGACAGAGGTGGCAGGGACTGGGACAGAGGTGGCAGGGACTGGGACAGAGGTGGCAGGGACTGGGACAGAGGTGGCAGGGACTGGGACAGAGGTGGCAGGGACTGGGACAGAGGTGGCAGGGACTGGGACAGAGGTGGCAGGGACTGGGACAGATGTGGCAGGGACTGGGACAGATGTGGCAGGGACTGGGACAGATGTGGCAGGGAATGAGACAGATGTGGCAGGGAATGAGACAGCGGTGGTAGCAGTGTGCAAGGCAATTCAAGAAGTATGGAGAGCAAATATGAAAACAAATCAGGCGGCAAATGCGGCAGATCAGGCAGCAAAGGCGGCAGATCAGGCAGCAAAGGCGGCAGAGGCGGCAGATCAGGCAGCAAAGGCGGCAGATCAGGCAGCAAAGGCGGCAGAGGCGGCAGATCAGGCAGATAAGGCGACAACTAATCAGGTGACAACTGCGAAGAAAGCTGCGGCAGAGCTAGAAGAAGAAGTTCGAATGTGTTGCCAAAAACTTCTGTCAGCCAAGCAGAACTCTCAGCTCAGCATAATCACAATTTCTGAATGGAGCGGACAGGAGTACCTGAAAACATTTTGTGACTTGCTTGGCCCCGATTGGGAATGTGTCTCCCACATTCTCAATCGTAATTCTCCGGATACCATCGTTACAGCCTTTAATACTAAAGTCTGGCAGCTGCAGCATGAGTGTTTCACGGCATCCGACAAGGGCCGCTATCTGTTAACGAAGCTCAGGATGAGAGCCAATGGCATGATCTTGGCCTACTTCTCTGTACATCTGCCACACAGAAGCAACGAAGAAAAGAAAGATTGTTATAAAATTCTAAACGGAGCAGTTGATCGACTCTGCGGAGATGCAGATTTTGTCATGATTGGTGGCGATTGGAACCTCAGTTATGATGGTGTAAAAGACAATTTCCCACGATTTCGGCCGGCCATCAGCGAGGGTGTAACAACCGAAACTGAACTAATCGACAACTTCGCACTGATTCAGCGGCAGGAATACAGAGCACTGTATGAGCTAAGTTTTGGCCGGCATAATATAATGACGCAGATGAGAGACAGTTACTCGAGTCATGCTCCGATCTGGACGGAGGTTCAATTCACACGAGGAGGAGGAGGAGGAGAAGGAGGAGGAGGAGCAGGCGATGCCGTCGAAGGAGGAGGAGGAGGAGGAGCAGGCGATGCCGTCGAAGGAGGAGGAGGAGGAGGAGCAGGCGATGCCGTCGAAGGAGGAGGAGGAGGAGGAGGCGATGCCGTCGGAGGAGGAGGAGGAGGAGGAAGAGGAGGAGGAAGAGGAGGAGGAGGAGGAAGAGGAGGAGGAGGAGGAGGAGGAGGAGGAGGAGGAGGGGAAGAGGAGGAGGAGGAGGAGGAGGAAGAGGAGGAGGAGGAGGAGGAGGAGGAGGAGGGGGAAGAGGAGGAGGCAATGCCGGGGCAGCATTCAAAGGTGAAAGATGTCTGTGCCCCATTTGCAACAAAGAAGTGAGCAAATCAAAGCTTAGTAGGCATAAAAAAATCCACAAAAAGTGAATAACAGGAAGCGACCTGGGTGATTCAGCTTTAACTAATTGTTTAATTTATCTATTGTTAAACTGCCCTCGATAGTAAATCGCGTTACAAAATCCAAACCTTACAGCTAATTATAACCCCAATTTCTTATTCTGATTGAGTGCACAAAAAATTACACCACTTAATTTTATTGCTTTTTATCTCTTTCACTTCTGTTAATTTTAAATTCAAATTTGTTACACTCCTAGCGTTTTGCACTAATTTTGCACTTAAAAAGTTCCGTTCCACTGCAGCAAAAAATCTATTCCAAAATAAATATGTACTCGTTACAACATACACAAGGCGTTTGTACAAGTAAAAAATGATACAAACCCATTAACTTTAACCTGCCGGATGGTCAGCAGAGCTGAACATGGACTAACAGCCTTTACTGCTGGTAATTTTTTGGAGTCTATAGTGAAAGAAAATTTATGTGCTGCACAGTAGCCGTTCCTGCCGAGCATGGTCAGCAGCGCTGATCATACGAAAAATGGGTGAAAAAAGTCCCACTTATCTGCAATGGAATGCAGCGACTCGGTTTCAGCATTCTCTGTGATGACATCATCAGTCTCAGAATCCGATGAATGCAAAATTTTCATGGTTGTAGCTGATTTACTTTTCAATAAAATGATACACTACTCGTATTAAGGAGGTGCAGTGCTTTCTCTTTCAAAAAGGCCTGTTTGCAGATTTTAAAGTGAACTGTAGTGTCTATTGCTAGATTTCGAGTGTACACACTGCATAATCTATATAGAGAGCATTAAGAAAAATGCACTTTGAAACTGCTTTTTCGACCCTAGATTTATCCAAGCCAAGTATAAAATGCTCCCTTCTCGGCTAGAAAGGCTTTGCACAGCGGCGCATTAAGATTCTAGCTATAGTCTATGGCCAGCCCAGCTGACCATGTCGGCAGGAACGGAGCTTCTGTATTTCTAGCTCCGGCGCGAAAAGGTTTTAAATATAAATAGCCTGAAATAGTTTCTATCTTTTGCTAAACAAGCATCTTCAAGCGCATCTGATCTAATAAAGTATAGACGAGCGCAAATCAGGTTCAGATAGTTAGGTGAAAAATACAATAAAACCGAGGCCACACCATTGTTTAGCAATTTGACGATCATTATTCACATTTTTAATGCAGAACAATCCATTACTACAAACAATGCATTGTCTGTAGGATCGTCAAACAGAAAAACAATGCAAAGAATCAGCGGTCGCAGTGCGTGACAACGATTGTCTATGGCTCGCGCCTACCGGCGCTCGCCAGACAATCGTTGTCACGCACTGGGACCGCTGATTATTTATCCATTGCTATCCCGGTGTGTGTATACAAGCTTAAGCATTGAATTCTACGAGTTAGATAAAGCAAAATGCAATTGACTATTGATCCATCACCAGAGAGCCAACACTGCCAATGGAGAGCCCACACCATCAACAGATGGCGTGTTGACGCCATCTCAACTCTAACCTGTCTCATCTTTCTCTCCTGTCCCATCTCAATCCTGTCTCATCTCTCTCCTGTCTCATCTCTCTCCTGTCTCATCGCTTCCCTGTCTCATCTCTCTCTGTCGTATCTCTCTCCTCTCTCATCTCTCTCCCTTGTCTCATCTCTCACCTCTCTCATCTCTCTCCCTTGTCTCATCTCTCCCCTGTCTCATCTCTCCCCTGTCTCATCTCTCCCCTGTCTCATCTCTCTCCTCTCTCATCTCTCTCCCTTGTCTCATCTCTCCCCTGTCTCATCTCTCCCCTGTCTCATCTCTCTCCTCTCTCATCTCTCTCCCTTGTCTCATCTCTCCCCTGTCTCATCTCTCCCCTGTCTCATCTCTCTCCTCTCTCATCTCTCTCCCTTGTCTCATCTCTCTCCTCTCTCATCTCTCTCCCTTGTCTCATCTCTCCCCTGTCTCATCTCTCCCCTGTCTCATCTCTCTCCTGTCTCATCTCTTTTGACGCCATCTCAACTCTAACCTGTCTCATCTTTCTCTCCTGTCCCATCTCAATCCTGTCTCATCTCTCTCCTGTCTCATCTCTCCCCTGTCTCATCTCTCTCCTGTCTCATCTCTCTCCTGTCTCATCTCTCCCTTGTCTCATTTCTCTCCTGTCTCATCTCTCTTCTGTCTCATTTCTCACAGGTCTCGTCTCTTCCCAGCATTACTTTACTTTTTGTAAGTAGTGTATCGCGAATATTCGCACTAAAATTGCCTGAAAAAATAGTTCCGGGCCAGCGAGTCCAGGTGAGTCCAGGCCCGCGCAGCTTCTAGAGTTGAGTGTGGTACATAGTGGCTGCTAGCTAGAGCTAGCGTTGTTGCACTTTACCCACTTTACCCATATCCTCGTTATGTCTATGGTAGCAACCAGCTATATGTTCTTAAGCTTTCGTTCTCAGCCTCCCACTTATGTTATAACTTTCTATGCTTGAATAAACTCTGCGGACAGCTTCGTTCAAACTACGACAATGGCGTCGCGGCTTGGCAATCTGGACCTTGCTGACACGGTTCATGCATTAACCTGGATTAAAGCATTCAAAGCCTTGGGTCGAACCAAGAAGTGGGAAGATAAAGAAACAGATCGACAAATCACGGACAACTTTATAGCGCTCTGTGGGCTAGCAGCTCTCGAAAAAAATACTCATCTTGTCGCACCGAAAGAAGTGGAAGCACACACTTTTGCGGAGCTGGAGACTGCCATGTGAACTTTCTGCAACCTCAAAAGTACCTTGTCGTTGCTGAGAGAACTAAATTCTTCACGCTACGTCAAGCTGCCGATGAGCCCATTACGGAGTTCCTTTCTCGCTTGAGGAAGGGGCCACGCACTGCGAGTTCGATGCTCTAAAAACCTGCACCAGCCCGGAAGAGGAATGGTACGTCTGATGCTCATCTCTGGCTTACAGAACCCAGAAGATCAACGACGCATTCTGGGAGCCATGCAAACGAAAGACTTGAAGATCACCGAAATCGTGGATATAGTCAGGACTATCGAATAAGTGACGAAGTTCGTAGACAGCAGGGATCTTCGAAACGCTGACACAGAGCCTACCCAAGAAGGACACTCCATCAACTTCGCAGGGAAGGGAGCTCGGCAGCATCGAGGCGGTAGCGTGACCATGTCCCATGAACGGCATATAGGCGACTGCAAGTTTTGTGGCAGATCTCACCCAGCTGGCAAATGCCCGGCTTACGGCAAGACATGCAATATATGCAACAAGCGCAACCACTATGGATCCGTGTGCCGCTCCAGTGGCGTCGCAACTTCGTGGCGTCAAACAGGTCAACCATATGGACACGAAACTTGTAACCTCGGACTCCGACGCCTCTGATGTACTCCATCTGACAGACGTAGATCCCATCCATGCTGTTTCGGTAACGACAGAAACTGTGCTGATCAACGGTGTCGCTATTCCGATGCAGATCGACACCGGAGCTTCAGTTTCAGTGCTTTCTAGCCACCTCTGGGAATCGCTGCAATGCCCCAAATTGGACAAGTATCATCGGCGACTCGAGGCATATGATGACCACATCCTAAAGACATTGGGAAAGCTGTCTACCACCGTCGAGATGCGCGGTCGAATTCATCCAGCTGAGCTGATGGTGGTTTCATCTTCAAAGACATTCAGCCTGCTAGGACGCGATCTTCTAGAATGCGACGCCGTATTCCACGCAGCCACCACTGCCACAGCGGCGCCTGCCAATGAACCACTGCCGACCATCAAGGGCATCAAAGCGAGCATGGAACTGATTGAAGGTGCCAGCCAGGCCGCAGTTCTGCCGCGCTCGTCCAGTTCCACTTGCGCTGGAGCCACAAGTTAATGCCGAGCTAGAGAGACTGCAGCAGCTGGGCGTCATCGAGCCCATTGATGGCCCCGTAAGCAACGCATCGCCTGTTGTTTGGGTTAAGAAGAAAGATGGCTCGCTGCGCATGTGTGCCGATTACAAAATGCACGTCAATGGGAAAATCAAGTCGGAGTCCTATCCAATCCCCTCGATTGAGCACCTATTCGCCAAGCTCAAAAACGCAAAAAAGTTTGCGAAAATAGACTTGCGCTCTGCCTATTGGCAAATAGCTCTCGATGAATCTGCAGAGGAACTATCAGTGATCAATACCTCACGCGGCCTCTACCGTGTCAAACGCCTACAAATGGGCATGAAAAATGCCTCTTTTATTTTTCAAAGGGCCATGGAGAATATTCTATCTGACCTCAAAGGTATCCTTGTCTACCAAGATGATGTCCTAGTCTTTGCAGAGAATTCCGAAGCACTAGGTAGGCGGCTGAAGGCGGTCAAAACCAGGCTCGCAGAGAAGAAAGTGACCATCAACGAAAGCAATTCCATAAACATTTGCGATGAAATTTCCTTTCTTGGATTCAAAATCTCCGCATCTGGGATTCAGCCTGATGACCGCTTAGTTGACAAGATCCGTCACATCGCCGCTCCCAGCTCCAAGAAGGAAGTTGAGCAGTTCCTTGGTCTAGTAAATTTTTTTGGCCGTCTGATACCTAATTTTTCCGCCAAAGTCGCTCCATTCAATGGCCTTCGGAAGGCAAACTCGCCCTTCGACTGGTCCGATGAGTGCACTCACGCATTTGAGGGGCTCAAGCGAGAAATCTCATCCAGGCCTGTGGTGCAGCCTTACAGCCTGGAAAAAGAGGCCACTCTAACCACTGACGCCTCTAAAGGTGCGCTTGCGGCTGTTTTGATCCAGGACGGGCACCCCGTGATTTACATCTCCAGGACTCTCATCCGCAGAAGCTAACTACTCAAACATTGAACGAGAGGCCCTGGCGATTTTCTGGGCAATCCATAGGTTGGCACACTATCTGCAAGGCCGAAAGTTCACCATTCGGACTGACCACCAACCGTTGCTTCGCCTCTTTGGTGGCAGCATTCCATTGCGCACCTCTTCCAGAATCAGCCGATGGGCGCTGTTTCTAATGCAATTTGACTTCACTCTGGAATACTTACAAGGGACAAAAATTCCGCATGCCGACGCGCTCTCCCAACTCCGGTTCGAAAACGCGGATCTTGAGCCTGGTAGTACCTTTTAGGCGGTAAACTGCGTTGCCTTTGAATCACCTACCATCGATCCACACAGAATAATATCCGAAATTGAGTCAGACAGACTCCTTCAACGAATAGTTCGCCGCATTCGGTCTGGAGACTGGCAAGACTGTACACAAGCAAGAGGCAGCCTTTAAGAAAGTCGCGGAATGCCTGACCCTAGAGAATGGCCTGATGTACATGCGCCGCCGAGCATTCATTCCACCAAGGCTCAGACGAGAGGCCTTCGACGCAGTGCATGACACTCACACGGGTTCCAACGCAGCCTACAAGTTGCTTGCACAGACCTGTTGGTGGCCCGGTATGCAGAGAACTGTGGAGCAATTCGTTCATCAATGCCAGGCATGCACTCAGTTAAGACCTCGTCTACAAAAAAACTCGGGACACTTGGCCACCTGCCACCGCTCCATTTCAAAGAGTGCACATGGACTGGGCTTTTGTACCAGCCGTCGGCAACATTCTCATTGTGGTTGATGCGTACTCGGGCTGGATCGAAGCTTTCCCGACAAAAGACAGATCGGCAGACAGCGTCATCACCTCATTGCGAACAGTTTTTACTCGTTTTGGTGTTCCGGAGCTGGTTGTCTCAGACAACGCAGCGGAGTTCACCTCGGCTCCACTATTGGCCTGGTTGGAAAAGAACGATGCTCGTAAGACGGAGAGCCCTCCATATTCCCCTCAATCTAATGGTGCAGCTGAGCGAGCCGTCCAGACTGTCAAGAAGGCCTTGTGGGCATGGACCCAGCGTCTAACACATGGCAGCTTTATCGCTTTTTTGCAGAGGGCTCTGCTACATCATCGCAATTCTTCAACTTCACGCGGACGAACCCCTGCCGAGCTCGTGCTAGGACGGCGACTTCGAGTTCCGGTGGTCTCCACCTTCCAGCATGGCGACCCGGTGCAGTTTAAGGCCAACGGCGACACCACCAGCTCTCGAGCTGAGTTCCTGATGACGCAAGGGCGCAACACCTCCTGGCTACTGACGGGCGCCAAACTACACCTGGCTTCAAACAATCAATTCGGCCCGCTGGCTCCTGCCTCTGAAGCCGATGAGGAAGAAGAGGAAGTTCACCAACAACCACAAACTAATATGCCTGAGATTCCACCAGAGATCGCTCCGACAAGAAGAAGCACTAGGGTGAGGAATCCCCCAAATCGCCTTGTGCTGTAGGCTCAGACTGAGTAAACCGTGATCGCGTTACTTCACTGACTTTGCGAAGTTTACTAGCTAGTTCTTAAAGTTTGTTTGTTTTACTGTCTTGCGTACGTCGTTATCCATCGTCTTCCGTTGCAGACGGGGACATGTGGTAGTGGCTGCTAGCTAGAGCTAGCGTTGTTACACTTTACCCACTTTACCCATATCCTCGTTATGTCTATGGTAGCAACCAGCTATATGTTCTTAAGCTTTCGTTCTCAGCCTCCCACTTATGTTATAACTTTCTATGCTTGAATAAACTCTGCCGACAGTTTCGTTCAAACTACGACATTGAGGGAAGGTGAGTTATGATTATTATCATAAATATACAAATTTATTATATGTGATGTGACTTATGAAAGAGATGTGATTATTATTGTACCAGCGTATGATGATTAGGAATTAGAGCATCAACAACACTCTGATTGGCGTCATGATGTGCTGATTCTGTTGATTCTTCCATATCGTCAACATTTGAGGGTCGCCGTTGCGGATGTGGTTCAGCTCCAACCCTTTCACCAGTCGGAATGCCGCTGTGAATCCTAGGACGATAAATCATGGCAAGGCCAAATGATACCATGACAACCAAAGCGAGCATCAGTGCGGACACAATGATGCTGAAATTATCACTGAAAAATTGTTTAAATTCACTTCCTGATGACTTGGAAGCTGGGTCACCTTGCACTTTAAAGAGCGACTGCTCCAGCCACACTGGGTAGAAGTCATCAGTGCCGCCTATGGGCGCTGAGCAGGCAAAGTAGTGCTGCTCGTTTGGCCGATCCAGAAGGAGGTAGGCTGATGGTGTTGGCCGGAGCAGGCCGAACAGCTCACCCGACTGACAGGCCGACCCAGCTGACCAGGTGTAGCCCGGCTTTAGCACCAGGGGCTTTAGCACCAGGGGCTTTAGCACCAGGGGCTTTAGCACCAGGGGCTTTAGCACCAGGGGCTTTAGCACCAGGGTCTTTAGCTCCAGGGGCTTTAGTACCAGGGTCTTTAGCACCAGGGGCTTTAGCAACAGGGGCTTTAGCAACAGGGGCTTTAGCACCAGGGGCTTTGGCAACAAAGGCTTTAGCACCAGGGTCTTTAGCACCAGGGTCTTTAGCACCAGGGGCTTTAGCACCACTGGCGCCAGACAAAATAAATTTTTTGGGACGGCAACAGTTCTTCTAAAAGCAGACCAAATGGTCATCTATTTTAGTAGAAAAAATTTACACGAGACTCTTATTTTCACAAACAATGCAATGAAACCAAGAGGCTGTCACCCTAGGCGGCATCAGCAGGTTGCAGATGTACTGCGCCGTGACGTAATCAGTGACAGCGGCAGTGTTAGCGACCAGGCCAAGGAAATCAGCCGATGAGGGGCTGATGCAGAGCTTCTGGTTGCTGGCACTCCAGGGAGCCTTAGTCCAGTGCGGCGGGCAGTGGCGGTTCCTAAGCAAAGTTTTCCTAACAATTCACTTTGAGTTACTAAAGCAACGCAGACTGCATGCAAGTTGAGCACGAAATTAAAATTCAAAGTCATCTGGGTCATCGTGAGAATTAGCAAAATTGATTGATGGAAGATCAAAATCAATTTATGCAAACTGTTTTACTGTACGTACGGAATCTTAGGTATCCGGTAGCATATTTTATTGGTAATGTGTACATTTGCGACGCACTTTATATCTTACAAAACAAGCATATCTGTTTTAGTTCATCCGCAAGTTTACATCTACTCGTAATACCGAATGTAGTACTAATCGTCTTTACGTGCCGTTTAAAAGTTCAATTCATTTATACAGTTTAACCCAAAAAGCAAAATATATTATCATCTATGGCGAAACAAAACCACAAAAGTGTGCAGGATCGACTATTGTCTATGGCCAAACAAAACCACAAAAGTGTGCAGGATCGAATATTGTCTATGGCCAAACAAAACCACAAAAGTGTGCAGGATCGAATATTGTCTATGGCCAAACAAAACCACAAAAGTGTGCAGGATCGAATATTGTCTATGGCCAAACAAAACCACAAAAGTGTGCAGGATCGAATATTGTCTATGGCCAAACAAAACCACAAAAGTGTGCAGGATCGAATATTGTCTATGGCCAAACAAAACCACAAAAGTGTGCAGGATCGAATATTGTCTATGGCCAAACAAAACCACAAAAGTGTGCAGGATCGAATATTGTCTATGGCCAAAAAAAAACCACAAAAGTGTGCAGGATCGAATATTGTCTATGGCCAAACAAAACCACAAAAGTGTGCAGGATCGAATATTGTCTATGGCCAAAAAAAACCACAAAAGTGTGCGGGATCGAATATTGTCAATGGCCAAACAAAACCACAAAAGTGTGCAGGATTGACTATTGTCAATGGCCAAACAAAACCCCCCAAAAGTGTGCAGGATTGACTATTGTCAATGGCCAAACAAAACCCCCCAAAAGTGTGCAGGATTGACTATTGTCAATGGCCAAACAAAACCCCCAAAAGTGTGCAGGATTGACTATTGTCAATGGCCAAACAAAACCCCCAAAAGTGTGCAGGATTGACTATTGTCTATGGCCAAACAAAACCACAAAAGTGTGCAGGATTGACTATTGTCAATGGCCAAACAAAACCACAAAAGTGTGCAGGATTGACTATTGTCTATGGCCAAACAAAACCACAAAGTGCGCAGTATTGATTATATAGTCAAACAGTCAAAGCAAAGCCTCCGAAGCATGCAAGATCGATTATTGTCTATGGCTAAGAGAAACCCCTAAAGTTTATAATGTGATTATTATTGTATAGCACATGTATGATCACTAACAGTATTATGAATATCAACAATTTGATTGGCGTCAATAACATTTCCTGCACTTTCGTTATTAATTGAGAGTTCTTCATCTGCCAGATTTTCAACTTCTTCATTATCAATTAAGGGTACCTCTTCTGGCGGATGCTGTACAGGTCGAACTGGTTCACCAGTCGGAATGCCGCTGTGAATCCTAGGACGATAAATCATGGCAAGGCCAAATGATACCATGACAACCAAAGCGAGCATCAGTGCGGACACAATGATGCTGAAATTATCACTGAAAAATTGTTTAAATTCACTTCCTGATGACTTGGAAGCTGGGTCACCTTGCACTTTAAAGAGCGACTGCTCATGCCACACTGGGTAGAAGTCATCAGTGCCGCCTATGGGCGCTGAGCAGGCAAAGTAGTGCTGCTCGTTTGGCCGATCCAGAAGTAGGTAGGCTGATGGGGTTGGCCGGAGCAGGCCGAACAGCTCACCCGACTGACAGGCAGACCCAGCTGACCAGGTGTAGCCCGAACGGCAGGTCAGGAAGTCTGGGTCTCTGGGTGATTGGGGATTAGGAAGGTTGGGGATTGTGAATGTTGGGAATTGTGAAGCTTCGGGATTGTGAAGCTTGTGGATTGTGAAGGTTGAAGACTGTGAAGCTTTGGTATTGTGAAGGTTGGGGATTATGAAGGTTGGGAATTGTAAAGGTTGGAGATTGTGAAGGTTGGGGATTGCGAAGGTTGAAGATTGTAAAGCTTGTGGATTGTGAAGGTTAGGGATTGTGAAACTTGGGGATTGTGAAGGATGGGGTTTATGAATGTTGGGAATTGTGAATCTTTGGTATTGTGAAGGTTGGGGATTATGAAGGTTGGGAATTGTGAAGGTTGGAGATTGTGAAGGTTGGAGATTGTGAAGTTTGGGGATTGTGAAGGTTGGGGGTTGTGAAGGTTTGGGATTATGAATGTTGGGAATTGTGAAGGTTGGAGATTGTGAAGGTTGGGGATTGTGAAGGTTGGAGATTGTGAAGGTTGGGGATTGTGAAGGTTGGGGATTGTGAAGAGTCAGCAAAAGAAAACTTATACAGTAAATTGTAAGGTTGTAAATATTAGACATTGTGAAGGTGAAAATCATTGTAAGCTAATTTGTATTCATAAGTGGCTTCTTACTGTTGCGGTTGCTCTTGTGAGTTGTCAAGCCAGTACAGATTTTTGCCGGGAGCAGCTGAACTGTTGCTCATCAGGCCGATCCACACCAGGTCTTTGTAGTTGAGCAGTTTCTGCAGATCCCCGAGCCTTGACTTGAGCTGGGACTGAAAATTGCAAATGTGGATAATAGAATTAATGGCTGGTCGGTTCATAAACCGCTGAGAGGGCTTTAGCACCAGGGGCTTTAGCACCAGGGGCTTTAGCACCAGGGGCTTTAGCACCAGGATCTTTAGCACCAGGGGCTTTAGCAACAGGGGCTTTAATACCAGGATCTTTAGCACCAGGGGCTTTAGCACCAGGGAATTTAGCACCAGGGGCTTTAGCAACAGGGGCTTTAATACCAGGATCTTTAGCACCAGGGGCTTTAGCAACAGGGGCTTTAATACCAGGGCTTTAGCACCAGGGACTTTAGCACCAGGATCTTTAGCACCAGGGAATTTAGCACCAGGGGCGCCAGCACCAGGGGCGCCAGCACCAGGGGCGCCAGCACCAGGGGCGCCAGCACCAGGGGCGCCAGCACCAGGGGCGCCAGCACCAGGGGCGCCAGCACCAGGGGCGCCAGCACCAGGGGCGCCAGCACCAGGGGCGCCAGCACCAGGGGCGCCAGCACCAGGGGCGCCAGCACCAGGGGCGCCAGCACCAGGGGCGCCAGCACCAGGGGCGCCAGCACCAGGGGCGCCAGCACCAGGGGCGCCAGCACCAGGGGCGCCAGCACCAGGGGCGCCAGCACCAGGGGCGCCAGCACCAGGGGCGCCAGCACCAGGGGCGCCAGCACCAGGGGCGACAGCCAAAATATTTTTCAGGGTACAGAAAGAGTTCCTTTAAAAGCAGATCAAATGTTCCTCTTCTAGAAAAATAATTTTTTTTACAAGCAATGCAATGAAACCAAGAAGCTGTCACCTTAGGCGGCATCAGCAGGTTGGCTCTCATCCGGTTGCAGATGTCCTGCGCCGTGACGTAATCAGCGACAGCGGTAGCGTTGGCGACCAGGCCAAGGAAATCGGCTGATGAAGGGCTGATGCAGAACTTCTGCTCTGCACTCCACGCAGCCTTAGTCCAGTTCGGCGGGCAGTGGTGGCTCCGGAACCGCTCCATTCGAATCCGGTAGCCTCCGCCTCCTGACCCGGGTCGCCTGTTCCAGCCCATCCAGAAGTTCACCGAGATGGAGCCGCCGCTGCTGATAGCCATCCGCCGGCTGAAGTGCAGATTGACGTCGTGCAGCAGAGTCCTGTTGCCGTCAGTCACTTCAAGGTAGGTGGCGTCGTCTGCCACGTGGGCCTCGAGAACGGTGATCAAATACCGCAGATGGGCCCGGCCCGGGATGACGAACTTGCAGTTCGTGCCACTAGGCAAGGGCTGGTTGGAGTCATTGTAGCGAGTTGAAATTTCTACTATAGCGTCGTGTGGAGAAATTTCAACGACTCTCGACCCTCTGCTGCAATAGCAGTTTGCGACTGCAGAGCCAACACTACTACACTTAGTAGTGTTAGAATTTCCGCTACTGCCGTGTGTACCAGTTAGAAGTAATATGCATGTAGCAATCGGCCCGATTGTTCTCAGCTTCATTGCAGAAGTTGCGCTGAAATTCTAAAGTTACCTGGTATATAATTGAAATTTTGGGGACTAAATATCAATACATAGGACAAGCATATAACTAGATTATCTTGCAGTAAAATTAAATACTTTATGTTAAACTGAAAGATATTTTACTAGGTTTATCAAACAGCTTTAGAAATAAGGAATTCTTCTACAACACTTATTTTGTAAAACTAGAAAGGCTAAAATAAAACGAAAAAACTGTATTAGTAAAATCTAATCTATTTATAAAGTCTGTAGCTACGAGTATAACCCAAGTTTGATGTCAGACAGACGACTAAAGGAAAAATTAAGACAGACAGACAGACAGACAGACAGACAGACAGAAAGACAGACAGACAGACAGACAGACAGACAGACAGACAGACAGACCGGCAGACAGACAGACAGACACTAAGGCAGACAGACAGAAAGACAGACAGACAGACAGACAGACAGACAGACAGACAGACAGACAGACAGAAAGACAGACAGACAGACAGACAGACAGACAGACAGACAGAAAGACAGACAGACAGACAGACAGACAGACAGACAGACAGACAGACAGACAGACAGACAGACAGACAGACAGACAGACAGACAGACAGACAGACAGACAGACAGACAGACAGACAGACAGACAGACAGACAGACAGACAGACAGACAGACAGACAGACAGGCACCAAAGCTGTAAGACAGATCAGAGACAGATGATTTTTTGCGTTACAACCAAAACTGATGCAGCTGCAGGGTTCCGGCAACTCCGATGACACGGAATGCAGAGGCTACGCAGTAAACGGTGTAGCCAAGACTCCTGTTCATGTGACTTTGCTTTTGGGCGAAATATTTTTGAATAAACTGTACTTCGCATATGCATGAACATTAATACATTATATTATAATCAATGTTCGAAGAGGGTGCAATGCGCAATTCAACAAACAATACGTACACGTACATGTAGAGGCTACGAATATAGAAATTCGTGGCGTTCCTTATCAGTGAAAATATCTCATCTAGTGCACTGAGAGCTCTGGACTGGGGTTTAAACGTGTGCTTGATTGCTGCAATTTTAGTGATCTTCTACCAAACCGGATGGCTTGGCTCCGTTGGCTACGCACGTGATGCTCCAATGGTATCAAGAGAGTGCATTGGATGAAAAGTTGGCATAGCACACTGCAAGGATACCAATATATAAATACATGTATTATAAATAATAAGTATTGAGCTTTTGCAATATCTACTCATAGTAGTTGATAGGCAGAAAAAATAGAATTCACGATTATCGTTTCGCTATAGTTTTGCATGTAGATGTAATCGATAGAAACTTAATAAAAAATTGTTTTAATTATACTACTAACAATAATAAGTTAACCGACTATTAAAAACGATGAAAGTTCCAAAGATAAAAATGAAAATGTCAAGGCTCACTGGGGGGAATTGCTGAGATGCCAAGGCTCACTGGGGGGAATTGCTGAGATGCCAAGGCTCACTGGGGGGAATTGCTGAGATGCCAAGGCTCACTGGGGGGAATTGCTGAGATGCCAAGGCTCACTGGGGGGAATTTCTGAGATGCCAAGGCTCACTAGGGGGAATTGTTGAGATGCCAAGGCTCACTGGGGGGAATTGCTGAGATGCCAAGGCTCACTAGGGGGAATTGCTGAGATGCCAAGGCTCACTAGGGGGAATTGCTGAGATGCCAAGGCTCACTAGGGGGAATTGCTGAGATGCCAAGGCTCACTGGGGGAATTGCTGAGATGCCAAGGCTCACTGGGGGGAATTGCTGAGATGCCAAGGCTCACTGGGGGGAATTGCTGAGATGCCAAGGCTCACTAGGGGGAATTGCTGAGATGTCAAGGCTCACAGGGGAATTGCTGAGATTCCAAGGCTCACTGGGGGGAATTGCTGAGATTCCAAGGCTCACTGGGGGGAATTGCTGAGATGCCAAGGCTCACTGGGGTATAAGACAAGACATCAGATACATAAGCACTGTTTAGCGGATGCCCGTTCGTGAATATTTTATCCACTTTTAATATTTTTCATATCCACGTGATATAAGCACCCGTGCTTGCACAGGCAATCAAAGAAGTAACAAAATTTTAAGACGTAATTCTTTTAGATTGGAACCAACAACTTTTGCACCTGTTAATTTAATTAATTAATTTAGCAGCTGTACTACTAATAGTAGCTTTAGTATACCAGTAAAACAACTATATTAGTTTATGATTAATGATAAATAGTGTTATTATTAAATTTAGTTACACGCGTATTTATAGAACTAAACTACTCAAGCTGTGCAAGAGAATTAATAAAATTTAACAGAGACAAAAATAGATAGCAAAACGCACTACCGACCTACTGAAAAACAGTAGCATGAGTAGGCGAATGTTTTTTTCCGTGTGGCAATTGCTAGCTAGGCGGTAAAAAACTGATTTGAAAATTAGAGAATGATAAAAATAATAAATTGATAACACACGCATTAGTTACACTTGGTACCAGCCAAAATATAACGGCCAACATATAAATTATTTTAGACGAACTTTAAGCAAATATTTCAATAATACGTCGTAACATCAAAACCTTGTTTCCATAACTGGACGGGAATGTTTAATTCTCAAAAAAGTTCACAACACCGCAGAATGGAATGTGCACGATTTATTAAACAAGCCAGAGTCAATAGATTATATAACAAAAAATAAACACTCAGCATAGCAAATATCATTAAAAGTACAATGCGCCAGCGCTCATAATGCGGTTTATTGTGTGTTGGGGGTAGGGATGGGGTTTTAACTGGCCTGGCAGTGGCGAGTGTACATTGGGGGTAGAGAGGAGGTTATAACTGGCACGGCAGTGGCGAGTGTACATTGGGGGTAGAGAGGAGGTTATAACTGGCCCGGCAGTGGCGAGTGTACATTGGGGGCAGAGATGGGGTAATAACTGGCCTGGCAGTGGCGAGTGTACATTGGGGGTAGAGAGGAGGTTATAACTGGCCTGGCAGTGGCGAGTGTACATTGGGGGTAGAGAGGAGGTTATAACTGGCCTGGCAGTGGCGAGTGTACATTGGGGGCAGAGATGGGGTAATAAATGGCCTGGCAGTTTTTTTGGTCCGTGTAAAATTTGGGATAGAAATCAATGCGGCAATTACAATAATAGTTTAGAAAAACACGATTTTGAAGGCAAGAATTAGAAGATACAGGCTTGGAAACATTATTATTAGCAATAAAAGAAAATACAATAAAATAAGAATTCCGCTAAAATCGGATTTAGCTAATGATAATTTTCAAACTTCCATTCTTAAATCACAAGATTTAATATAGCATTTAGTAAAATTATTTAAGAACAGATAACAGGCTATATAATATCACAGTTTAAAAAAACATAATCTTAAGTATCAACATATACATAAACTGGAAAATTTATGCATGAACGAGAGGCTTAGAATAATCATTTATGTGGAGCTTGTACACAGTCAACAATAAAAACACACGGTCAACGTGTAAGCCAGCAATCATTCATATCATATCTTGGCAGTGTTATACCAGTGCTGCGGCGGCTCTGGCTGCAGTTGCTGCTCCTGCTGATAGGTGTGGTAGCTGGGCGGCAACTGAGCAGCATAGTTAACAGGTAGAGTGGCCCCGCTTCTTTCGGGATCTACGGAATTGCGTTAAAAATGTTTTGGGTAAACGGCGAGAGTAAATATGTCTCTATATTAGTACGGAATTGCATCGTGTGGCCCAATTAGTTGTTTTTATTACTTTTGTGTGCATCCTTTGTGCAAGCATTAACTAACCAATCATTATGTGAAAATTATCAATGATAATAAAACAATCTAATTATATAATATTAAATAGGCGAAGCAATAGGCCACTTTGAGACTACACAACGGCACCGGACCCTAGTAAAACAAATGAGAGAATTTTGAATTACATTTCTTTGTTATGCTGCTTTTATGTGTTGCAGATTCTGATTTTCAAGGGTTGCAAGAGGGGTGATTCTCAGTGTGTGGCTGGAGTGGGGGGCGATTCTCAGTGTGTGTGGCTGAAGTGGGGGGATTCTCAGTGTGTGGCTGGAGTGGGGGCGATTCTCAGTGTGTGTGGGGGATTCTCAGTGTGTGTGGGGGATTCTCAGTGTGTGTGGCTGGAGTGGGGGCGATTCTCAGTGTGTGTGGCTGGAGAGGGGGCGATTCTTAGTGTGTGTGGCTGGAGAGGGGGCGATTCTTAGTGTGTGTGGCTGGAGTGGGGGCGATTCTCAGTGTGTGTGGGGGCGATTCTCAGTGTGTGTGGGGGATTCTCAGTGTGTGTGGGGGGATTCTCAGTGTGTGTGGGGGGATTCTCAGTGTGTGTGTGGGGGATTCTCAGTGTGTGTGGGGGGATTCTCAGTGTGTGTGGCTGGAGTGGGGGCGATTCTCAGTGTGTGTGGCTGGAGTGGGGGCGATTCTCAGTGTGTGTGGCTGAAGTGGGGGCGATTCTCAGTGTGTGTGGCTGGAGTGGGGGCATGGAGTTCTCCTCACCGTATCGGTAGGGCCGGACGGAAACGTCTGGAACGTCAAGAACGGAAGATCTGTCGCTGAGATGGCGTTGCTGCTGCTGCTCATCCGTCAGCTCCACAGCTGGCCTGCGCTGCAGCGTAGCCGAAGTTGAACCAGTGGCGGCATTCGCCGTAGCCAGACGTTCCAGCAGGTCGCCAGCCGGACCGACGCAGCTGCTGCCGACAACGCCGCCGGCGGCCAATTCGGCGACAGAGTCGGGCAGGCCCGGCCGGCTGCGCACCGCGGCTGCTACGGCGTCACGTTGGCGGCGAGCTTCGATCGGGTCGGTTTCGCCGTCGCCCTCGCCGTCGGCGCCGCCGGCAAGAGAGTGCAGGCAGGCCAAGGCGGCCTCAAGGACCTCCTCGGCTCTGACGCCGTCGTCGGCGCCGCCAGCAGACGCTATCGAGCCGGCATCGTCGAGGAGGGCGTCTATGCCGCGAGCCAAAGTGGCGGCCGCGATGGCGGAGGCTGCGGCCGGGGCGGACTCGGCGTGGAGGGCGGCGCGGCCGGCAGCGTGGAGCGACAGGTTCCGGCAGAGGCCCAGAGCGGCCTGCGGAGATCGGGGAGAGGCAGATTCTCAAGCACTGATGGAGCGGAGAGGCAGATTCTCAAGCACTGATGGAGCGGAGAGGCAGATTCTCAAGCACTGATGGAGCGGAGAAGCAGATTCAAGGATGAAGCAGCACAAAAGCTGAAGAAAGGATCCAGAAGAAAAGGTGCCATGTCAACTAGCCAGCACTGACCTTCACCAACGGCCGACTGGCAGCGGGACCTCCTGGCTCGTCGTTGGCGACGCTGACGCCTACTCCAACGGTGGTGGCATCGGCAACGACAGCTGCCCGATGTAGCAGCTCGCCAAGAGTGCAGGCCAGCCCGTGCGATAGAACAGCATCGGCAGCTGCGCAAGCCTAAATAATATGGTATTTACGAGATTGGCTGGATTCAGAAGCTTCGGCAGCGTGTCGTCCAATCAGATTGAGAGGACCGAGAACGCGACTCTATTTATATTCCTCAAAGGGGTTGTAGACTGTTTACTGATGTTTTTTGAGTTTTCGATAAAAATCGACAATAAGATGCTTTACACACTACTAACCTGTTCATGATCGTGAGTAATATGACGCAGGGCGCACATTAACGGTTCGGCAATCTCTTCGCGATCCTGAGTGGCTAGGAGAGTTAGCGATAGAGCGCCGGCGCCGCCAGACGAGGTGACAACAAATTTATTTCGTCGATTTCGGCAGGTCAAGTTGCACAGTATGCCCGCCGCGCAGGTGACGCAGTCGATGTCCGGCGAAGCTAACAGGCCGATTAGGTCTACTAGAAGCTGATCGAGCGGCTGATTCAGTGTGAAGGCCTGTAGTTTTAGGGTGGGTAAAATTAAGACAAGTGGGATCCTTAAGGTAGAATTCCAGGGGAAAAGGTAGGACTCCAGGGAAACAGGTAGGATTCCATGTAAAACAGGTAGGACTCCATGTAAAACAGGTAGGATTCTATGCAAAACAGGTAGGATTCAATGTGAAACAGGAAAGATTCAAGCGAAAACAAGAAATATTCCAGGGAAACAGGAAGGATTCAAGCGAAAACAGGAAATATTCCAGGGGAAACCGGAAGGATTTCAAGTAAAACAGCTAAGATTCCAATTGAAACAGGTAGGATTCCAGGGAAACAGGTAGGATTCCAGGAGAAACAGGTAGAATTCCATGTGAAACAGGTAAGATTCCAGGGGAAACAGGTAGGATTCAAGAGGAAACGTAGGATTCTAGGGGAAACAGGTGGGATTCCAGGGGAAACAGGTAGGATTCCAGGGGAAACAGGTAGGATTCCAGGGAAACAGGTAGGATTCCAGGAGAAACAGGTAGAATTCCATGTGAAACAGGTAAGATTCCAAGGAAACAGGTAGGATTCAAGAGGAAACGTAGGATTCTAGGGGAAACAGGTAGAATTCCAGGAGAAACAGGTAGGATTCCAGGGGAAACAGGTAGGATTCCAGGGAAACAGGTGGGATTATAGGTGAAAAAGGTAAGATTCCAGAGGAAAGGGGTAGGGTTCCAGGTCAAACACTTTTACCTGATCGCTAAGATTTCTAATAGTCCAGAGCGCATTCATAACCAGTCTCTCCGAGCCAGTCGATTTCAAGTGCCGTCCCAGAGCAGTAATACCGCCTGCGGCTAATATGGCTGACTTGCAGCTTGGCTCAACCGATAGCACTTTTAATAAGCGACTAGTTGAGAATAGCAGCTTTTCGTAACGACTTGTTAGCAATAAATTAACCAGCTGGTCCACAGCGCCGCAGCTTAGCAGAACCAGTTTGCTCTCCTGATTGGCTGTCGGGAAAAGGACGTGACGTCATCCAACTATTCTTACGTAATAATTTTATAACATTCTTGTATTACTTAACACAAGGGTTCCGCAAGGGTGCCCACAGACCTGCATGTACTTGATGTATTAATATACCTCATCACAACACAAATGCATACCAAAAGCCAGCAACTGCAGAGAGTCAATGCAAACGGCCATCAGTTTCTGCTGCTGCTGAGCTTCCGAACCGGAACCTGTGGAAGCTGCAGACAGTGGCGGCGACATCGGTGGCGGAGGCGAGGACACAGAGGCTTGCTGCCAGCTGGTGGACACAATGCTCAGAAGCAGCTCAGAGAGCACCTGAGCACCGGAAGCCATCCTGGCTTCGTTACGCGCCTCCTCCAGGTGAACCAGCAGGTGGTGCAGACAGGTGAGAGCGTAGTTCCGGGTGCGGATATCCGTGCTACCTGTGCAGCATTGGCATCGTACATGCCATATAGTTATATGAATACAAAACACTGATTACATTACACCTATCGCACCAATATTGACCCTTCCCAGCCTCTATCCTTCATCATATGCTGTTGAGTAGCTACTCTCGATCAGCCTCTCTCCTTTATCACCTGATGTTATGTAGCTACTCTCAGCCTCTCTTCTCCATCACCTGCTGTTGAGTAGCTACTCTCGATCAGCCTCTCTCCTCCATCACCTGCTGTTGAGTAGCTACTCTCGATCAGCCTCTCTCCTCCATCACCTGCTGTTGAGTAGCTACTCTCAATCAGCCTCTCTCTTCCATCACCTGCTGTTGAGTAGCTACTCTCGATCAGCCTCTCTCCTCCATCAC
Source organism: Macrostomum lignano (assembly GCA_002269645.1). NCBI lineage: Eukaryota > Metazoa > Platyhelminthes > Macrostomidae > Macrostomum > Macrostomum lignano. Next base: position 121,465 of record NIVC01002022.1, on the reverse strand, counting down.
CTGCTGTTGAGTAGCTACTCTCAGCCTCTCTCCTTCATCACCTGCTGTTGAGTAGCTACTCTCGATCAGCCTCTCTCCTCCATCACCTGCTGTTGAGTAGCTACTCTCGATCAGCCTCTCTCCTCCATCACCTGCTGTTGAGTAGCTACTCTCAATCAGCCTCTCTCCTCCATTACCTGATGTTGAGTAGCTGCTCTCGATCAGCCTCTCTCCTCCATCACCTGATGTTATGTAGCTACTCTCAGCCTTTCTCCTCCATCACTTGATGTTGAGTAGCTACTCTCAGCCTCTCTCCTTCATCATCTGGCTGTTGAGTAGCTACTCTCAGCCTCTCTCCATCATCTGGCTGTTGAGTAGCTACTCTCAGCCTCTCTCCTTCATCATCTAGCTGTTGAGTAGCTACTCTCAGCCTCTCTCCATCATCTGGCTGTTGAGTAGCTACTCTCAGCCTCTCTCCTTCATCATCTAGCTGTTGAGTAGCTACTCTCAGCCTCTCTCCATCATCTGGCTGTTGAGTACCTACTCTCAGCCTCTCCTTCATCATCTGGCTGTTGAGTAGCTACTCTCAGCCTCTCTCCTTCATCATCTGGCTGTTGAGTAGCTACTCTCAGCCTCTCTCCTCCATCACCTGCTGTTGAGTAGCTACTGTCAGCCTCGCGAGCGTCTGGAACCAGACCGCCGAGGTAGACGAACTGCTGACATCGCGGGAGTTCGGTCGCCTGCCCGTCAGCGCCTCGGCAAAATATTGCAGCCTCGATGTCGTCCGGCACGCAGAGCACAACGGTCTTCTGCGTGTTGACCACCAGGCCGACACTCGCCGCAACGGCAACCAGCCTGTCCAGCTGCCGTTGGGCGCCCTCGACGGTCGAGGACAGCAGGGCGAGGTCGTCGGCGTAGCCAAGCACGCTGAGCCGCTTCTCCGGTTGACGTCGACCCACGCGTCGCTGCAGCAGAAAACCGTCGTCGTCGGTAGGAAGAGCAGTCCGCAGCACCCAGTCAAGCACCAGGACGAACAGAAACGGCGCCAGCGTATCTCCCTGAAGCACTCCGGAGGATGTCTCAAAGGAGTCCAGGAGCTCACGCTGCAGGCACCCTACCGGCGAGGTCAAGCGCGAACTCGGCGTTATGTCGACTGTCTGCTGGCTGACGCCGGCGCCCCGGACACTGCCGGTGGCGCGGCCTTTGTTCGCGCCCAAGCCATGAAGCGCGCCCTGTGACGCTGACTTTTACCATCATGACAGCGTATTTTGTTGTTGTTGTTGTTGTCAGCCTCTCTCCTTCATCATCTGGCTGTTGAGTAGCTACTCTCAGCCTCTCTCCTTCATCATCTGGCTGTTGAGTAGCTACTCTCAGCCTCTCTCCTTCATCACCTCCTGTTGAGTAGCTACTCTCAGCCTCTCTCCTTCATCATCTGCTGTTGAGTAGCTACTCTCAGCCTCTCTCCTTCATCACCTGCTGTTAGGTAGTTAGTTATTCTGAGCTCCCAGCCTCTCCCCATCCGCCGTCTGTGACCTCACCCAACAAGCGCAGCAGCTCAGGCACGGCGCGAACTCTGCCGCACTGATAAACAGTGGCGCAGCCCTGCTCAGCCTGACAGATGTGGCACAGGGCGCCAACAGCGAATCGAAGCGCCTCAACCGACTGTGCAGTTTGCACTACTATTAGTAGGGCCTCAATGAGATCGACTTGAACAGCGAATGCCAATCGGCAGGCCTGCTTCTTAGACAATTGCAGAGTCAGGGAGGCGGCCCGCTGACAGGTGACCGGATCTGAGCTGCCTAGCAGGCGAGCCAGTTCCGCTGCCGCGTGCAGTGCCACGTCTGCGTCCTCTTGGTAATTGATCAGATTAACTACGGCTGTGCGAAGTATCTGCGGGGATTAGGGAGAAGGGTACATTGTGCAGAGGGCGGTTCGTGAGCAAGGGGTTAAAGAAGGGTTATTTTGGTTAGGCTTTAAACAGGGCAACTCCAAAAAAGAAATGTTCTCATGTAATCTAAGATTAAAAAGCAATTATTGAAGACGATTATAAAAATAGACTAAAGGGCGATTTTAAAAAAAGAAAAGAGGGCGATTTTAAAAATATATTGTAGGGCGATTCTAAAAATAGATTAGAGGAGGCGATTCTAAAAATAGATTGGAGGAGGCGATTCTAAAAATAGATTAGAGGAGGCGATTCTAAAAATAGATTGGAGGAGGCGATTCTAAAAATAGATTAGAGGAGGCGATTCTAAAAATAGATTGGAGGAGGCGATTCTAAAAATAGATTGGGGAGGCGATTCTAAAAACTATATTGGTGAAGGCGATTCTAAAAATAGATTTGAAGGCGATTTTTTATAATATATTAGAGGACCAATCTAAAAATAGAATGTGGGAGGCGATTCTAAAAATAGATTAGAAGGCGATTCTAAGAAAATAGACTGAAGAGCCATCCTAAAAATAGATTGGAGGCGATTACAAAAGGCGATTCTAAAAATAGATTTTGAAAACAATTCCGAAAATAGATTTAAGAAAAAAATGTCAAGTAGTTTTATAATTACAACCGGTGCAACCACATCAATTTTTATTATCACTCTCTCACCTGCGCCGGCTCAGCCAACTGTTGCACACTGGTTGGCAGTCTCCGTCGACCTCTTGTGAGAGTCTCCAAGCCAGCCATCTGCTCAGCCTCTGCACCAACAGTCTCGGGAAACAGAGCTTGCCTGACCCTCACAGCTCTGCCTCTGTGCATCTGTCTATTCAGCGTATCCATGGAAACCGACTGACGATCTAAGCTGGCGCTGAAGTTTACCGGACCAGCTGCTGCAGATGCACCTGTAGGCGTTGTTGCTTCGCGATAAGAAGACCGAAATGTTGACATGTTGCTGACAGCTTTGGATTAGACGGCATGCAATTTATTGTGGCAAAAAAATATACCTAAATCTAACGGGTTCTGACACTAGTGGCAGCTGACACTAAATCCTGACACTTTTTAATGATCCATCTGACACTGAATCCTGACACTTATTAATGATCCATCTGATACTAAATCCTGAAACTTATTAATGATCCATCTGACAGTAAATCCTGAAACTTATTAATGATCCATCTGACAGTAAATCCTGAAACTTATTAATGATCCATCTGACAGTAAATCCTGACACTTATTATTAAAGATCTATCTGACACTAAATCCTGACACTTATTAATGATCCATCTGACACTGAATCCTGACACTTATTAATGATCCATCTGACACTGAATCCTGACACTTATTAACGATCCATCTGACACTGAATCCTGACACTTATTAATGATCCATCTGACACTGAATCTTGACACTTATTAACGATCCATCTGACACTGAATCCTGACACTTATTAATGATCCATCTGACACTGAATCCTGACACTTATTAATGATCCATCTGACACTGAATCTTGACACTTATTAACGATCCATCTGACACTGAATCCTGACACTTATTAATGATCCATCTGACACTGAATCCTGACACTTATTAATGATCCATCTGACACTAAATCCTGACACTTATTAATGATCCATCTGACACTAAATCCTGACACTTATTAATGATCCATCTGACACTAAATCCTGACACTTTTTAATGACCTTATCTGACACTGAATCCTGACACTTACTAATGACCCATTTGACACTAAATCCTGACACTTATTAATGATCCATCTGACACTAAATCCTGACACTTATTAATGATCCATCTGACACCAAATTCTGAGCGTTACTACTTGACCTACCTGACAGGAATTCTAATAAATTTATAAAAAAACGCTTGAAGACAGTACAAATAGTTAACCAACAACAATCAACAGAGATAAAGTCACATATAATTCTGAATATGACAGCAGACAAAAGTTAACGCATTATACTAGCTTATAAACGCAGCATAGATGCGTAAAACTACGAATATACACAAGTGTTGAGTAATAGATATTGAAATTACAGGGTTGGGGTGTAAGCCTATTAGATGACAATAGATCTCGCAATTATATTAATCACTTATTAGCCACGTTTTTATACTGTTATTACACGTACTAAATTAGAATTAATACGAATTACAAAAATATGCATGAAGAAATACTGAAAATTATGCGCAAAAGACCAATGGATACGATTTGAATGATTGAGAAAAAGGATTTTGCCTTACAGGACCTACAATATACAAGCTCTCGGGGTAAGTTGACTGCGCATACTATAGGGACCTAAACCTATGCATAAATTATAGTTAATCTACTGAAATCATAAATTAAAATATGACTGCATAAAATTGGATGGTTTAACTCTAGTGTAGAACCAATAAATGACTCTTTGAGGGAGGGTAGCAGTTACCAAATGAAGAAATCTGAGGGAGGGTAGCAGTGACCAAATGAAGGACTCTGAGGGAGGGTAGCAGTTACCAAATGAAGAAATCTGAGGGAGGGTAGCAGTGACCAAATGAATGACTCTGAGGGAGGGTAGCAGTGATCAAATGAAGGACTCTGACGGAGGGTAGCAGTGATCAAATGAAGGACTCTGAGGGAGGGTAGCAGTGATCAAATGAAGGACTCTGACGGAGGGTAGCAGTGATCAAATGAAGGACTCTGACGGAGGGTAGCAGTGATCAAATGAAGGACTCTGAGGGAGGGTAGCAGTTACCAAATGAAGGACTCTGAGGGAGGGTAGCAGTTACCAAATGAAGGACTCTGAGGGAGGGTAGCAGTTACCAAATGAAGGACTCTGAGGGAGGGTAGCAGAGATAAAAGTTCAAAGCTTGTAAAAAATTATTCGGAAATCAATAGAAAACAAGAGACAGAAGAATAGAGACTTAATCGCCTAATCACAAAATCATTTTTGAGGATAGTCTCAAAGCTATTTGCAGTACAAAACACGGGGAAAATTACAGGCAAATTAACGAAAGACAGCACAAGAGTATTTTTGTCAGGCTAAAATAAGACATTAAGAATCATTGCAACACCACACTGTGAGGGAGACTGTAGGAGCGACAAAAGCTTGTCTGTGTAAGCCTCAATATTTGTGTCCAATCCAAGTCTGAAAAAGCGAGGCGAAAACACTGGCTAATTTAGAATATTTTAAAAAATGTTAGTAATATTTGAGTGAGCTTCTGGCCTTCGAAAAATATTGATTGAGTGATTTCTTACAATCTGATCATGATCCATCACAGAATCTTGATTCGGTGATTTCTTAGAATCCTATCCATCACAGAATCTTGATTGAGTGATTTCTTAGAATCCTATCCATCACAAAATCTTGATTGAGTGATTTCTTAGAATCCTATCCATCACAGAATCTTGATTGGGTGATTTCTTAGAATCCTATCCATCACAGAATCTTGATTGGATGATTTCTTAGAATCTGATCCATCACAGAATCTTGATTGGGTTATTTCTTAGGATCCTATCCATCACAGAATCTTGATTGGGTGATTTCTTAGAATCCTAGCCATTACAAAATCTTGAGTGATTTCTTAGAATCCTGGCCATCACAGAATCTTAAGTGATTTCTTAGAATCCTAACCATCTCAGAATCTTGAGTGATTTCTTAGAATCCTAACCATCTCAGAATCTTGAGTGATTTCTTAGAATCCTAACCATCTCAGAATCTTGAGTGATTTCTTAGAATCCTAACCATCTCAGAATCTTGACTGATTTCTTAGAATCCTATCCATCACAGAATCTTGATTGGATGATTTCTTAGAATTCTAACCATTACAGAATCATGATTGGGGTGAATTCTTAGAATTCTAACCATTACAGAATCTTTAATGATTTCTTAGAATCATGGCCATCACATTCTCACCAATAATCGCACCGACCGTTCAGCCAGCCACCTGAGGGATCAGAGGGTCAACCGACCCCTCCTCTGTCGCAGCCGTCTCCAGGGCAGCCGCCATAGCAGCTGGACGAGCACAGGCCAGGCCAGCAGCAGCAGCAGCGCCGGTACCGACAAGCCGCCGACACCCCTGCCGCTGAACAGCCACCGCTGAAACCAGCAGTAGAAACTGCCGGAGCTGTCCGACAATGCACTTTTATGACTAGTTCGTTCTAGCCTGTCTAGACGGGTGTGAATCTGCCCAAGATCACCGGACAGACGATCCAGAGCGGCTCGGATGTGCCTCAGTTGGCCGACTAGTTCGCGCTCAAGTTCGAAGCTCGATGCAGCAGCTGCCGAGCGGCCAGTAGGATCAGGCGGCGGCGGCGGCGGCGGCGGTTGCCATGACAACCCGTTGCTATTCTCGAAGCTAGAAGCCGAAGGCAGTTGTTGCTGCTGCTGACGACCTTGACGACGCCCAGCTGATTGGTGACCGCCGCCGCCTGAGGCAGATGCAGATGAAGGTGAAGTCGAAGGCTGCTGACCGCCGGTGACGTCACCCGGCTGATCATCGCCAAATGGCTGTACAAAATTGTCGTAGGAATCGCAGAATTCGTCATTGTCGCTGTCGCTGCTGCTGCTGCTGCCGCCGCCGCCTCGGTCGGGATGTTCTGGATCGACAGCAGCTGACGCCACTACCGCCGCCGCAGGCCAAACTGACGTTTCCGACGCTTGTCTCCGGCGCGGATTAGGCTGACTATTTCTTAGAAAGCCATTCCTATTATCATTACTACTACTACTAGTGATTTTAGGCGGCAACGATTGCGTTAGAAAATTGGAATTGACATCTAAATCTGCGGCGGCGGCTGATTCTGCATCCAAATGACCGCCGCTTCGACATCGAATCCGATTGGCTAATAATAGGCCGAGTTTAACCTCAGACTCCTGATCATCATCATCATCGTCAACAAGCCTATAGAAGTTGGCAACTTTGTCAATTAGTCCGCTAACAGCTGGAGACGAGTTTGGCAGGCTTTCAATCACAGTGCGAAGCTGGCGAGAATATTCCAGCATGGCGCGTTCGCGAGGCATGTCGCCTAGCGCGCGCCAGGCATCCCATTTCATTTTGCCAATCAGATCCCAGAATGCCGGCCTTGGCTGCTGGCAGGGACCGTTACTAGCCTGCTTATATAGAGCATAGAAGCGAAGCATTAAATCCGTTGACGGCTTGAAACCTTGCATAGCAACCGATTGGCTAGATGAGCCGCGCGGCAGACTGTCAACAACTTGTACAGCGGCCTCGAACTGGGCTAGCGGACTGCGAGATGAGGCATTACGATGCTGGGAGTCTGGACTGGTGTCTGCTGACATGGCTTAATTTACAGCAGAGCTTAATTTCACACTTCGAATACAGTACAGTTATAGGAGCTTTTTTGATTCACTGAACTCACTGATTGACAATCGCTTGAAGATGAGCAGAAATTTGTAATAAAATCATTCAAATTACTTCAAGATCTATGCCGAAATGAGCGATTGGTTGTAAAATGCTATAAAAATTACTTAATATTGTACTTCAATTTGGGAGCGATTCTTGCTGAAATTTTTAGGGCGATTCTTGCTGAGATTTTTTAGGGCGATTCTTGCTGAGATTTTTAGGGCGATTCTTGCAGAGATTTTTTAGGGCGATTCTTGCTGAGATTTTTAGGGCGATTCTTGCTGAGATTTTTAAGGCGATTCTTGCTGAGATTTTTAGGGCGATTCTTGCTGAGATTTTTTAGGGCGATTCTTGCTGAGATTTTTAGGGCGATTCTTGCTGAGATTTTTAAGGCGATTCTTGCTGAGATTTTTAGGGCGATTCTTGCTGAGATTTTTAAGGCGATTCTTGCTGAGATTTTTAAGGCGATTCTTGCTGAGATTTTTAGGGCGATTCTTGCTGAGATTTTTAGGGCGATTCTTGCTGAGATTTTTAAGGCGATTCTTGCTGAGATTTTAGGGCGATTCTTGCTGAGATTTTTAGGGCGATTCTTGCTGAGATTTTTAAGGCGATTCTTGCTGAGATTTTTAGGGCGATTCTTGCTGAGATTTTTAGGGCGATTCTTGGTGAGATTTTTAGGGCGATTCTTGCTGAGATTTTTAGGGCGATTCTTGCTGAGATTTTTAGGGCGATTCTTGCTGAGGTTTTTAGGGCGATTCTTGCTAAAGTTTGGATGTTATTTAGTTCAAATTTTGCTGATCTGTCTGCATGTTTTATCCACATTATAGGCTGTCTAACCGTACAGATCAAGCAGTCATTTTGTCAACTTCAGTCTGTCCACTATAATTAAATTCAATAAGCAATTAATTAACTAGTTCTGGTCTCGCCTGGCTGACGTTAACCGTGGATCGAAATAAGAGTGAAGTGACCCGCTGCAAAAAACTAATTATATTTACATACGAACCAAGTTCTTCTACTTATTCTTATACAATAACGAGCTTATTTTGTTTTCAAAAATCTTTTTAAAAAACTCAGAGAACGAAAACTTACTTCCCACGCTATCACTTTCTTAGTTAGAGTCAGGGGGCCTGTGTGCACCTGGCGCACTTTAAGCGACATTGTCACACAACCGGTGAGAGGCACATAACCGGTGAGAGGCACATAATTGGTGAGAGGCATTGCTGCCCATTCTGCCGACTGCCCTGAGCAGGCACACAAGCGCGCGGATACGTACGCAGTCATACGCACAGGCACACACACACACAGGAGTGTACAGCGGCCCTATGCATGTACACCTCACTGTGCCTTGGGGGTTGGGCCTCAGGGTCGTTAATTGCATGAGCCGAGCCAAGCCGAGATTCCAATTCAGCCCCAAATTAATGTGACTGCACTTGGAATCGAGCCTGGGCCGCTGGCACGTCCGAGCGCCACGCTAGACTACTGATCTACGGACCCTTCTCACCCTAAAATTGGCTTCAAACTAAATAAATGAAAAGATTATATTGTAATCAAAAAAACAAAATCACTATTAGAGGAAGACTAAATCAATTGTATTTAATAATTTATATTGCACCATATTTAAACTATCAATAAATAGTAATAACAGTATTAACATTCAACATTCAAGTCTAAAATGCTAATAACAAACAAACAACCTTCAAGCTAGCTGATTTAGAAATTCAGCCTAGCAACAACGGCAGCAGAGTTGCCATATCGTTGGCTTAGAAACCCATGGCAACGGATCTGCAGTACAGGAAAGCCGGCAATGCTAGATGATAGATCGTAGCTCTGCCCAGCTAGTGCAGTCTCATTGACCAGACACACTGCCAGACTATTTTTAGCACCTCGTTGCCAACGGGAAATTAGCGTCGTGACATCATCCAATTCGTCAACATATTCAATGCTAGTAGTTAATGTATCATCGTTGGCATTAACTAAAAAGGTGAGCCATTCGACTTTGGCACCTTTAGGCAGACCGGTGCAGAGTGCAGGCAGCACTAGACGACTGGAATTTTCCCGACAGATCAATCGTTGAAAGCTATCAACACCGGCAGACAGACAGTCGGCATCTAAACCAAAGCAGATAAACAAACTACAGTCGTTACTACCACTACCAAAGCGTCCTTGATAACCATTGGCACGGGCTACTCGTAGAGTATGACGCAAGGACAAATCGGCTTGCCACTGAGCACTGGAGCCTAGTGGAATCTCCAGCGTAGCCGGATCCATAGCAATCTGACCGGATATTAATAACAATCGATGATTAGCTAATGCAATACACTGACTATACGGACCAATGTTGGCCGGGGCCCAGTGACTCCGGCTGCGCACGTGCATAGCGGCCACTGTTGAGGCATCGGATCCCTTATCCTCTTCTAAGACTAGGATTGAAGCCGACATCACTTCAGACGCTGCTGTTGCCAGTTCAACGCAAGCTCGCGCTGGCGGCGATCGATAGCCCGGCCGGCTGGCAAAGCCGAGCTCTGGCGAACCATAGACATAGTTGACTAACGCGAATGATGACATGTCTGGCACCTGGAATAGTTTTTAATTCAAGACTTATTGTGCTGTACACCCTGTGTGAGCGAGTATACGATCGTTGTTGCACTGCTTGATGAAAACGAAAAACCAAGGAGAACGATTTCTTAGAAGTTCTTTCTTTTAATTAAACTACTATGAGTAGTTTTCACTAGCGGAAATGTTTGCAGTGAGGTTTTGTATGGGCTTTGGGGATTTGGAAAATTAAGAGACAGTTGAGCACTCAATAATAACTATAATACTTGATTACACCAGCTTTAATGGAAAGATAATGTGCAACCGACAACTCAGTCGCAGCTATTACGCGGCGCATCTGAAGGCTGCGTACGGCTATTCAGTCCAAGGACTGAAGGGTCGCCACACACACCCTCAATTACCCCAGTTTATTCTAGCTTACCCCATTTTGAGGCAACTGAAGCAATGCAGAGTTAAGCGTCTTGCTCGATAAGGGCACAAATTGTTTCTATTTGGTCAAGAATCGAACCCACGACCTTTCAGTCCTGAGTCAAACGCTCTAATCACTAAGCTACAAACACCCTTCAATCAATATATAATGTGTAAACCAACGACATAAACTATAACTTACTGTCAAAACACACAGCAGAGGTCGCATCTCAGCCGACTGCTCACCTCCAGCAGCCTGGATTGCAGCATTAGCTTTCGACATCAATAACTTGGCCATCTCAGCAACAGAGATTTCGCCGCTTTGTTCAGCAACTTGAACATTGATAACTGACAATTTCAATGAAGGCAAATCGTTTGAATCATCATCACAATACAACGAACCTCCGCGTGAATTGGGATAGTTTTTGGCGTCGATTTGAAATTCTCGTTCGATTACAGCGGGCGATATGCGATCGATAGGCGATAGTTGCTTTGCACTGAACTCTTCGAGACCAGCCTGAGAATAGTGATCAATTTTATCAGAAACAAAGTATATAATAGTACAGATTGACTCTGCACCAATCACAACTGAGCTACACTGAGATCTCTTAAATTAGATTGACTCTGCACCAATCACAACTGAGCTACACTGAGATCTCTTAAATTAGATTGACTCTGCACCAATCACAACTGAGCTACACTGAGATACTCCCAAATTAGATTGACTCTGCACCAATCACAACTGAGCTACACTGAGATCTCTTAAATTAGATTGAATCTGCACCAATCACAGCTAAGCTACACTGAGATACTCCCAAATTAGATTGACTCTGCACCAATCACAACTGAGCTACACTAAGATCTCTTAAATTAGATTGACTCTGCACCAATCACAACTGAGCTACACTGAGATCTCTTAAATTAGATTGACTCTGCACCAATCACAACTGAGCTACACTGAGATCTCTTAAATTAGATTGACTCTGCACCAATCACAACTGAGCTACACTGAGATCTCTTAAATTAGATTGACTCTGCACCAATCACAGCTAAGCTACACTGAGATCTCTTAAATTAGATTGACTCTGCACCAATCACAACTGAGCTACACTGAGATCTCTTAAATTAGATTGACTCTGCACCAATCACAGCTAAGCTACACTGAGATCTCTTAAATTAGATTGACTCTGCACCAATCACAGCTAAGCTACACTGAGATCTCTTAAATTAGATTGACTCTGCACCAATCACAACTGAGCTACACTGAGATCTCTTAAATTAGATTGACTCTGCACCAATCACAGCTAAGCTACACTGAGATCTCTTAAATTAGATTGACTCTGCACCAATCACAACTGAGCTACACTGAGATCTCTTAAATTAGATTGAATCTGCACCAATCACAGCTAAGCTACACTGAGATACTCCCAAATTAGATTGAATCTGCACCAATCACAGCTAAGCTACACTGAGATACTCCCAAATTAGATTGAATCTGCACCTATTACAGTCAAGCTACACTGAGATACTCCCAAATTAGATTGAATCTGCACCTATTACAGCTAAGCTACACTGAGATACTCCCAAATTAGATTGAATCTGCACCAATCACAGCTAAGCTACACTGAAATACTCCCAAATTAGATTGAATCTGCACCAATCACAGCTAAGCTACACTGAGATACTCCCAAATTAGATTGAATCTGCACCAATCACAGCTAAGCTACACTGAGATACTCCCAAATTAGATTGAATCTGCACCAATCACAGCTAAGCTACACTGAGATACTCCCAAATTAGATTGAATCTGCACCAATCACAGCTAAGCTACACTGAAATACTCCCAAATTAGATTGAATCTGCACCAATCACAGCTAAGCTACACTGAGATACTCCCAAATTAGATTGAGTCTGCACCAATCACAGCTAAGCTACACTGAGATACTCCCAAATTAGATTGAATCTGCACCTATTACAGCTAAGCTACACTGAGATACTCCCAAATTAGATTGAATCTGCACCTATTACAGCTAAGCTACACTGAAATACTCCCAAATTAGATTGAATCTGCACCAATCACAGCTAAGCTACACTGAGATACTCCCAAATTAGATTGACTCTGCACCAATCACAGCTAAGCTACACTGAGATACTCCCAAATTAGATTGAATCTGCACCAATCACAGCTAAGCTACACTGAGATACTCCCAAATTAGATTGAATCTGCACCAATCACAGCTAAGCTACACTGAGATACTCCCAAATTAGATTGAATCTGCACCTATTACAGTCAAGCTACACTGAGATACTCCCAAATTAGATTGAATCTGCACCTATTACAGCTAAGCTACACTGAGATACTCCCAAATTAGATTGAATCTGCACCAATCACAGCTAAGCTACACTGAAATACTCCCAAATTAGATTGAATCTGCACCAATCACAGCTAAGCTACACTGAGATACTCCCAAATTAGATTGAATCTGCACCAATCACAGCTAAGCTACACTGAGATACTCCCAAATTAGATTGAATCTGCACCAATCACAGCTAAGCTACACTGAGATACTCCCAAATTAGATTGAGTCTGCACCAATCACAGCTAAGCTACACTGAGATACTCCCAAATTAGATTGAATCTGCACCTATTACAGCTAAGCTACACTGAGATACTCCCAAATTAGATTGAATCTGCACCTATTACAGCTAAGCTACACTGAGATACTCCCAAATTAGATTGAATCTGCACCAATCACAGCTAAGCTACACTGAGATACTCCCAAATTAGATTGAATCTGCACCAATCACAGCTAAGCTACACTGAGATACTCCCAAATTAGATTGAATCTGCACCAATCACAGCTAAGCTACACTGAGATACTCCCAAATTAGATTGAGTCTGCACCAATCACAGCTAAGCTACACTGAGATACTCCCAAATTAGATTGAATCTGCACCTATTACAGCTAAGCTACACTGAGATACTCCCAAATTAGATTGAATCTGCACCTATTACAGCTAAGCTACACTGAAATACTCCCAAATTAGATTGAATCTGCACCAATCACAGCTAAGCTACACTGAGATACTCCCAAATTAGATTGAATCTGCACCAATCACAGCTAAGCTACACTGAGATACTCCCAAATTAGATTGAATCTGCACCAATCACAGCTAAGCTACACTGAGATACTCCCAAATTAGATTGAATCTGCACCAATCACAGCTAAGCTACACTGAGATACTCCCAAATTAGATTGAATCTGCACCAATCACAGCTAAGCTACACTGAGATACTCCCAAATTAGATTGACTCTGCACCAATCACAGCTAAGCTACACTGAGATACTCCCAAATTAGATTGAGTCTGCACCTATTACAGTCAAGCTACACTGAGATACTCCCAAATTAGATTGAATCTGATCTGCACCTATTACAGTCAAGCTACACTGAGATATTCCCAAATTAGATTGACTCTGCACCAATCACAGCTAAGCTACACTGAGATACTCCCAAATTAGATTGAATCTGCACTAATCACAGCTAAGCTACACTGAGATACTCCCAAATTAGATTGAATCTGCACCTATTACAGTCAAGCTACACTGAGATACTCCCAAATTAGATTGAATCTGCACCAATCACAGCTAAGCTACACTGAGATACTCCCAAATTAGATGGACTCTGCACCAATCACAGCTAAGCTACACTGAGATACCGTGGATTCAAGCTAAATTAGGAAATACAACCATCAAACTTACCTTGGGCTCGCCAAGCCGACAACAGCCAGTCAGCTTCAAATAGCACACCGGAGCAAAAGCATCGTCGCTATGCACAACCACCCGACTATCCGTACCCGCCGCAGTCAAGTGCCCGTTGTCAAGCACAATTCGGCCGTGCTTAAACAGAGGACAGTCCAACGCCAGGGTCTCATATTCGCCGCCCTCGCCGCACGGACTCAGGCCGCCGGCGGCCGGAGCGGCCAGGCGCACAAGTTCGTCGCGAATGTCGACAAGGCGGCGACCCAGATGGCGCTTTGGCGACAGGCCGTAGGCGGCCACTTTGATGAGGATGGCGTCTAAGCCGCTGAAGAGCATCTCGTCTAGCAGCTCGGTCTGGAGATGTGTTCACAGCGACACTGAATGGACTCGCAAGACTGGGACAAATGCAATGCAGAGAAATGCACAGATAGAAGCCGATAGTGCGCATAACAAGCAAACTAATGTACATCTACAGCGCAGATGCATCACAGACAGACTGATAAAAACTAAACAGACTAAAGCAGACAAGACAAATATTTTGTGACGGAGACTAAGACAGATAGACAGACAGACGGACAGATAGACAGACAGATAGGCAGACAGACATACATACAGAAAGACAGACAGACAGACAGACATTCAGAAAGACAGACAGACAGACAGACAGACAGACAGACAGACAGACAGACAGACAGACACAGAAAGACAGGCAGACAGACATACAGAAAGACAGACAGATAGACAGACAGACGGACACAAAAACCGACAAACAAAGACAGGCAGACAGCTAGAGACAGACAAACAAACAAGCAAAAACAGACAGACATACACACAAACATATATATATTAACTGGCAGAGAGAGACAAAAACAGACAACAAAACAGACAGAAAATTGAGGAAAAACAGAGAAAAACAGAAAAAAAGCAGACCTGATCCCGACGCCACAGAAAGGCGAGCACCTGCAGGTCGAGCCGCTCGCACACGGACTCAACCCGGACCCGCTGGTAATTAGACAGAATGGCCCCAACTGAAACGGCTTGAAGGCCAGGGATGCCGGCTTTCACCTCGGCCAGGAGTTTATAGAGGTCTTCGACTTCGTCCTCGCTGTCGCCCGAATTGCTGGAGGACTGTCAAAGTGTTTTAAAGTTAGTGACCTTACGGAAATGGAACTCACTGAATGACCTAAGGGAAATGGCACTCACTAAATGACCCAAGGGAAATGGCACTCACTAAATGACCCAAGGGAAATGGCACTCACTAAATGACCTTAGAGAAATGGCACTCACTAAATGATCTAAGGGAAATGGCACTCACTAAATGATCTAAGGGAAATGGCACTCACTAAATGACCCAAGGGAAATGGCACTCACTAAATGACCTAAGGGAAATGGCACTCACTAAATGACCTAAGGAAAATGGCACTCAGTGAATGAGCTTAGGGAGATGGCAGTCACTGAATGACCATATGGAAATGGCGCTTACTAATGAAGAATATGATGAGGTAAATTAATACACTTAAATTGACACAGTATAGAGAATGCAGGCATTTAAGTCTGTAAAAGACAAAATACTAAAGCAAACTCCAGTTATTAAACAATTCTAAAGCCAGACAGAGCACTTACAGCATAGTGATCGGCAGAACCAGTATCCCTAGACTCGCCCACAATAGGCCGAGTATACAGTGGCAAACCAGTAGCTTTAGCATAGAGTGCCACAGCCTCGCTGCCAACTGTTTGATACATAAAGCTATCCATTTCTGCTCCACTAGGTGGATAGAGATGAGCTAATGCAACAATCTGGTGACCAGATCTGACACATTCAATCATATTGTAGCAGCTATCTTTGCCACCACTAACCAAACCAACAACTTTCATTTTGTTATAACTGATGGCACACTGTGTTGATGATAAGTAGCATGCATTTATTTATTTACATTATACATCTAGACTTGGTGTATATATAGTGTTTCAGTGAACAAAAACAGAAATAATCATGATTGAATTAATAATTGGTAAGTAAATATACAATTATAAAAATATATTATCAAATTAATAACATATGTTAATTTTTTAAATATACAAATGATAAAAAAATCTACTTGTATATAGACCTTATATGTTCTTATAGGCTCTTATTGAAATATAACATTTCAGCTGTGGCATACTATGCTAGCTCTTTTGGGGAATATTTGCTTGGCTTTTGCACTTAGTAGCACTTGCCATTTTTATGCTCAGTAATGCTGGGACCTACTCTATCTGTGTAGTATAGGCTACAAAGTTATACCTAATATATTTTCACAATAAAATGTTGAATGAACTATTTACACTTATCACAAAAAGTCATTAAACTAAGCATCTAGCATATACCCCCCTTTTTCCCTTTTCAACTGATTGCTACAACAAGCCTAGTACCTATTGCAGCCTATGGACATTATTGCAAATAGCATCTAACACATATGAGCCTTTAGAAGTGCAGACATGGTCTGACTACACAGTTTAGACATTGTCTGCAATGGAGAGCCAAGTGCTAGGCCAAGTTGATTTACCAAATCATCTATTAATAATAAGATAAAAATACATTTTTTGTAATTTTTAATTACAATTTTACTTATAATGTAATAATTTTTTTTCATTTTTTATACATTTTTATTATGGACTTATGCATATATGCACAACCTCCCCTGACTTAAACTTGCTATGCAACTTACTTTTTGACCTAAAAATATAACTTACCTATGAAAAAAACCTTGAAACAAAATTAACATGATTTTGGATAAATGGCAGGAGTATCTGTAACTTTATTATCAAGTGTAAATGCCTTATCATCTAATTAGTACTATATTAGCTTTTTGGGGTAGGCATTTTTGCAATTTACCTTGACTTTGCCCCTTGCTAGCCAGCCAGATTGACTAGGTATTGCACATGTATGGTCTTTTGACCAAAATATCTATTTTGTCACTGATAATGATATGGCATTTGCTGTTCCTAAAATGTTCAATTGTTTTAATTTCAAAATTGACTCTGAATTGACTTATAAATTTAATACTTACTAGTTAAAAGTATATATTTTATATTTACATATAGAATGGCCTTGTAGCCATGCTATGTTGCCATGCTATGCAAACTATAAGAAAATATTAGTTAATTATGAAATCATGACATTAATCATGAAAAGTGTGGGATACATATGAACTATTAGGAGCGGACTATAAAAGGAAATTAGTCTATAGGAAAATAATTAAAATTTGATTTAGTGCTTAAAAAGTATAAGCCTAATACAGTAATATTCACAAGTTAAAAGTACATTTTTATAGATTATTCTCATATACAATGGCCTTTTAGCTATGCTATGCGATTGTTTTATATATCTATAGTTATATATATCTATAGTTAGGTCTTGAGTCAAGATACTGTATACTAAAGAAATTTTTGGGTCATAGCTTATACTAAAGCTTATAAGCTAACTAACTTAAATTTCTAGTGCAAACAATATAGAATAGGATAGGCCTATAATATCTCTAACTATAAAAATCAAAACTCTGTGTGTGTGTGTGTGTGTGTGTGTGTGGACAATTTTGATCACTATGGACTCCCAAACCGCTCAACCAAATTACACCAAACTTTACACCCACCCTAAACTTACTACGGAGAATGTCTTAGGCTACCTTTAAATTTCCTAAATTTGAGTCTTCCCACCTAAAAGTACAAAAAACTGCTCAAAATGCGCGATTTTTTACTAAATCCTCCATAGCGCCGCTCCACTTCTACCGATTCTCTTCAAATTTGACACAGATAATCTTAAACTATTTTGGCACAATCATGTAAAATTTCGAGTCTCAAAGTTAATCCTGAGCGGTGCTGTGCACTTTTAAAGTTAGGCTGTTTTTTTCAGCGAGGCAGCCACCTCAACCTCCATCCGCCTGTCTCTCTTTCCCGATTTGGGCAAAGGGTGTAAATAGGTTTTAAAATGACTAACTTTCGGCTGCCATAAGTTTGCTCCATGTGAAGCGATTAACTTCAAACTTGACATAATTCTTCATTGACTCATTCTCTGTCTAAATGTAAAGTCTCAACTTTGTATCTCAATCAGGACGGAAACTGTAAGCATGTGAAGTTTGTCTGCTTTTTCTGTTGTTTGTGCCACTCACTCACTCATTTCCCCAGAGCCAGACGAAGGGTCAGGCGATAGGACTGAATGTACATAGCGAATGTACAGTGTTTTGGAATAACTTTTTAATAATAGCCTTCTCTGTACCCCCGCGAGTGGAGAGGCGTGGAGAGGAGAGAGTTTAGCGAGAGATTCAATTTCAAACCACTGTCCTCTGAATAGACAAGTCTGCAGCAGTTAAACAAGGATGGCAAATCAAGGCGATGTGGGTGGGTGGCATGGTTTGTAAAAATATCGAAAAATTAATGAATAACTGATTACAATGCAATCCTACTAAATTAGTTACACTTACACCATGAAAATTTTAACATTAAGATTCGCATAAGGTACTTTAAAATTTAAATGGCCTCCTAAGAAATGCGTATTTCCATGGTTGTTAGACTGCTGCAGACTGTTGTGGTGGAGCTGAAAATATACAAATTCCTCTCAGGGCTGCTAATTGACCAGAAAAATGACGTGATTAAAGCAGGAGAAATGATAAAAACCATGATAGTACTATGTCCCACAAACTGGCTTTCGAAGCAGGGATCGGCAGATTTTTTACGTCAAAGGCCAGATAAAGAATCAAGCTCATGGCTGCGGGCCATATGAGAATGAAAAGGAGAAAAAGAAGAGTTAAGAGATGAGACAGAATCGATGAGAGAGGAGGGTAGAAAAGAGTGAGAAGAGAGTAGAGATGAGTAGACATGAGAGAACAGAGAGGAGATGAGAGAGGAGGGTAGAGAAGAGTGAGAAGAGAGTAGACATGAGTAGACATGAGAGAACAAAGAGGAAATTAGAGAGGAGGGTAGAGAAGAGTGAGAAGAGAGTAGAGATGAGTAGACAAGAGAGAACAGAGAGGAGATGAGAGAGGATTGAGAGGAGCGATTAGAAAGGATAGAGAAGAGAGGAGATAAGAGGGGGAGAGAGGAGTGAGAAGAGAGGAGAGAGATGAGATCGAGTTGCGAAAGAAGAGAGGAGAAAGGAGAGATGATAGAGTAAAGGGAAGAGGAGGATAGAGGAAAAAGATGAGATTGTAGAGATGAGAGAGATGAAAGGAAAGCTGAAAGAGTAGAGATGAAAGATGAAGGAAGAGAGAGCAGAGTGCAAAGACGAGAGAAGAGAATAGAGGGAGAGAGTAGAGGAGAGGGAAGAGAAGTAAGGAAAGAGAGGAGTCAGAAGAGGGGAAAGAGAAGACTACACCGGAGAGAACATATAAGAGTAAAGATGACAGATGAGAGAAAGGAGATGAGAGAGCAGAAACGAGAGTGAACAGACGAGAGATGGGAGAGTAGAGAGAAAAGTGGAGAGATAGATAAGAAATGAGGTGAGATGTGGAGACAAGGGAGAGATGAGAAGTGAGTGAGGAGAGAGGAGGGGAGGGAAGAGAATCGAGAGGACAGGGGAAATTGGCGGAAAGGACGAGAGAGGAGAGGAAAGAGGGGAGATATTAGAAAGAAGACAGATGGGACAGGACAGGAGAGAGCAGAGAGACAGAGAGAGAGAGAGAGAGAGAGAGAGAGAGAGAGAGAGAGAGAGAGAGAGAGAGAGAGAGAGAGAGAGGGAGCAGAGAGAAATGAGAAGAGATAAGAGATAAGAGATAAAAGAAGTGAAAGGAATGATGAGAGAGCAAAGACGAGAGAGAAAAGAGGTGAGGGAAGAGACGAGAGAAGAGGGGAGAGATGAGAGAGTAGAGGAGAGAGGAGAGGGGGAGAGAGGAGAGAGGAGAGGAGAGAGAAAATGAAAAAGTAGAAAGGAGAAAGGAGAGGAGAGAGAAACGAAGAGACAAGAGATGAGATAAGAGAGATAAAAGAGAAGAGAGATGAGGGAAGATACGAGAGAAGAGGGGAGAGATGAGTGAGTAGAGGAGAGAGTTAAGAGAAGAGAGAAAAAAATAGAGAGGAGAAGGAAGAGAAGAGAGATGAGGGGGAGAGAGGAGAGAGGAGAGGAGAGAGAAAACGAAAAAGTAGAGAGGAGAGAGGAGAGAGGAGGGTAGAGATAAAAGAAGAGAAAAGAGATCAGATAAGAGAAATGAAAGAGAAGAGAGATGAGGGAAGATACGAAAGAAGAGGGGAGAGAGGAGAGACGAGGGACGAGAGAGAAGAGAGGAAACAGAAGAGACGATAGAAATTTTAAAGGATCCAAGGGACATAGGGAGAGTCAGGGAAAGGCCAGAGTTTGCCAATACATGTTTTAGAGTCAGACAGACATTGCCTGACATTCTGCACAATACCCCAGCCAACAATATCAAATGTTTGCCTCAAATCCTAATTTTACACGAATGTACTCCATTTTATGTCTACCTCTATACTACGAACTATTAACAAGTTTTTGTTTGTGTATGGCCTTAGATTTCAGAATACATGCAAAAGTAGTTCCGGGATTGGAATTCCCCGGGTTCAAAATCCGCGGGTTTCAACAGCTTGTATATATATGAAAAAAACTGTTATATCAAATATATATATATACTATACTATACTGATTGATATCTAGATTAGATAGCTATCCTTTTGCATAAAAATTGAAAAATTGTTTTTAATAACTATCTTCTTTTCTTATATAGATAATGCATTACCCTTATTGTTTATAGTATGGTATAGCTATGTATTACATATACTAAAATTTAAGGCAGTTGTTATTATTACAGTGACTATATAAATAGCAAAATTGTTACTTTGATGGTCAATGCATAGGACACTATTTGGCATTTGGGCTTCAGGTTTTAACTTAAGTCTTAATATCTCTACCTATAAAAATCATAACTGTATAAATAGCAAAACTTTTTTTATAGTTATTATGCTTAAGAAGAAAAATAGCTATTTTTATGGTCTTGGAAAATATATTTTATATACACTAATTAGTTAACAAAAACCTAAAAAAGCTAGCTAAAGTTGGAACAATGACAAGAATCACTATAGACAGCTAGATATATTAATAACACTTATTTCTTTAATTTAACTATCTTTTATTATTTGCACAGCAATTTTTTCACTTTATTTAGATAATACTTTCTGTGATGACCATAAAAATAACCATCTCTACTCTATTTATAATATTATATAGCTATCATAACAATAACAACTGGCAATGCCAAAATCTAATTTTAGGGTCATTCTATAAAACTGATTTTATAATTTCAAGACAGTTTTTTATGGTCAAAACTTTATAGGCCTAACATCAAAATTTCACAACATTGAAATTTTATAAACCCTATATTTTACTAAACCAAGATTTCATAATGCTATATGCAAATAACTTTGGCCAACTGGTTGGCAGCAATCTTCCAGTTTGTTTCGCGATATTATTTTTGAGTTTGAAATGGTACATCAATATAATGACACGCGCGAAATAGCACTGTTAAAGACATTTTGATTTCACTGACTTTACTTAGACTCTTGCTCTTGTATTTACACGAATTTCTTTAACATGGCTAGTCAAACAGCAGCACCAAATTTTATTCTGCCACCAAACGAGGTATGGCCTGCAGCAGAACTGCTGAACCTAACAATCTAGGCCTTTCCTCTGTATGATATGTACAAAGCAACATATGATACCTGCTCGACTATCAACTGGCTAGCTAAGTACTAGGCCTACCATTTTCTATTGTTTCACTACGTTGATGCACCATTTCAAACTCAAAAATAATATTGCAAAACAAACTGGAAGATCGCCAATGGGTTTTTATTGACATTAAACTAATGTTTAAAAAATGTACATGTAGGATATTGCCAATTTGTATAACAAACTAAGCAAATAGCATTGCATGATTCCACATTATGACTTAGGCCTATCTATTCCTTTGGCTTCACGCTTTCACCCCTTGGTCAGCCAACCTATTGTGTTTGTCACCTAGTATGCAGCCAACCGGGTGCCAGTCAATTCGTCTGCCGCCAGTTCGTCTGCTCAGCAGACGAATTGGTTTGCAACGTTTTGCCTACTCGTCTGCTGCGGCAACCAATGAAATTAGGCCTGCTCCTACCACTCAATTCTTCATTACATCGCATCCACCCCAGCTAAAGTTTTTGTATACAGTTTTAATAAAGCCATCGTTTTGAACATCATTTCAATAAGATGATAGTTAAATATTCAACGTGTTAAAGGATTCATTTTAATAATTATAACAAAAACACATTTAATATAGTGTGTGCGCTACTGAAATATGACTGACATGTGCATTGAATGCCAGAAAGAAGTGAGTTATCGGCAGCATGCTTTACAGTGCGATTCTTGTCAGCTATGGCAGCACCTTCTTTGCGGCACTGGTTTGAGCCAAAAGGAATACCATGCTTTGATGGAACATTCCTTTAATTGGCAATGCTCAAAGTGCACTGGAAAAAATGAGGTAAGAGACTGGCAGCAGCTACTGTAGTATAAAGGATTCTATTATATATGAATTACTGTTTACATGCTATGCTATGGTACATGTAATTGTTGATATTTTCGGTCATGCTGCAAAGTTTAAGCTTGATGTAAATCTCGTAGTGATAACAAAGCGATAACAAATTTTTCACACACAGACGCAGACGCTCAATGGTACTGGTAAGGTTGGCACAAGCCAGTTTTCTGATCTGGGTTCAGCCGATCCGCCAGCAGCTTTCGCCGAGCCACCAGCAGCTCCCGCCGATCTGCCTGCAGCCTTTGCCGATCCACCAGCAGCTTTCGCCGAGCCACCAGCAGCTCCCGCCGATCTGCCTGCAGCCTTTGCCGATCCACCAGCAGCTTTCGCCGAGCCACCAGCAGCTCCCGCCGATCTGCCTGCAGCCTTTGCCGATCCGCCAGCAGCTTTCGCCGAGCCACCAGCAGCTCCCGCCGATCTGCCTGCAGCCTTTGCCGATCCACCAGCAGCTTTCGCCGAGCCACCAGCAGCTCCCGCCGATCTGCCTGCAGCCTTTGCCGATCCGCCAGCAGCTTTCGCCGAGCCACCAGCAGCTCCCGCCGATCTGCCTGCAGCCTTTGCCGATCCACCAGCAGCTTTCGCCGAGCCACCAGCAGCTCCCGCCGATCTGCCTGCAGCCTTTGCCGATCCACCAGCAGCTTTCGCCGAGCCACCAGCAGCTCCCGCCGATCTGCCTGCAGCCTTTGCCGATCCACCAGCAGCTTTCGCCGAGCCACCAGCAGCTCCCGCCGATCTGCCTGCAGCCTTTGCCGATCCACCAGCAGCTTTCGCCGAGCCACCAGCAGCTCCCGCCGATCTGCCTGCAGCCTTTGCCGATCCACCAGCAGCTTTCGCCGATCTGCCAGCTTTTGCCGATCCACCAGCAGCTTTCGCCGCGCTACCGACAGCTCTTCCTGCTCAAGTAATGCACGTGGAGCCAGAGCAGTTTCAACTAAAGCGGGGCGTAAGCGAACGTGGCGGCGATTTGCTTGTATCTTCCCGTGGTTATATTCTGGGAAGAAATGGAGGTAAAGCTGGGTGTAAATACTGGAAATGCGTGGTTCGAAACGGTGCTTTGACCTGTAACGGCTCCGTTAAAGAGACAATTGATGGCGCTTTTCACGTAAGCCGACAACACATCTGCGAGCCCAACATGGCTGGCGGCCTCAAAAGAGAAATTCAATGGGAAGTGAAACACGAAGCAAAGCGATGCCGATTTGAATCAGCGGCAGAGATTGCTGAAAGCGCCCTAATAGCACAGGCACTGCGAGGTGAGCAGGGCGCTAATCTTCCAGCAGTTGAGCAGCTGGCTAGAAACGCTAACCGATATCGCGCAGGAAGCCAGCCTCATCATCCACATGATCTTCGATTTGAACTTCAAGAGCTGGCCCTCCCCTCCAACTTTCTTAAAGTGGACATCACCATGGCCAGAACCCATAAGCGCCATTTGTTGTTTGCCACTGATGAGCAACTAGAGATTCTGACTACTATGAATCAATGGTTCATGGATGGAACATTCTACGTTGTTAAAAATCCGTTTATGCAGCTTTATTCCGGTGAGTTACTTTTTAATTTGCTTTAAATCCTTTAATACTAATCTATATAACTAAATCTTACTACTGATACTAAACTAGTAAATACTAAATCCAACTATACTAAACGTTTAATACCAAATACTAATCCAATCCTGTACATTTTTAGTTCACGGTCTTATCCATCAAGACGGAAAGGAAAAGCAGGTACCTCTGTGCTTCATCCTTATGTCTGGAAAATCAAAACACGACTACGTTCATGTACTTGAGTGGCTGATCGAGCTGACAGGAGCTCGACCCACGGCAGCTGTGCTTGACTTTGAAGCAGCTATGTGCGAGGCTTTGCATCAAACCTGCCCCGACGCTCAGCTGCAGGGATGCTCATTTCACTTCGCACAGAGCATTTTTCGAAAAATTCAAGACCTTGGCCTTTCCGCGACCTACACAACCGATAAGGAGACACAGCTTTTTTGCAAGAAGCTGATGGCTCTCATCTACCTGCCAGCGCCGCATATCTATACTGCATTCGGAACTCTGGTGGATTCAGCAAACTCCGAGGCATTAGTGCGGCTGTGTCGCTACGTGGAGCAGACATGGCTGTCAAGCAGTATCTGGAGTCTGGACAAACTATCTGTCTACAGGCAGAGGGAGCGCACAAACAATTCAGTCGAGGGCTGGCACCTGGCCCTCAATCGACGAGCCAGGAAAGGCAACCTGAATTTGTACGCTTTGGCAGACCTTCTGGCGCAGCAATCGACATTGGCAGTCCTGCAAGCTCAACAGCTGCAAGCTTCAGTCGGTGTCGCACGGCGAGTGAGGCCAGTTTACAGGCGACGAGAGGAGAAGCTTCAATCTGCCTGGCGTGAGTTCGAGAGCAGCGCTCGCGAAGAAGCTGACGTCCTGCGCCTTCTGATTATTTGCACCCAGCTCATAGCCAAGTTCACCAAATTGTCTACTGCGTGATTTTCCTGAATTTGCTGAACACTTTGCAAACATCTCGGTTCTCTAACCAGTCCCTAGCTTACACGCATTCATTCATTTATTCATTCACCTATTTCATCGATTCACTTATTCACTTTAGCTTTTATCAGCTTCTATCCCATTATAACTTTTTTGGGATTCCCATTTTTTATCTTGAACTAATTATAAAAGTAATGAAAGCAGGCGTGCGTACTGTATGTGTATGTATTTGCATCGTGTATGATTTATTATCACCTAGCCTGTAGGTTAAGGCATTTGATATACATATTGCAGTGGAAGGCTTTGTCTTTCACGTAATTACGATTTAGGTTAAATATATTGCAATTACAGCATGCTCGTAAATAACATGTGTGGTGCATAATAAGTTCGTGATGTCATTTTGTTCTCTTCTATAGCTCATATAAAAGCTAAATACGAAACAGTTAAACAAAACAAACTAACACAACGTGGAGAACAATAAGGTTTTGTGTTAGTGTTACTGACGTGCTAAAACTGGTGAGTGAAATTTATAAGTGAAGCAATTGATTGTTTACAAATGGATTGGAATTGGTGGTTGGTACTCATTCTATAAGAATTCTATTCTATTATTCTATTCTATTATATAATTGATTCGTTCTTATTCTGCAAGTTTAGTCCCATGCATCTTTGCACATACCAAATTGCGTCATACAGCATTGCTAGAACTTCAAGGCTTAGTAAATTCCTCGACTGGTCTCGACTAACCATGCATATAGCAGCGGCTTAGCAACACAATGCACCCCCCCCCCCGCTATCAATGCACAACACATGATTTGTTCTCTATATTGCCAGCTAATTGCTACACACTTGGACAACTTTATTAATGTTACTACATGTATAATCTTGGAGCCCATGCTACGCACTAACAGATTTTTCTTGCGATAGATAGCTTGGGCAATAAATTAAACCTGCAAATTTGGAGACATTCTTAATCTTATGAACTCTCCCTCTCACCACTCTCTGACTCACCCTCTCGCCACTCTCTCATTCACCCTCTCGCCACTCTCTTACTCACCCTCTCACCACTCACCCTCTCACCCTCTCGCCACTCTCTCACTCATCCTCTCGCCACTCTCTTACTCACCCTCTCACCCTCACACCACTCACCCTCTCACCCTCTCGCCACTCTCTCACTCACCCTCTCACCACTCTCTGACTCACCCTCTCACACTCTTATTTTCACTTGAATTACTCCATTTTTAAACCTCTATTCAAACCATCAAAAAGTTTTTGTTCAAGTATGACTTCAAAATTAGGTTTTTTGGCAAAAATAGTGGGGATTAGAGCTCAAAGCGTTCAAAATCCGCACATTTTACCAGGCTCTTGTTAAATATGTTAAAATTAAGAGTCATCCAGCTGTATAACAAATTAAAACGTAATATTCTCAGTGCGTTGAAATAAAAAAGTCTAATGTAAAAAATACGCGAACTAATCATGTACTTCAGAAATAGCTCAGTACCTAATTTTTAGGTACACCATATTTTTAGCAATTTAGGAAATACAATAAGTACTCGTTTTTAACGGGTCTCCCTAAAAAACGCATCGCACCACCCTGAACCGCTACACATTATAACATTTTTTGTCAATGCAGTATTTGATTGCAAAGAAAACTATTCGTTGTAAGAGTAATGAAATAAATATCTTTAATTATAATTATAATTATAATTATTATTTTTTATATTCTCGTTTGCATTATTAAATTATAATAATTATGTTTTTATTAATAATTATTATTAATATCATTCATTATTCACCGAATTTTATATTTCATAGTAAAAACTAAATTTAATAAAAACTTTGAAGCTTAACAGAAAACGCATTTTGAGCTGTCTTCAGTTATAGTCCAATTTGTTTTAATGTGTAGCGCTGCAGGGCGGTGTGGGGCGTGTTTTAGGGAGACCCGTTTTTAACTGTAGATCAGGAGATCGAGTCACGAGTCGTGCAGTTACCATATTGTATTACATATTCTGAATATTTATGTACTATATAACACTGTTACACTACACATATAGCCTATACTATATACAGCGAGAAAATCATTCATTAAAAGAAGATTAAAGCAGGTTTCCATCACCCTTTCCCTCCTTTTCTTCCTCTAATCTTATTGGCTAGCAGACGAATTCGTGTTATATAAATTATAATGGCAGTTTAATGTCAATAAAAACCATTTGGGCAAAGTTATGTACATCAATGCCTTCATACATGTGCAGCTTCCAAAATTCAGTCAGCCATGCGACCTAGTTTCAACAAAAATGTGATATAGTTTTTAGCCAAAAATGAGACTTACATGTAAAAAACTCTAAAGTAAAATTAACGCAACTTTAGGTAAATGGCAAGAGTAACTATGACTGTCTTAAAAAGCCAAAATGCCTCATCAGCTACTTAGTAACTACTACTTGGTGTTTTTTTCAAGTGGGCATTTTTGTGACTTCCTTGGTTGGCCGCCAATTTGCGACAAATTGGTTGGCCAGATCGGCCGACTGTTGCGCATATAAAGAATGCCATAGCACATAGGCCACCTAATAGCACCAAAAATCAGGAAAACCTATGGACTCTATAGTGTATACATAATGCAAACAAGATGAAATTAACCTAACATTACCTATCAACTTTAGAAAAGTATTCTATACCTCTTTTGAGAAATGTTAAGTAAAGAAAGCCATTACTGCGACATGTCACATCACATGTCATCACTTATCAGCAAGCCATTTATTTCATAGGTCTAACACTAAAATTTTGCAAAAACAAAACTCAAAATACCCACTAGACTATGCTTCACAATCAATGATTAAATTTCCTAAACCTCATAAACCCAAAACTTCATAATTGAATATTAAAAATGAGCTTTTTGACGTTTTCGTAAAATTTTGGCTTTAGTAGTAGTAGTAGGCCTAGTTCTTATAAATAGCGCCCCAAACTGCCAAACAGATTTTTATTTATAGACTTCTCACGAAGATTGGTTCTAGAACCAGAATAATTTTGATTCCAGAACCAGAATCGGTAGGAAAATGAAAATCTTCGAACCCATTTTATGTTTGTCAGTCTTTACAATTTAATTTTGTCTTTACTTGACTTTGTTTCCCTCTTGGATATGGCAAAAAAACAGAATAATAAAATAACAATAATAGAAATAGACGATTTCAAATACATTTTACTGTTAAAGTGTAAACAAGACAATGGATCGAGAAAAGTTCGCGATCCAAATTCCAGAACCAGAACACGGTTCTGAAACCGATTCTGAAAACGGAACAGACAATATGAAAAGCTTCGAACTGATCTTGTTGAACTGCAACCGGCAACCGTTATGCCGTTTGTTTGAATTTTAGTTACATTGTCATTTAGCAAAATATTGAATGATTGTTTAAGCTTGCAGCGCAAACAAAAATTATTTTTGTATAAAGACGCTGTAAAGTATTTTATAGTTAAACAATTACGTATACTTTCTTTTTAGGCTTTTGTTATTAACTTTTATATTATTACTGAAAATTTGAAATTTGCATGTAAAGTTTTGATCGATCGTGTCATCAACAAAGGTATCCAGCCTTTTAAACAATCATCGACTTATATTGGCCAAACGGGCTTTTTGCCTGAGCCAAACTTACTTACTATTACTACTACTACTTACTGCCATGTACAAGGAATACAGCTCACTACAACTGCACCCACCAGTTTCCAAGAATAAAGCGAATTGTGTCTTAGTCTTACGAATCTACATGTAGGCAATTATCATTCTAATTTCTAGAATCTTTTTAGCTTTTAATAGATATTTGCGGCCTGAACACAAACAGCTAACAGGTATTAGGGCCTTTATCTAGGTCTGTTCTCTTACTGTGCACCTAGCCTATCCTAACTAGGACTCTGGACTATATTTCTTATCTTAGGAAATGTAGACTTGTATTGAAATAAATTACAACTGAACGAAGCAAGGGAAAGGACCTATGTGATAGACCTAGACCACCTATAGACACTTTCCTAGTTGCCCTTGGCCGGCAATTTCCTAGTTTTGCAGGTTTAATTATTTTCTGTTTGAAATTGTGCATTTACATGGCATAAAAACAAATGGGCAACAGAACAAGTTAAGAACTTTTATGGTTAAACATCAATAAAAGTTTATAATGTCAATAGTTTGTTTCTTAAATGGTATTAAAGGGTATTAAATGCTATAGTAGGCCTTGTGTTGTAGTAGGGTCTACCAGCTATGTTTTGAGTTTCAATATTCGTAGCTTCAATATTTGCAGCTAATTCCTTCCTTTCACCCTTGCCTTTGCTCTTATTACCCTCAGACCTTTATTCCATAGACTATAAACCAGTGTTGGACAAGTTACTCAAAAAAAGTAACTTGCGTTACTGTAACTTAAGTTACCACTTTTTAAAAAGTAACTTAAGTTAGCCTAGTAACTTTGAACAAAAACCCGGTAACTTTTAAGTTACTTCCATTACTTACTTCCGTTACCTATGTTATAAACAAAATTTTCTGCTTTTTTAACATTGCAAATGTGCTGGAACAATACTGTAGAAGCGGTTACTATCTTCTAGGAAACCTTATTTCTAAAATCACGCGAAAACTATGTTTTGTTTTAATTTGCAAAATATTCTTAATATTCTACGTTTGTTATAAATATACACAGTCGAGATGGTATAAATAGGAGCAAAGTTGGAGGTAGGAAAATTAACTCGTTTGTTAGCTATAAGCTCAAAACGTGTTCGATAAACATTCTCAGATCTTTGCTCATTTTAAAAGGTATTGAAAGTCAGAATTGGGAATTCATGCAGAGAGAGTACTAAGAGTAATCGCTGTGACCCTCTAATCTCGGTAACGCCCAGACTGGAGAGAGAAAGTACATATACCAGTAAGACCGCTCAGGCCATATACTAAGAACGCTACCAGACTAATGCATAAGACGCTACCAGAATAATACATAAGAACGCTACCAGAAACGCTACTAAAAACGCTACCCAGAAAGTACATGAGATTCTAAGAAAGAGTTAGAAATACTAAAGGCAGAATTTAGTATCAGCAGTATAAATTCGATAGCAGGGATTTTGAAGGCCTGTCACAACTTGGTAACAGCGGTGAAATCATTTGTAGGGACAGAAGTTACCCCTGGAACAACTTGGTGTCAGCGGCTGGGATTTCTAGACAGAGGAAATAGCCCTACCACAATACAAATGATTGCGAAAGCCAGAAGAAAGAATACAACAACATTAATTTCAGTAACTATATTAAATTTTTATCACTTTAGGCCCTTTCCGTAAAAAGAAGAGAAGCTGAAGGTCAGAAACGTTAAAGGCAAAACGCAATTTAATTTTTAATAACATTATAAGTTATAATACACAAGGACAACTTAACGTAACTTCAGTTGTCCTTGATAATACATTGGCTTTACTCCACTCTATAGTCTGCTTTACTAGTCTTTATTTATTTTCAATTATTATCATTAATATTAAATTATTGTGCAGTGCAGTGCAGTGCCAGTGGACTTTAGTGGTATAGCCAGGGAGGCCGCCTTAACAATCGTTGGGGCAGCAACTTCACCCCACCTGCAAGACACCCCACCAAAGGGGGGGGGGTAGGGTTGGGCGTGGCGGGTACCAAAAACCATGAGGCGATTGAGTGCCTGCGGCGCTTAAATGAGTGCCTGCGGTGCTAAAATGAGTGCCTGTGGCACTAAAATGAGTGCCTGCGGCACTAAAATGAGTGCCTGCGGTGCTAAATGAGTGCCTGCGGCACTAAAATGAGTGCCTGCGGCGCTAAAATGAGTGCCTGCGGTGCTAAAAGTAGCAATGGCATGAGGCATGGCCAGCCAGGCCAACCCGCCCCCCCCCAATTAAAATTCTTCGCTACGTCGATCACTGAATGGATTTGTGGAGACTACAGATGAATTTCTTTCTTTGGTTGTTTGTTTCTAAAAACTAAACAAAATATTTTTATTAACTTAAAAACAAATAGCAAAAATATTTTACCGAAAATAACAAAGTAAAAACATGTTTCAAGTATTTCTTTATTAATTACAGCGTAATACCATATAATATTATTCACTTAGTTTTGAATTTAGGAATGAAAAATGCTAAAAATTTGACAACTGGCGTAATAGCTAAGCATATCAGTTTTAAATTTAAATATTGCGATTGTTGCTAAGTAACTGTAACGGACTTCCGAAATTTGAGTAACTTACTGTTACTCTGTTACCAAAATAGGAAAGTAACTTTCGTAAGGAACGCTTTACGAAAAAGTAACTTGCATTACCATTTACAAGTTAATCGGTAATGGAAGTACCCAACACTGCTATAAACTACATAAACCATAGACTACATAATATGCCACGTCACTTTAGCACAACTATGCCACGTAAATGTACAAAACTAGGCCTAGGAAATTGCCCGCTTGGCCTTAGATGCTTTTATCCTCATATATTGTATGCATTTATATTATATTAGAAATCAACTATATGGTCTATGCATTATTATATTTATATAAATATTGTAGTAGGTCTAATGGCCTTACCTTAAAATATCTTAGGCCTACCGATGTTATCAATTTGCAGTAGACCTTTTGCTTCCTTATCTAACTTTCAATATTTAGACATTTAAGTGGTCTTCCTTTACTATTATGCCATTTTGCGGATGGTGGGGTGTATGCCAGAAAATTCCAACATACACTTGATTTCCGTGGCGTATACCAGCATACATTTCTTGGCTATGTATAGTGTGGTATAGAGTGTGGTGTATGGCAACTGGCATAGAAATTAATATAAAGAATTTTTTCGTGCTTTTTCTGTGTTAAGTTATTTCAAAAACCTTTTTTTCTGCTACTATTTTCTCATTTACCAATCATTTTAATTAACAGAATTGTCATGACAATTGTCATGTTGTTATAAATTTTTTATAGTTTAAATTTAAATTTAAATATTTGTTGATTTTTTTACTGTTTTTAAGTTGGCGTACATTTAAAATCTGTTGGCGTATAATTGGAAATTCAATAAAAGTGTGTCCGGTGTACATAGAAAACCTTCCGCAATATAGCTATTATGTATGTCCTACTATCTATATCTCTAGTATCTAGGTACTAATAATTCATTATTAAAACATATATGGGCTATCGTTAGTACAAATTACCCTAGTATGCCTAGCTTCAGTGCCTAAGCAACAAGATGCTACTAACTAATAATTGCTAACAACACAGTCCAAAATGGCATTACTAATGACCAATGGGGTTTCTGGCTTTCATATTGTCTCTCCCAACTTTTAACAATACATCTGATATTTTGACTGTAACAGCCTATTTATTCCTAGGGAATTCCCTTTTTATCTGGGCAGTCCAACCTTTTCACTCTTTGCTCTTGTTGTAAGGGTGTTTAATATATAGTTGATCCTACCATTAATCACCAAGTTGTAATAGGGATCAGGGGATTATAATTTCTATTCTTTTGCTGACACCAATTTGTTATAGGAATTTGGGAGGAATATTTGGGAATTTCTTGGAACTTAAAAAACTTTTTCAAATTAGAGTACTATAAGGAGTATGCTTTTAAAGTTACTCCTAGTGGCATGTGCATCCAAGTGGCAAGGCACAGTTTGCTAGTTTAACTTAAGTCCAGGGGAAGAGGCAGAGAAGAAGGGCTATATGGCAGACCAGAGTTGCCTAAGAAATGGGCACACTAATGGGGAATTCAATAACTAATAGGGAATATTGGTATTGGAGAGGGGATACACCTAATAGGGAAATCAGTAAATGGAGAATAGAATGCTTAAGACTTGGAGACAATTTTCTAGGAACAGGCAAAGACCAGGTAAACCTATACATCTAGGGAAGGAAAAGCAATCATATAGGTCGACTGTATATCCTAAGGGGTGAGGGTAAGTGGGACAGTTTTCCTAGCGGAGTGCTTGCAGGAAGGTAAGAAGCAGCCGGGCACTTCTATTGTATAGTGGGCTTCAGGAAAGGAAAGAAGGCTGAAAGCTGAATCAATTCTATTTTTAGAACAAACTGTTCATCAGGCAAAGCCAGGCTAACAGAAAATAAGTTAGCTAGGAGGCACCAAGAGGCAGGAGCCAAGGGAATGATTTTCCTACCATATATTTTACCTGTATATAAATGAATTTTAGTCAATATGGTAGACTATTTTAAACAAAGTTTTATAATAAAAAAAGTAGTAGCAAACATATAGTACTAAAATGGTTTACTTAGCAAAAACAGATTTATTTTAAGAACATCTAAAATAATAATGAAGATAGTAACTATATGTTAAAATGAGGAATTAAATAATGAGGCAACTAGGCAAATAGGCAAATAAGGCTGTAAATATGTTTTAGGGCATGCAAGAATTTAGTGAACAAAATAAAAGATAGATTTCATATACTACAAAAAGAGAAAAGAAAATAGCACTGATACAAGTATACAACTGACCTTTCTTATTAAAAGATATGAATATAATTTCATAAGTGAATATTTTCTATTATGCAGCATAATAGTAGTAAAGTTAGCAACTGTTAAAAATTAAACTTAGAGTCAATTTTACAGATACTAGATCATTTCTATTGGAAACCAATCAGCATTAGGCCAGCCACACTCTAGGCCTAACCACTGAGTCTCAGTGTAGACATTGGCTTGATTAGCCCAGCCGTGCACTAGGTAAAGCTGAATATTGGTAATTAGGTGGTAATACTTGCTGCAGCTTTGTTCTGCTATCTCTGCGATGAGCTAGCTATACTTGCCACCAATGTCCTAAAGTAGGTTTGACTCAGATGCTCCTTGCATCAGAGGTGGGACTTTGTTTGTCAAGGATTCTTGCTTTGCCAATGGTCTCATAATAGCTTGATGCTGCTGTTTCATGTTGTAGTTAGATAGTGGCATGACCAGGGGGAGTGATAGTGGCTATCTGATAAGAGACCTTGGCTAGTGATCTGGGTTGTGGGGTGGCGAGGCTGTGAGTTGGTGTTGTCCAAGGTGGCATTTAGTGTTTGGTTTGGGTATTTCAACAGTAGGTAGTGCAATAGTAGGTTTGCTACCTTTAGGCTGACATTGTGCTATGGCGGGGGAGACAGTGATCGGGGCATTGGCTTATTGCCTCATTAGCAGAATTCAATTGGAAGACACCAAAGAAGGAGGAGGGCACTCGGGATGCATGACTATAGAGGATGGTCAAGATTTCACTCTAGGCAGATTGAGCCAGGTCTTCTGGTATTCAGGGGCTGGTAGCTTATTATTGATATCACTATCTATTTCTCTTTCACTGGCACTTAGACTCAACTCATCTTGCAGTCTTCAAATTGTTAGCTTCAATAGACATCAGGAATAATGCAAAATAATTTAGGACTGTTTTTGCAGTAAGCAAATAACAATGGGAAGCAAAAATTTTTTGATTATGCAATCTCAGTTGAAGTGTCTACTTATTATTGTCTCAATATTCCTATTCTTTGAGGTTTCCTACTTTTTGTGACTTATCCCACTTTCTGCCTTTTTTGTGTTCCCATTTCTTTCACAATCGATACTTTGAGGGGTTCTTTATACATTTGCTATGGCTTTGTCAAGGGCTATATTTGTTCAAATTTTGGGGTCTGTTATGCAATAGGGGATGGCAAGGGAAAGGTAAGAAGGCTAAAATTCCAGTTTACATAATAGATTGAGGGCTGTCAGTAGTCTGTCTAGATGGCAATTGCATTGATGTTTAGTTTGGGGTTGGTATCTTAAATTATAGGGGTGAGAGTGTGCAGGCTCAAGATCTTACAAGGCAGGAAAGGAGAGGTAGGGATTGAGAAGTCTCTTTGTTCTGGGCTTTGTTTTCTGACTCATCAACTATTCCTTCATTTTCTCCCTCTGTCTTGGCTTTATTCCATTCTTCTCCTATTTATTCATTGTCCTCTTCTCTTAGTTGGCATCGCCAATTAATTTCTTCTTCATTGGATGATTCATTGGATTTAACAGGGATGGGCAAAATTGGTTTTGGGGATTTCTGGCAGGAATGGCCTTCTTTAATTGGAGGTTGTCTTAGGCTTAGTAGAGGCAGGAATGAAAGCAGGGGCAAGAGCAAAAGTAGGGTTAGTCTTAGAAGCAAGGGCGGAAGCAGGAGCAGGCATGTCTCTCTGGCCTTCCTTAGGGATTAGTTCTGCAGCTGAATTTGGGACTGGAGTAAGATTATCTCAGTGCACAAGCATTTCCTTTCCTACTAATTCTCCTTCTTTCTGGACCTTAAATACTACATCTGATAATTACATTAAGACTCTAAATGCAGATCTTTTCTTTTGATAGAACTTATGAGATTTTTCGCTATTTAACTAGGGGTTGTTAATTAGAGCAAGGCAACCTATGGGGATTCTGGGGGAAGTTTGTTAATTTCTGCAACAGTCTGTCTCTTCTCAACTGCTTTCTCCAACTTTTTCTCTACCGTTTTGTGGGCTTCTAGTCTTTCAGCATGTTTGGAGATGTAGGCAGGGTAGTCAGCATGTTCTGCTGCACTTCAGATCTGGGTATCTAGGGGTAGGGTGGCTTCTCTTCCAAATAATAGAAAATTGAAGAATGATTTCAGCCTGCATACTAGAATAAAGGAGCACTGGCTGAAACTGTTGGCTATCCAAAACCATCTCTTAGAGTCTAATAGTTGCTCTAACTACAAACCTGAAAAGCACTTAAAAGTCATTGATCAATGCTCATTTGACTCCAAACTCCAGATACTTGAAGTGCTGTACATTAGAGCACATTCCCCCAACCTTAGCACTCAATTCCAACACTGTTGCAGGAAATGTTCTCTGTGTGTTCTGAGGGTGGGGACACTAGATGTACATTATATAATTCAAACCATATCGCTATCATTCCATCCCTGGACTTAGCTTCTCAACTTTTGGACCAA
Source organism: Macrostomum lignano (assembly GCA_002269645.1). Taxonomy (NCBI): domain Eukaryota; kingdom Metazoa; phylum Platyhelminthes; family Macrostomidae; genus Macrostomum; species Macrostomum lignano. Next base: position 85,582 of record NIVC01002022.1, on the reverse strand, counting down.
CAAATATATATTTCAAATATTGATTGAATTTACACCCCAAAATTTTGTATTTATTTACTACCAATCTCACTCGTTTCTTGCGCTCAAAAAAAAACCTGAAGTTACATAGTATCGTGCAAAGCGCATCGTTCAATAAAATAAAATTAATGTTGATTTTTGCCTTCTTATTTATTGTACTTGCCAAGCAAGCAACTTTACCTAAATTTTAATTTTAGACTCATTACTGTTTCTGGCATACCTAGTGCACTAGAGCATTTTGCCTAGCATAGGCTTTTTGTGTGGCCTATAATTGAGAATATTTTTGATGACTTTTGGAAAATAAATAACTTTATAATATGATCGTGAACATGGACTATGGAATATTTATAGACTTGTACATTATCTATTTTGAATTTCTTTCAAAATCATTTATATGTAACATTTTAATATATAGTAGTCTAGCATTCTTTTATTATTTAATCCCCTAAAATGTGTCCCAAAAGTGTGGCACAGGAACAAATGAACAAAAGAATATGTCCCAAAAGTGTGGGATATACACAGTTTATATATGTTATAAAATATGTGTTTAAATATTTTCACACAATTTAATTTTTCTAACAACTGATACAAATGGCAAACAGAAAAGTGAAAAGATACTTCTTTCTTCTCTTATACATCTATGCTTTTAGGTACAAAAAACTAAGAAAAGAAAAAATTATAGAATTACAAAAATAAATTAAAATCTTAAGCAGCATTACCAAAAACTTATCATAAGTAAGTTCAAACTATAAATAGAAGCATAACAAACAATATTAAACTAGTATGAAGGGCCTAGAAATGAGTTGTCAAGTACAAGTTAATGACTAATTGTAGCTTTTGGGCTTTTTCTTCCTAGTAATTCAAGCCTAATATGAATTTTCTATGATTCTAGGTTGCACAGCGTATAGCATCAATTTTTTTCCTTAATCTGTGGTGTGGCACAAAATATTCCCAAAAATATAGCAGATTTGGGATACACAATTTGTAACCTTTTTCCAATGGGGCAATCCACTTTTTTGCAATGTTTTGTTATACAATCCCCTGTAAGAAAGGCAAGCCAACACCAATTTTCACTTTATAATATTGTTGTGAAAATCATGAATATTGCAAAAGTGTATTGGTACACTTTAACAAAAAGCCATACAATATATTCACTTTTTTAATATGCACTCTCAAATGGTAAATTCATTTTATATGAAGTTGGAAGATTGGATAACAAAAGTGAGAAGGGAAGGTTTGTTGTTCAATCATTTCAATAGCAATTTTGTATTGTGTGGATTGTATTATAAAAAGATAGCAGGTATTGAATTTCCACAATTGCAGCAATAAAATCAGCAAAGTAAAACTTACTCAATTTGTTTTATTTAATAATTCAAACCTCCTATTTTTCTTTCTTTTTTACTCTCCTCTTTCACTTTTGTTATTTAACCCATTTAATGTATTCTGTATTCATTAGCATTAAAGGGATTCTATAATGATAGTAAGAGAGGGTAGTATGTAGTATGTAGCTTTAACTATGAATATACAATTTACACAATTCTAATGAATGTACTAGTTCAAATCAACTGTATCACCCTTGATAATACAATCTATAAAATATAAAACTAACATTGGAATGATTGCAAAACAAAAGCCCCTCATTTTTATTCTCAAATCCTTCCTTCCAATACAATTTTCAAATGAATTTAATATTTAAGGGATCATATTATAAAAGTGAATATGTAGTATGGCCTCTTATGAATATACTTTTGCAATATCTATGATTTTAAGTGGTACAATAAACTTAAAACTGATTTCACCTTCACTTTTTAATGGGGAATGTATAACAAATCAATGGCAATACATAGCCTAACTGCACAGGGATTGTATAACAAAATAGTAAAATAGTAGGAATTGTATAATGAAAGAATGCCTAGTCTGTTTTGGCAAAGGCTTGTTTTAAATGTTTTACTATTAATAGGCCTATATAAAGTAACAAGTCCAACTTTCCTATTGGAAAAGAATCTATGGAAGTTGAGTCCCAAAGTTGAACCCTGGAATTTTATCTAAGAAGTCTATCTGAGAAGTTACTAGAGAAATCCATTAAATAAATAAGGGTCCAATTTCATATTAAAAAGATCAATATTTCTTTTTAATTTTTTATATATATCTTTCAATCTGGTCAACCTTCAAAGTTAATTTCAAGAAATAAAATTATTTAGTCAATGTATTAGATTAAAGTGTTTTATATTAACAAAGAATAATATGTTAATTCTTGAGAGCAAAGTAAATATAGCTAAATACAAGCTATACATTTTGGATAGAGGCAGTGTGTACTAATATACACTTGTATTTCTTTCATTAGAAGCAGGGGCAAAGTGTATCCTAGTGCACTTCAAGCAGCATTATCACAATTAAAAGATGCATTATTTTCTATTCTAGTAGGTGCAATAGGCATACAAGTGTATAGATATATGCATAGTATATGAATAGGCATAGGCATACACCTGCATTTAGTAGCCTCAAAAAAAACAGTGGGGTCAATGATTAGTTGGTCCATAAGAATTGCCCACTGATATTTGTACACATGAGATTTCCACCAAGATTTGCCTGCAGAGCTTTTTCTGTCAATGTTTGCTATAATGCTTTTGATTCTGTTTTGATTTTGGCAGGTTTTGTCTAAATTGCCCCTCAATGCTTAGTAAGTCTTAATAAAAAGATTTAGGACAAAGCAATATGCATTGAATTAATAGCTTACATATGTATATTTAGAAATGAAAACCTACAAGAAAACTATGCATTTTCTATCATAGAACTGTTTTGATTGGACAAAAAATCTCTTCATTAAGACTTACTTAGTATTAAGTGGCAATGTTGCACAGTTAAAATGTTGCACAGCCTACTATCAGTAGCAATGCTGATACAATCGGAAATATTTATAATTGAACAGCCAACTAATTAATTCTGCTTGCTGATGCATGCTGTTATTGCTATAAATCAGTCAAGCATTTGTTTTTGATGATCTAGAAAAACATCTAATGCTATATGGCGAGCTAATTTAGATTTCTTGCTTCCAGATAAATATTTATAATCAATGATGTATGCCACGTTTCAGGATTTCTTCTTTTGTCATGATGCAGGATTTCAAAGTAGTAACTTGGCTTCTTTATTTATACTGTGCAGCACCTATGTTAGTGCATATGAGTTATTATATGAAACATTAGCTGCAGCATATAGAGAAACAAAGTTATAGAGATACAAAATAGACATCACCGCGTGACCTATGAGACGTAATTCTTGAGGTTATAGAATAAAAGCACATGAGTATTGATGATTATGCAGAGATATTTTTATTAGAGACGGGGCTGTGTGCACCCTGGCGCACTTGAAGCGAACTTGTCACACAACAGGTTCGCTGTCCTGTGTCCGAGCTGTGTACAGTGGCCCTAACTTTATTTATCGTTAGGCATGTACACTTCAGTGTGCCCTGGGGGTTGGCCCTCAAATGCGCTCATTGCACAAGCAGAGCCAAGCCGAGATTCCAATTTAGCCCCGAATTGATGTGACAACCCTACTTGTAGTCGAGTCTGGGCCTCTGGCACAATGAATTCACCAAACCGATCTATAGTTTTTTACGAACTGAATAAGTTATCTTCGTCTTTTTACTAACCAAGTATTTTGTGGACTAGCGTGAGTAACATTTGGTAGTTTCTTGTTGTCATGTGCTATCGCCACTCTAAATACAGATATAAAAGTTGTTAACTTGTTCTTAGTATTTTTGCATTGTTACCTCTGATTTTTCTCTTGCCTGTTAACAAATGAATCATCACCGCCAGCAAGAAACTTTTCTGATGCTTGCTATCTGGGGTGATGCTTGCTATCTGCACATGCTTGCTATCTTGGGGATGCTTGCTATCTGGGGGATGCTTGCTATCTGGGGGATGCTTGCTATCTGGGGGATGCTTGCTATCTGGGGGATGCTTGCTATCTGCAGATGCTTGCTATCTGGGGGATGCTTGCTATCTGGGGGATGCTTGCTATCTGGGGGATGCTTGCTATCTGGGGGATGCTTGCTATCTGCAGGATGCTTGCTATCTGGGGGATGCTTGCTATCTGGGGGATGCTTGCTATCTGGGGGATGCTTGCTATCTGGGGGATGCTTGCTATCTGGGGGATGCTTGCTATCTGCAGATGCTTGCTATCTACGGGATGCTTGCTATCTAGGGGATGCTTGCTGTGTGGGGGATGCTTGCTATCTGGGGTGATGCTTGCTATCTGGGGGATGCTTGCTATCTGCAGATGCTTGCTATCTACGGGATGCTTGCTATCTGCAGATGCTTGCTATCTGGGGGATGCTTGCTGTGTGGGGGATGCTTGCTATCTGGGGGATGCTTGCTATCTGGGGGATACTTGCTATCTGGGGGCCCGGGGTGCTTACTATCTGGGGGGTGCTTGCTATCTAGGGGATGCTTGCTGTCTGGGGGATGCTTGCTATCTGCGGTTGCTTACTTTTGAAGGGGGTGCTTGCTGTCTTGGGAATATTTTCTATTTAGGGGGAGCTATATTTTGTTGTCTGTTTGTTAATTTTAGAGAAAAAGTGATTTATAGCAAGCATCTTTGTCCGTGACAATTTTACACGAATAAGGTGATTTTTAAAAGTGAAGATGGAATTGGTTTTTAAGAAAATGTGCTTTTTTATTGTTTTTGCTCCTTGCTTATTGGGCGCCCCGAAGAGGGGCCGCACTAGATTGCTAGTCTAGTACACAGATTCTATAAACACTAGATGGCTCACTCTCCATTCCTTCTGTGGTCTATTATGCTGTTAATTTTATTAAATTTATATTTTTTAACGCTTAATAGTAAATGCCATAGACTAAAACTGCTGGTACACATTGACGATTCCATGGGCCTTGCGTCCCGCAAAATCGTGGCACAGCAGCTGCCTTAGCTCTGATGAACAGTATAAGTTCGGTATAAAAATCGTAGGAACACGAAAAAAATTCTACAGCCATATGCAATATGCAAAGCTTATCTCATCTTTTTTACTAATCATATTTTATTTGAAACGAGGAACTATCGCTGGAGATCTATCTGGCTATAAATATTGCACTGGGCACAGGCAGGTTGCGTGATCCGCAGACTATACTATATATTCGTTTTCTTATCTAGGATACGCATCACTTCCTTGTCTATATGATATTGAACACTTGCCAGTCTTGTGTATCTAACTGCTGGAGGCTTTGGAAAATTTATATTCATTAATAATTCTTATTGGGGACTGCATGTGCCTGTTATGGCGACTATATGACCATCGCTAAATAGCCATAGCGAATAACTCACTAGTGATTCTAGCGACCCTGGGGCGACTCGTGACTTTTTAACGACTCAGACGACTGCAATGCGACGGAGAGGCGATTGTTGAGTTACGAGTCGTCCAAAAGTAGTTAGCTTTCTACTAACTTCTATAAATAGAGTTGTTAAGAATACAAAATGCGATTCTAATTCATAAGACGCAACTCAGTGATTCTACAGCAACTCTAGAACACCTCAGATACGACTCTACGGTCTCAGAGTCATTATATATAGAGTCATTAACGACTGGAATCTCGTCATTTTAAAGTCGTCTAGAGTCACTTCTAAGTGACGCAAGTGACTCTTGACGCTTCTTAGCCTAGGAACTGTTTTCATCAAGTTAATCAGGCGCCGAGGCATTCTGTTCTATATAAAAGTACATAGTTACTCCAGCCCTTTACCCTCCATATTTGCGCAGCACGAAAATACGTACGCAGACAGGCACTCACACAGGGTGTACAGTACAGCGGTTTTCCCATTCTCAGACACACACTTTGTGCATTTGTAGTTCTCTAATCTCTAGGTGACCAAGATAATATTGTTTTCCGTTCTAACATTGCTGCGAATAAACCAGTCTTTAAGCAATGTCCCAGCAACACCAGCAGCCTCAGCATCAATCTTCGACAGCTTCATCTGTTGTTTCTACTGCTTCCTCGGCAGTAGTTGACCAGCTTCGAATTGATCTGCATCGATTTGTTGATCAAGCTGTCGATCGTCTTAGAGACGGCTTGGCTGCTCAGCGGGACGCCGAGATCGATCGTCTCACTCGCAGCAACTCTCGACTTGCCGCTCTGCTCAGTCATGAGCGCTCGGTTACTAAGCACCAGGCTCAGCAGATTCGCATTCTGCGCGATTCTACTACGGCTTGTCACCATGACAACGAGGAGGACGCTACTGATGCCGTCGGTTTTGTACCGGGTATTCGCAAGTAAGAACTATTACATATATCAGTAGTGCTTAATGATCTTGTATTATTTTGTTAGACTAAATATCCATAATCCCAATATTCGCTAATCCAAATATCCCTAATCCCAATATTCACTAATCCAAATATCCCTAATCCCAACATTCGCTGATCTAAATATCCCTAATACCAACATTCGCTAATCCAAATATCCCTAATCCCAACATTCGCTGATCTAAATATCCCTAATCCCAACATTCGCTAATCCAAATATCCCTAATCCCAATATTCGCTAATCCAAATATCCCTAATCCCAACAATCATTAATCCAAATATCCCTAATCCCAACATTCGCTAATCCAAATATCCCTAATCCCAACATTCGCTGATCCAAATATCCCTAATCCCAAAAATCATTAATCCAAATATCCCTAATCCCAACAATCATTAATCCAAATATCTCCCAAAATCTAGCAAGCCCTCTCTCCAATCTCTCCAGACGGCGCAATCGCGAAGCGTCGGACTCCTCTCTGTCCGCCATGACCAGCAGAGACGCCGGCACCGCGGCGGCCCGTAAGAATCCGTCGCAGCCTAAGCGACGTCGCACCCAACCAGCCGTGGCCATCGCCGTCTCGCCGAAACAGCCGCCGCAACAGTCGCGACGTCAGTCAGCAAATCATTATCGTCTAAGGCGTTCGTCCAGGCGTTCAAAATCAGCCGACAACAACGATGATGATGATGAGGATTCCACTCTGGCCGATCAGGAAGACTCCTCAACTACGGGATCTCTGGTAGACATAAGCAACGAGAGTAGCAGCGCTTGCAATCGGCTTGGCATCGGTTTGAGTCCGCCTTCTCGCTTGCTAGCAGCCCCAGCTCAATCAGCTGGTGCCGCGGAGCACAACCGACCAATTCGAACTCGTTCAGCTGCCGGAGCAGCCGCCATTGTCGATCATCGGGATTTGCAGTTAAACAGCACCGGAGCCAGCATTGCTGTACAGCCGCATAAGACTCGCTACCAGCAGCAGCAGCAGCAGCACCAAGCATCCCTAGCCGCTTTCAGCAATGCTACAAGCGCCGGCGTAGCCGACATATCATCATCGTCTAATTGTATCGACGTCAAAATAGGTTGCAATTTTCAAAAACTCGATAGCACCACCGTGCTGCCGGCTGGCAACTTTGATCGAGTTGATAATAATACTAAACGGCGGGTGTCGAACGCCGCTACCGACGAAAATCGACCACAGTTGGGCGGTTCGCCGACTAAAAAATCGGCTCCAGTGTTTAAGCCGCCTCTGCCACCGGCTAGAACGACTTCAGGTAGTCACACCGGCGCTGTCAAGAAGCCTACGGCGGCTGTTACAGCCGTGTCTGGCAGTCGCAAGCCTCCGCAATCTGCTATGCTATCGCCGCTGTATTGTTCTACGCTGCGAGTGAATTCTAAAGACTTCGATCCGGAATCCGATAGACCGATTGTTGCAGCCTCTTCAACTGCTAGTAAAGTTCCCACACCGACTGCTAGAGGTAGTAAACGGGAGTCTGCTACCGGCTCTGTCTAAGGTTTCTGGTCTCCAATGGTAATTGAATTCGTTTAATTATTATCGTCTGACTTTCTAATCTATTTATTATTTTCTTTATAATTACATCGCATTGAATATTTACCTTAATCATGTCTATAGTCGTAATAATTGCCCCTGACTATTCTCAATAATCGCCTTTGACTATTCTCAATAATCGCCCCTGACTATTCTTAATAATCGCCTTAGACTATTCTCAATAATCGATCCTGACTATTCTCAATAATCGATCCTGATTATTCTCAATAATCGCCCCTGACTATTTTCAATAATCGCCCCTGACTATTCTCAATAATCGATCCTGACTATTCTCAATAATCGCCTTTGACTATTCTCAATAATCGATCCAGACTATTCTCAATAATCGATCCTGACTATTCTCAATAATCGCCTTTGACTATTCTCAATAATCACCCTTGACTATTCTCAATTATCATCCCTGACTATTCTTAATAACCATCCCTGACTATTCTCAATAATCGACCCTGGCTATTCTCAATAATCGATCCTGACTATTCTCAATAATCGATCCTGACTATTCTCAATAATCGATCCTGACTATTCTCAATAATCGATCCTGACTATTCTCAATAATCGATCCTGACTATTTTCAATAATCATCCCTGACTATTCTCAATAATCGCCCCTGACTATTCTCAATAATCGACCCTGACTATTCTCAATAATCGACCCTGACTATTCTCAATAATCGATCCTGACTATTCTCAATAATCGATCCTGACTATTCTCAATAATCGCCCCTGACTATTCTCAATAATCGACCCTGGCTATTCTCAATAATCGATCCTGACTATTCTCAATAATCGATCCTGACTATTCTCAATAATCGATCCTGACTATTCTCAATAATCGCCCCTGACTATTCTCAATAATCGACCCTGGCTATTCTCAATAATCGATCCTGACTATTCTCAATAATCGATTCTGACTATTTTCAATAATCATCCCTGGCTATTCTCAATAATCACCTCTGACTATTCTCAATAATGGCCTCTTTCTGTCTTCAATATTCGCCTCTGAATATGAAAAACAACGGCATTTGATTAATCTTCAATCATTGACTCTGACTGTCTAAAATTATTGCCCCCTGACTAATTTAAGTATATCCTCTCTACTTATTTAATGGTTCAATTACATGATTGACTGCAGTATTCCCGCCTATGTTACTAATTTTCCTTCAACTGTTGTTATTATAATTTTGTCTTGGTGCTATTCAGCTCAAATTTTTTACTCTTTCATACTGTATATAAATACTTTAAATACAAATTACGTGCATTTAATGCCACCATTTATTCTCTGGCTAAAACCGGTTATCTGTGCATTTTAAAAAAAACTATTTTTAATCGCTAATATGTACTTTATCGTCAAATCTGCGTGTACTATTAACTAATTAATGTAGCTACGCCTGCAACAGGCCTATGAACTTTCTATAGTAGTTGAAATACTCGATAGCTTTTCTGTTTTGTTACTTGCAGTTCGTCTCTCCGCGACCAAATAATCTGATTTCAATCGAAAGCACGCACATTGTTATTCTTTTTTTGTTTTGTTGCTATTTTCATCAACTGAACAATTTATTCGTTTGTGATTGACTTTGACAGTTTCAATTACTTGGTTCAGTAGTTCTCCTACCACCTCTAAGGCATGTTATAACAGTGAATTTTGTGCTTACATTTATTAAATACCTCAATTCTAATTGGATTTCGTGTATAATCTGTTAATCATGCAGCATTGCGGTGGGTTAGTTAATTAAAATATACTTTCCAAATGTTTCATTCGGGGATACTTATGCTTGTCTTTCCTCTTATTCTTTATTTTTGTTATAATTTTAATCAGAAGTAGGCTTAGAAGCATCCATCTTCTAGGTTAGCTGCCTGTCAGCATACTGACAGCTCGTTGGAAACTCTATTGATTAATTACTGTTAGAGCTATTTTTAGGCTACTCAAGAAGTCCCAGCCAAAGCAATCTGGTTTTGGGAAGCGATCAAAAAAGCACCCCATTTGTAAGACCAGTTTTTTTGCCAATCTTCTTTTTTAATTTTTATATTTATCTGCTTTGTTCCGTTTGCTTATTTTTCCAAGAAATTCGATTCTATATAGTATTTCAAGCGCACTTCAAGCGCACTTCAAGCGACATTGTCACACAACCGGCGAGAGGCATTGCTGCCCATTCCACCGACTCTGCTGAGCAGGCACACAAGCGCGCGGATACGTACGCAGGCATACGCACAGGCACACACTCACACAGGAGTGCACAGCGGCACTAACTTTATTTATCGTTAGGGCATGTACACTTCACTGTGCATTGGGGGTTGGCCTTCAATGGCGTTATTTAGGAGCCAAGCCAAAAAATTAATGTGACTGCACTAGGAATCGAGCCTGGGCCGTTGGCACATCAGAGCGCCGCCCTAGTCGCTCTGCTTATTTAAGGGTCTCCTTTAGACTGGCAATACTTAAATTGACAAAAAGACTGACAAAAACGATATTATACAGTAGCAACCATAATAGTAGTAGTAGTTGCATCTAGAGCCGGCATTGTTATTTTAAAGCTGAAGCCGAAATACCAAATCCTCGGTTTCCTACTTTTCAACCATAGACAAAAGTCTGTGTCGCGTGCTTCTAGAGCTTGTCCTGTTCTAGCAGTGAAATGAACCACTGGGGCTGTTTATGAACGTGCCACAGAGAGTTTTATAGTGTGTCTAATTTTAGTTGAAGCCGGAAGATACTGATTTCGGTTTCAGCTTTAATAGCAGTATGTATTGGCTCTTTATGTTGCTCCTGCTTGCCCACTGGCATAAATCTATGTTGTACAAGCTAAAGCTTTTCGTTTATTTGCCTAAGCCCAATAAATAATTTATTTCCTTAGTTCTAGATAACTAGAAGAAATCGCCTTGGTCAATAAACCAGACTAGTTCGTCAATTTATCTATTTAAACAAAATGGCTGCTTTTCTAACGCAGTCTCTCTCTCTTGATGTCTCGATCTCCTAGTGTACTTTTCTCTAATATTGTCTCTGTTAAAGCTAATGCAATGCTATAATTATTGTTCGTCTCGTTCGTCTGTAAATATAGTATTTTCTATATTGATTTAAAGGGGGTATGTCAAAAGCTCGTAACTTGATGAGCTCGAAATTGCACATTGTCGAAAGTGTTTTTAGCTGCTTCATCTAGCTCACGACTAAAACAAATTTTGATTATGGAAAGTTCGACCTTGTTTTAGCGACCCAGTATTCTACTGGGGCGTTTTTTACAAAAAGCAGGGTTTTTCACAAGCGAAAACTTCTAACACAGTATGGATAGAAGGCCAACCTGTCCCCTGACCTAGGCCTAGTCTTAGTATCAAATCCTTTAAGCTTAAAGAAATGAGAATAATTTGGCCGAATAAAGCTTTGCATGAACGGAAGCAGTGCCCAGGGATTGCTTTTCATCTCCCGTCTTCATTATGTAGAATTCCCACGACCTGAACTCATGGTCTGCTCTGAGCACTCTCATGGCAAACAGAAGCAGCAGAGAAATATGTTCCCTCTTTCCGTGCAGCTGCTCCCTCTCCGCCGCTCTTAACTTTTTTCTCCCTCTTCTCCATCTCTCCGCTTCTTGGCTCAATTTACTTATTCATCTTGCCTGCTATACGCCTGGCTTCCTTGGATGCAGGCATTTCCTATCCAGCTTAACCTTATATAGCAACTGGTCTGCTTCAATTTTCAACTGTTTCCTTTGACGAGATCTCTGCCCAGCCTTCTTATTCGTTGGCTAAATTAGATACTTTGAAGTTCACAATGTTACAAAATAAATAGAACAGGCTATGATGTTTGCTTTTTTATGTCAAATAATACGACACAGAGATTCGTTTATCTGTTGTGTAAATTGTAAACCTATACGCCGACTTCTGCATGAATAGGCAGCTAAGATTTTCTTTCCTTCCTCAGGGTTTCTGCCCTCAAAACAGCATATAAAGAATGAGCAGCAAGCTTTTAACTCGATGTACACAAGTGAACGCAAGACGGACAAAACTAACTCAGCTTGGTGTGGTTCGGGGGAGACTTACCCAGTCTAGCTCAGCCAATGAGAGAGCAGTAAGGAGAGGAGGTCAAAGTCAGACGGTCGAAACTCAGCCTAGGGGGGACAGGCCCAATCTAGCTCAGCCAATGAGAGAGCAGTAAGGAGAGAGGTCATAGTCAGACGGTCGAAACTCAGCCTAGGGGGGCAGGCCCAATCTAGCTCAGCCAATGAGAGAGCAGTAAGGAGAGAGGTCATAGTCAGACGGTCGAAACTCAGCCTAGGGGGGCAGGCCCAATCTAGCTCAGCCAATGAGAGAGCAGTAAGGAGAGAGGTCAAAGTCAGACACAAATAGGGAGGAATGCCAAACTGTTTATTGGCCTGGCTTAGGGCTGGGGTGTCCCCCATTTTCTCCTTAATTTATAGATTTTTAAAATATTTCAATTTTTAAAGTCTGAGGCAGTCTGGAGTCAGCTAAACAGGATTAAGATGCTTATTTAATGGGTTCGCTTGCAGAAAGCCACAAGCTCTATCACAAATTTTGCTACCGAAAAAAGTAGATAAGCGCATTTTTTGCGAGTGACAACTACGAGTAGTTGGTTATTCTAGTAGCTGTAGCCTAGCATACCCCAAACTTCTAAGGGTTTTAGATCTCCCTGGGCCACTCTCTCTGACTTGCCCAATCATCAGTTTTTAAAGCCACTGCCTACTATTGGCTAAAACTTGTTTAGTCGAAATCTGTATAACCCAGTGCATATATATGTATAGGCATAAGCCCAAGTATCGTTCTATCTACACTCAGCAGTGTATTTAGTTCTCTCTCTTTCCCTCTCATAGTCAATTTTAGTGCTAATAAAATTCCCCAATCAGTCTTGAAAGTAGCTCTCAGGAAATCGGGTTATTTACAACTAGGAAGGAGATATGAAGCCAGCTAAGTCAGTTTATTAGGGCAAAGCTTTCAGGAAGCTATATATATATTCCCATTTTTTATTCCCTTTACAGTTTAGCAGCGCCATGTCCGCTAGTTTCTATACTAAACCGGCCAACAACGGTAACGCAGGAGTTGCCATGGAAACTAGCTGGGACTCGAATCCGGGTCGGCAGCGTACTTTGCAACCGATAACTACTGGTGCTAGCGTGCTAGCTATCAAATATAATGCTGGCGTGATCATGGTTGCCGACACGCTAGGCTCCTACGGATCGCTGGCTAAGTTTCGTTCCATTCCTCGCGTGCTGCGGGTCAACGATGCCACTGTGGCTGCGGCTAGCGGCGACCTGGCAGATATGCAGTTTCTCAATACTGTGGTGGAGAATCACGCTATTGATGAGGGTGAGTGGCTTGGGCCTTCCTGTCTTCTGCGCTCTATTTGGTAGGGAGTCGTGACTGACCTTTGTGCGATGAAGGAGTAAAGTCTACCTGATTGATAGTAGAGTAGGGAGTAGAGTCTACCTGATTGATAGTAGAGTAGGGAGTAGAGTCTACCTGATTGATAGTAGAGTAGGGAGTAAGAGTCTACCTGATTGATAGTAGAGTAGGGAGTAGAGTCTACCTGATTGATAGTAGAGTAGGGAGTAGAGTCTACCTGTTTGATAGTAGAGTAGGGAGTAGAGTCTACCTGTTTGATAGTAGAGTAGGGAGTAAAGTCTACCTGTTTGATAGTAGAGTAGGGAGTAGAGTCTACCTGATTGATAGTAGAGTAGGGAGTAGAGTCTACCTGATTGATAGTAAAGTAGGGAGTAGAGTCTACCTGATTGATAGTAGAGTAGGGAGTAGAGTCTACCTGATTGATAGTAGAGTAGGGAGTAGAGTCTACCTGATTGATAGTAGAGTAGGGAGTAGAGTCTACCTGATTGATAGTAGAGTAAGGAGTAGAGTCTACCTGATTGATAGTAGAGTAGGGAGTAGAGTCTACCTGTTTGATAGTAGAGTAGAGAGTAGAGTCTACCTGTTTGATAGTAGAGTAGGGAGTAGAGTCTACCTTATTGGTAGTAGAGTAGGGAGTAGAGTCTACCTGATTGATAGTAGAGTAGGGAGTAGAGTCTACCTGATTGATAGTAGAGTAGGGAGTAGAGTCTACCTGATTGATAGTAGAGTAGGGAGTAGAGTCTACCTAATTGATACTAGGCTAGAAAGTAGCTCATTAAATCTTCGAGCTGCCTTATGCAGGTAGCAAAACACTGTAGTACGCGCTATAGCCTATATAGTATTGAGTAGTAAATCATTTACTATCTATAATTACCCTGTCACCGTACGGCTTGCCGCGAGGTCATATTTCAAAGCCTTGCGCGCATCGAAAGGCGTACCAATGTCACAACTTTTTTTCGGCTAACCGTGTTCAGTCTCCGACCTCATCATCAATTATCAGTAGCCCACAAATATTCTCGCATCAACAAAGACTAATTCTTGCTTTCATCCTTTTCTCGGCTAAATGAGACAGACTAGCCATCTATACAACTTTTATTATCTTGTTTTTCTTACAATGATTCTCTCTATGCAGTCAGCTGCTTTTATCTTCTTTTGTAAACAGTGTTGTTTAATGCATCCATCCAGGGAAAGCAGTGCATTGATTTTTTGCTTTGATATTTTTATGCTAGTTTGCTAATTAGTCGAGTGAGCGAGTGGGTCAAGTTGCCATCATCCCTCTATTAGTTAATTAGTTTATAGATTGCAGGAAGGAAGCTGCATTGAGCACTTTAGCGACTGTTTCCCCGCATTCCGCTGACCTTTGAGCATACACACGGATACCTACGCAAGCTCACACGTGTGTACAGCAGCCCTGACTTTCTAACTGTCAGACATGTACAGTCTCTGCGTCTTGGGGGATGGCTCTCATTGGCGAGAATGGCACCGATGAACCCTTAGCTTATTTTCATGCACGAATCCCAGATTGATGTCAGACGCTTCCTCTCTTCCCCTCTGCAGTCCCCTCCCCTTATCTACAGTCCCCTCTTCCCCTCTGCAGTCCCCTCCCACCAGCTGCAGTCCCCTCTCCTTATCTACAGCCCCCTCTTGCCCTCTGCAGTCCCCTCCCACCAGCTGCAGTCCCCTCCCACCAGCTGCAGTCCCCTCTCCTTATCTACAGCCCCCTCTTGCCCTCTGCAGTCCCCTCCCACCAGCTGCAGTCCCCTCTCCTTATCTACAGCCCCCTCTTGCCCTCTGCAGTCCCCTCCCACCAGCTGCAGTCCCCTCTCCTTATCTACAGTCCCCTCTTCCCCTCTGCAGTCCCCTCTCCCTATCTGCAGTCCCCTCTCCTTATCTACAGTCCCCTCTTGCCCTCTGCAGTCCCCTCTCACCTTCTGCAGTCCCCTCTCCCTATCTGCAGTCCCCTCTTCCCCGCTGGAGTCCCCTCTTCCCTGTGCAGTCCCCTTTCACCTTCTTCAGTCCTCTCTTCCCCCTCTACAGTCCCCTGCTTTATTAGTACAGGAGTCTATGCGTGAAAACCCCGGGAAAGACAGAGAAGCTCTGCTATGCGGTTGATGACGCAAGCTTGACACTAAAAATAGCTCAGGTGTTGCGTTACTTTTTTGACAGTTTCCGATTGTTAAAGAGTCCTTTATTTATACGTATGTGCTATAGGCTCTGGCTAAAGAGTCAAAAAAGGCTTTGGATTGATCCCTTAAAATAGCAATTATTTTTGTTGCTAAGAGACGCGACTCGGCAGTGCGGACTTCAGGCATCTGAGCTAAAGAGGCTAGCTTCGAATGAACGAGGGAAGAGATATAGTAGAGCTGATGAAGCTAGAGCAGGAATGATGCTCTGCCATTTATAATCATTCTCATGTGATCTGCCCGCAAGCCTTCTCGCTGCTATGTACTGAAGCAAGCACAGACGGAAATTACCCAAGCCCGTAAAATCATCTGCATGCCCCCTCTTACCCTGAGCAAGCATTTAAGCATTGAGCGAGAATTGAAAAAAGTACAATTCAGCCAGCCTGAACTCTGAAGCTGCAGAAGTTTCTGTAAGCGTAGCGTATTCAAACTTTTCTGTTTCATCTAGGGTGCATCGGGGAGTCGTGTGATGACAGACGAGGTCAGTGGTACTCGTTTATAATCAAGTTATGACGA
Source organism: Macrostomum lignano (assembly GCA_002269645.1). NCBI lineage: Eukaryota > Metazoa > Platyhelminthes > Macrostomidae > Macrostomum > Macrostomum lignano. The sequence goes on along the minus strand of NIVC01002022.1, from coordinate 69,675 downwards.
TCGTATTTAACAAGCAACTATAATCAACAATTATTCTCCTGGGTTAGAGTACTCGGCACTCGGTCACTCATGGGTTAGACTGCTCGGCACTCGGTCACTCCTAGGTTAGAGTGCTCGGCACTCGGTCACTCCTAGGTCAGAGTGCTCGGCACTCGGTCACTCCTAGGTTAGAGTGCTCGGCACTCGGTCACTCCTAGGTTAGAGTGCTCGGCACTCGGTCACTCCTGGGTTAGAGTGCTCGACACTCGGTCACTCCTGGGTTAGAGTGCTCGGCACTCGGTCACTCCTGGGTTAGAGTGCTCGGTACTCGGTCACACCTGGGTTAGACTGCTCGGCAGTCGGTCACTCCTAGGTTAGAATGCTCGGCACTCGGTCACTCCTAGGTTAGAGTGCTCGGCACTCGGTCACTCCTGGGTTAGAGTGCTCGGCACTCGGTCACTCCTGGGTTAGAGTGCTCGGCACTCAATACTCGAAAGTGGCTGAAGCAATACTCGCCTAGGCCTGCTACGGGGGGGGGGTGGTCGGCTGACCTACTTGAACCCTACGATTTCATTGCTGCCCACTCTACTAAGCGGCAAAAATGTGCTAATGTGCTACTACCATTAAGCTTTATAGAATTCCCATTTGGGAAATCTCTCCGGACCCTATCATCTGCCCGGCATTCAATCCTAAAATTCCCTAGAGACGACAGATGAGATTAGCGAATTCTCTCTCGTCAGCTAATTTGGTAAGATTCTGAACTCTTGCACTTAGCTGATTCTCTTGCTATCTGGCTTTGGTCTGGTTCATTATCCTCGAGAAGCGGAGGCTAAGTAACTTTAGCATCACTGCGCGTGGCAATTTACTAGCCCACGCATTATTCTATAAATCCATTCTCTAATCCTCTTGCAAGGAACGCGGCAGAGCAATGGAACAAGATGGCAAAGAAGAGGCCATCGTATGTCTGAGAGTCACTTAGGGCCGGTGAAATTGAGGGAGGGAGCGAAAGCATGAAATATGAGAAAGAGAGCGCGGATGTAGGAACTGGAAATGTGAGGAGGCAGGGACTGGGGGCGGATGCAGAGGGGGCAGGGACTGGGGGCTGATGCAGCGGAGGCAGGGACTGGAGGCGGATGCATCGGAAGTTGGGATATGCAGAGGAGGTAGGGACTTTAAGGCGCCGGTGGATGCAGGGAAGCTGAGACAAGCTCTTATATATTTGCTAAGTGGCTACAATCAGCATATACAGTTTGTAGAGCGGACAGCATCCAATCCCATACCTACTCAATCTTAGTAAGCCCCCCCCTGTTCCGCGCAGAGATTCACGAGCACGGCATCGCTTATTCGCCCGCCTCGCTGCACAGCTGGCTAACCCGGGTGATGTACAATCGGCGAAGCAGGATCAACCCGCTGTGGAACACTTATATAGTGGCCGGGACAGAGGCTGGGCAGCCTTTTCTAGGCTACGTGAACATGCTAGGCGTAGCGTTTAAAGAAGACTGCTTAGCAACCGGATTCGGCAGCCACCTGTGCCTCGGGCTGCTCCGCGAAGCCTTGGATGCCGCTGGCGGTTACGCCGGCCTGACTGAGGAGACCGCCACTAGCGCTTTAGAAGCTTGCCTTCGGGTGCTGTATTACCGAGACTGCCGGGCCTACAACCAGTACCAATTGGCTAATGTGCCAGTTGCTAAGCCGGCTCAGGTGTCCGGTCCGCATTTCCTGCAGAGCGACTGGTCGGTGGCCAAGCTGGTCAAGCACTATACCGAGTGATTGGCTTATAATAACCCTGCTTCACTGTTGGAACATAAACCCGTTATTAACTGACAACAATACTAGCTTTTGAGTAGGAGTATATAAGCTGAATCCCAGTCTGTATGTTTCTTTATTAAAGCAACACAGGGTTTCTATCTAATTATTCAGTTTTTGCTATGTGGCTAACTAACTTGTTTTAATAATATTATCAGAGTTGGTCTTTGTGTCTTGACCTATGTCTATGGTCTTTGTGTCTTGACCTGCCTCTGGTCTTTGTGTCTTGACCTGCCTCTGGTCTTTGTGTCTTGACCTGCCTCTGGTCTTTGTGTCTTGACCTGCCTCTGGTCTTTGTGTCTTGATCTGTCTGTGGTCTTTGTGTCTTGATCTGTCTGTGGTCTTTGTGTCTTGATCTGTCTGTGGTCTTTGTGTCTTGATCTGTCTGTGGTCTTTGTGTCTTGATCTGTCTGTGGTCTTTGTGTCTTGATCTGTCTGTGGTCTTTGTGTCTTGATCTGTCTGTGGTCTTTGTGTCTTGATCTGTCTGTGGTCTTTGTGTCTTGATCTGTCTGTGGTCTTTGTGTCTTGATCTGTCTGTGGTCTTTGTGTCTTGATCTGTCTGTGGTCTTTGTGTCTTGATCTGTCTGTGGTCTTTGTGTCTTGATCTGTCTGTGGTCTTTGTGTCTTGATCTGTCTGTGGTCTTTGTGTCTTGATCTGTCTGTGGTCTTTGTGTCTTGATCTGTCTGTGGTCTTTGTGTCTTGATCTGTCTGTGGTCTTTGTGTCTTGATCTGTCTGTGGTCTTTGTGTCTTGATCTGTCTGTGGTCTTTGTGTCTTGATCTGTCTGTGGTCTTTGTGTCTTGATCTGTCTGTGGTCTTTGTGTCTTGATCTGTCTGTGGTCTTTGTGTCTTGATCTGTCTGTGGTCTTTTGGTCCTTGTGTCTTGACCTGTCTGGTCTTTGTGTCTTGACCTGTCTGTGGTCTTTGTGTCTGTCTGAACTTAATAAAGGTATAATAATAAATACAATTATTTGGCTGCCAATTGAATCTTTTATCATAATATTGTTAACAGGTGTTCTGCAGTCTCACTTCTTTTACTGTTACATATAGTGCTAGTAGTACATATGATAATAGCTTAATTAGAATTAGCAAACTATAATAATATGAACACTTGTCAATCATTCCAGCTGTTTAGCCATGGCTGATAGTGGCGACAGCGGCAACGACACGCCGCCAGTGATCATTGTCGGCGGTGGAATAATCGGCTCATCGACGGCCTATTATCTGGCTAAGCGAGGCGTACGGAGCCTACTGCTGGAGAGCGTCGGAGTTGCTAGCGGCGCCAGCGGCAAGGCTGGCGGGTTTCTGGCTCGGGACTGGTGCGGCGGCGGAGCCGGCGGGCCCCTTGCCCAGCTGGCCTGGGAGAGCTTCCGCTTGCACTCGGAATTGGAAAGCGAACTTGGCCAGTCATTGGATTATCGACGCTTGGACACTCTGTCGCTGCGGCTGCGGGTTGGCGGGCAGCCTCGATGCGGCCGACCCATTACCGGCTGTCCGGACTGGGTCACGGCCGAGGTTACTAGGGCCTGCAGGCTGGGAGATCCCAACAATACCGCCCAGGTGCGGCACTTTTCTAGCTTTTGGCTCCATCTGTGTGGTCTTTGTGTCTTGATTTGTCCCTGGTCTTTGTGTCTTGATTTGTCTCTGGTCTTTGTGTCTTCATCTTTGTGTCTTGATTTGTCTCTGGTCTTTGTGTCTTGATTTGTGTCTGGTCTTTGTGTCTTATCTGCCTGTGGTCTGTCTCTGAAACTATTTAATGAACAATCTGGTCTACGTATTTGCATATGGTTAAAAATTTCAGGAAGTAAATAACTTTCAACTAATTTGTCTAATTGATGCGGTCTTAGCCTACTTCAGTCTGTGTGAATTTCTTTAAAGCAAAGCATGTTAAAATTCGGTGCAGGCAGCTTGCGGATTCCATCCTTAGAGAGAAATTTCAGTTGTTTTTGCAGCCAACTGTCTGGCCGATCTGAGCAGCTAATAAAAAAGTTGCTAAACCAACACATCGCTTGCTTAAGCCGTCCATCCCCTCACATCGACCTAATTCCTTTGAGTCTAGGCCAGCAGTCTAAGCTCCCATCCAATTTTTTTCCTCCGTTGATGTATCTTCGATAGTCTGTGCCGCCCCATCGATTCTGCTCGAAGTTTCGAGTAGGGAAATGCGGCTAGGGCAGGGAGATGGGATGGCAGCACGGGGAAGGACTTCGAGAGCTAGGGTTGGGGGATTTTTCCGGATTGTAAGAGGATAAAAATCAATCAGCTTTGCTGCGCTCCTGCTTTCTGGTCTAATCCTCTGCATAGATTATTCGAACACTGTCCGCTCTGTACATGTTCATCCCTGCCTGTTGGGAAAGAAACTTCTCTCTGAGTTCCTTTTTTAGTGAGCACTGCTCAAATGTCTGCAAGCTTGTAGACTGTATTGCTGCCTACATCTCACCCTCTATCCACTCTCTACATCTCACCCTACTATCCACCCTACATCTCACGCTATTATCCACCCTAAATTTCACTACTATCCACTCTCTACATCTCACCCTACTATCCACCCTACATCTCACGCTATTATCCACCCTAAATTTCACTACTATCCACTCTCTACATCTCACCCTACTATCCACCCTACATCTCACGCTATTATCCACTCTACATCTCACTACTATCCACTCTCTACATCTCACCCTACTATCCACCCTACATCTCACGCTATTATCCACTCTACATCTCACCCTACTATCCACCCTACTATCCACCCTACATCTCACGCTATTATCCACCCTAGATCTCACTACTATCCACTCTCTACATCTCACCCTACTATCCACCCTACATCTCACGCTATTATCCACTCTACATCTCACCCTACTATCCACTCTCTACTATCCACTCTCTACATCTCACACTACTATTCCACTCTCTACATCTCACTCTACTGTACACACTTTGCATCTCACCCTACTATCCACTCTACATCTCACCCTTCCATTTACTCTACATCTTACTCTACGCTCTCCCCCATCCCAACCAGGTGCACCCGTACAAACTGACCACCGGCCTGGTCGCCCGAGCCGCCGCTCTGGCCGGCAGCCAGGTCCGCCGCGCCCGAGTCATCGGTGCTCAGGTAGCAGAAGGTCGCATTGTCAGCCTGACATTGGATGACGTCGCCGATGCAGCCGTTTCAACTGCGACAACTGCTTCGTCATCAACCGATAAAACCGACACTGCTGCTTCTACAACTACAATAGACTGCCGCTCAGCTAAAATCGTATTCGCCATGGGCCCGTGGACTTCCACAGCTCTGGGCGATTGGCTAAATCTTGCCGGAGGCTCCGACGCCGTGTTCGGGCATCGGGCCCATTCGGTTGTACTGTCTGCCCCGGCCGGACAGCTCAGTCCGCACGCTCTGTACACCGAGCAGGAGGGCGGAGAGTCGCCCGAGCTCTATCCCAGGCCAGACGGCACCATCTACATCTGCGGCCTGGCAGACGATGCCCCGCTGCCAGCGTCAACTGCCGACGTAGTTGCCGACTCTAACAAGCTGCGTCGGCTAGCAAAATTTGCCGAGTCTGTGTCAGATCGACTGTCGGCTGATTCTGTGGTTGCCGGGCAGGCCTGCTACCTGCCCGTGTCGCGCACTGGACTGCCTATGATTGGCCAACTGCATGGCCTGGCTAACGGATTCGTAGGCGCCGGGCACAGCTGCTGGGGCATATTGAACGGCCCGGCCACTGGCCTCATGCTGGCCGACCTGCTGTTGGATGGAGCCTGTTCGTTTATGGACGCTGAACCGTTTCGGCCAAGGCTGGGCACTGCCGATGGCGCCAAGGACGGGACTGGGGATGGAGAGTGATGGGATCCTGGTTAATCTGGGGATCATAGTAAGGTTTAAGGGATCATAGTGAGTGAGTAGGGGATCATAGTGAGTGAGTAGGGATCATAGTGAGTGAGTAGGGATCATAGTGAGTGAGTAGGGGATCATAGTGAGTGAGTAGGGGATCATAGTGAGTGAGTAGGGGATCATAGTGAGTGAGTAGGGGATCATAGTGAGTGAGTAGGGGATCATAGTGAGTGAGTAGGGGATCATAGTGAGTGAATAGGGATCATATTGAGTGAGTAGGGCTCATAGTGACAGAGTAAGGATCATAGTGAGTGAATAGGGATCAAAAAGTAGGGATCTAAGTGGACTCGTATTTACACAGCAATAAGATGCTTCGTGTTCGACTCTAGAAAGTGTACAGCTGTTGAGCTCTTTAATCACCTGCAGGCATTTTCGGAATAGGAAAACACTCAACGGTGTATTTGGATCAGCAGGTGTAATACCTATAATTATGCATGCCTTGCTTTTCCACTGACTACTAGTCTGTCATTGTTAACAAATCATATGCGATGCGTGACTCTATATGCACTCGACTAGCTATATTGTTCTTTTACAAGCTTTTTTTCACATTTTATGTATATAATTCAGCAGCCTGATGCACTTCAATACTGATTTTAACATCTTACATTGTTTTAGGGTCGTCGAAGCCAAAAACAATTATTTATTTCCAACAAATTCAATAAGTCTTTTGTAGCTTAGTCTAGGCAAGAGCTGCCTCCGTTATAGTTTTCATATTTTAATGCTTACTAACTTTTGTTGTTTGTGACTGGTTAATAGGGGATTTGCCATGACGTCAATAAATTTGTCTATTAACAATGGATCGGATTGGAAAGCTGATTAAGAGATTGTATATTTATTTGTCCTACAGTTTTCCTGGCTCTCGATACGAAATGCAGAGTCATTCATACACTTTTAAGCCTAAATTCAGAAATTACCAAAAAGCCAATTCAGACACCTCAGAACCCTCAGAACACCTTCAGAACCCTAATGCAGACACCACTGAACCCCAATGCAGACACCACTGAACCCCAGTGCAGACACCTCACTGAACCCAGTGCAGATACCTCACTGAAACCCCAGTGCAGACACCTCACTGAAACCCCAGTGCAGACACCACTGAACCCCAATGCAGACACCACTGAACCCCAATGCAGACACCACTGAACCCCAATGCAGACACCACTGAACCCCAGTGCAGACACCTCACTGAACCCCCAGTGCAGACACCTCACTGAAACCCCAGTGCAGACACCTCACTGAACCCCAGTGCAGACACCTCACTGAACCCCAGTGCAGACACCTCACTGAAACCCCAGTGCAGACACCTCACTGAACCCCAGTGCAGACACCTCACTGAACCCCAGTGCAGACACCTCACTGAAACCCCAGTGCAGACACCTCACTGAAACCCCAGTGCAGACACCACTGAACCCCAGTGCAGAGAGTCCTTGATTGACACCTCACAGAATCCCAGTGCAGACAGCCCTTGATTGACACCTCACAGAATCCCAGTGCAGACAGCCCTTGATTGACACCTCACTGAACCCCAGTGCAGACAGTTCATGAAGTCTCATTAAAATACGTTAAATTCAATGAATATTGTAGCCTCAAGCGCTAAAAGTGCCCAAAAATATTTTATTGTGTTTTTTATCATATCCGACAGAAATTTCGTATTTCTGCAATGCCTTTTCCTGTTTTTTAGAGTTTTTTTTACTTTTTCATATTTTTCGACGATTCTTTGTCACGCAACGAAGCATTTATTCATGTCATTTTGCATAATTTCACCTTTCATGAGGGAAGCAAACTGAGGCAGTCGTTCTCACGCCATGCTAGGTCCTGTGTTGCTGCAGTCTTTTTCAATAATTAATATATTTGACCTTTGCTCAATTGAGCATTTATATTTTGTTCTTTTACAAATTTTCTGTAAAGAGAGTTAAAAATCTACCTTCTTTAGTTAGCAACTAAACTGTATTTTACGCATTGTCCTTACTCTTCGATCGTTAAAGCCCTCAGCCAAGTCTGGGTTAGCCAGAGTTAAAGAACATCTTAGCCATCTGTTCAGGTAATATAATCGGGCTGCTCATATCAAATAAAATAAGGAAATCGAGAACAACTGCGCAACTTCAACTGCCATTCATGTTCTATTGATTGTTTCGATTTCTTGAGCACTTCTCAGGTAAGTACATACGCTTGTATTACCTGTAAAAGGAAGTCAATACATTGTAATGTAAAAGGTTTGGAGTGTCCAAAAATGACTATTTAAGTGTCAGTTGTTAGAACTGACAGTTGTTAGAAGTTGTTGACAGTTAGTTGGCAGTTGTTAGAACTGACTCACTTTTTGTTGAAAGTGTATGCAAAATGTCGATTCTCAGTCGCAACTTGGTTGAAACCCGAAGCTGTCACAACCAAAAATTGTCAGAATCGGATGCCTGAAAATTAATATTTGTTGCAGGTATTTTTTAAAACTGAAAGTGAAAAGGTGTATTATAGATTTTCTGGTCAAGTAGCATACTATCCAACTCCATAGCTATCTTACGGGCTCGTAAGTGCATAAAATCAAGTATCTGATATGAATTAGCCAGTTGGAGCGCTTCTAAATCCAACAAAGCCAACTCAACAGTTATACTCAGCAACATCGAAAAGTCGCCACCCTTTGCCCCAGACCCAGTGAGCATGCAGTGTCTTTCGACCAGCATCTATCACCTAACCAACCATTTGGATATTTAAAAAAATGCTTGAGAAAACAATGAACACCGGGCGGAAGCCCTTCAATTAATCCAATCTTTGCCCTCAGCTCTTCCCAATCCCTCCTCACCCCTCACATTTTTAATGTTCTTGAGGAAAAATGACTGCCACACAAGCCAGGATATACGCTGGGGACAAGCAGCGACTGATATGTACGCATGTACGCGAGCAAGGAGAAGACTTACTCAAGGAGAGTCGTCCTTGATTTGCACTCGAGTTTGCTATTTCGCTATTTGACCGGAAAAAAATCTTATAAGATCCAATTGCTTTAGTGAAACTTTGGTGTTGCCATCACCGCACTATGAAACTTGTCATGCTCTGATGGTCTGTATTTGTTTGTATGCATAATACATTTATCAATACTTCTTTTCGAAGACTCAATCTTGAAGCGTTAGAAGTTACTGAGAGTAGCATAGCATTATTTTGCACGTCAGGACGAAACCTTATATTATTGCATTGTTAAAGAACTTGGTAATTAAGCGCCAATGAAAATCGCCCTACGAGAAAGCCAGAGTTGCTATAATTAAAGGCTATGCAAAATAGAAGCCTTCTAAAAACTTCTTGAAAGTTCGTGTAAAGAATATTGTTCACTCTAGAGAGAATTTTTATTCATGAGCTCCCTTGCGCCCACTGACGAACAGCTGCTAGCGGCCATTCAAGGCGACGATACCAAAGCGTTCCAGGGAATTTTAGCCACCAAGAGAAGTCTTGCCGAGGATGTCATCGATTTCGATGCGTTGTCTGCTAAAGCAACCCCAGCAATGGTGGCCTCCTACTACGGAAGCAAGGGCATTGTTTTGCTGCTAATTCAAGCCAAAGTAGAAATCAATAGGCAAAATCAGGCAGGCGATAGTGCGATTTGCCTCGCATCGCATCAAGGCCATCACGAGATTGTCGATTCACTTATCGAAGCTGGAGCCGATGTCAATCTTCTGGAAGGAAATGGCTGCTCCCCTCTCTACATAGCGTGTCTAAACGGACATGACAAGGTGGTCAAGTCGCTTATCAAAGCGCAGGCCGATGTCAATGCTCGCGAGCCGGTCCTTGGCTGCTCCCCTCTCTACATAGCATCTCAGGAAGGACACCTCCGTGTGGTGAGCTCACTCATCGATGCCCGAGCCGATGTCAACCTTCCAAGGAACACAGGCGAATCGCCACTCTATATTGCATCACAGAACGACCACTACGAGGTTGTCGATTTGCTACTCAAAGCAGGAGCTGACGTCAATCTACAAGAACTACAAGACGGCTGCTCATCCGTATACATCGCATCGCAAAACGGTCACCACAAGGTTGTTCGTTTACTCATCGAAGCGCAAGCCGACGTTAATATTCTTGCAGATGACGGAACCTCGCCTCTGTACGCTGCTTCTCATAACGGGCATCACAAAGTGGTAGACTTGCTTGTGCAGACTCTGGTGGATATCGACTTTAAAGATGAGGATGGATACTCGCCGCTCTACATTGCAGCGAGCAACGGTCACGCAAAAGTTGTTAATTCACTTCTACAAGCGCAAGCCAGCATTGATATTCAACGGAACTCGGGCGAGACGCCTCTCTATATCGCATCGCTAGAGGGCCATCAATCGGTGGTTGACCTGCTCATCAAAGCGCAAGCCAACGTTGATCTCCAGCAACAAAGTGGCCGAACGCCTCTCTACGTAGCCTCAAATGGGGGGCACCATAAGATTGTGAACTCGCTACTTAAAGCCCAGGCCGATGTCGCGATTAGAAAATTCGGTGGCGAGTCGCCGCTGTACATCGCGTCGCAGCAAGGCCATCCCGGAGTGCTCGAATCGCTGCTTAGAGCTCGAGTCGATGTCAATCATCAGCAAGCCGATGGTCGCACGCCTGTCTACATCGCATCGTGCCGTGGCCACCTGAAGACTGTCGAATTACTTATTAAAGCGCTAGCTGACATCAATATTCAAGCTAAGACTGGCAAGACGCCTCTCTACATTGCATCGCAAAACGGCCGCTACGAAGTGGCTGAGTTGCTAGTCCGTGAGTCCATTCTCCAGTGCAAGCTGGAATCGATCCAACCTGCTCTACGATGCGCTCAGGAATTTGGCAACAGCCGCGTGGTCAATTTGCTCCAGCTAGCGCTTAGTATTGGCGATTCTTTGCCAGCCGATAACGGCTCAATCGCACAAAGGTTAGCGTGCTTGCCCATGATTTAATATTTATTGTGAACTCGATATTGCTTCGTTCGTCTTTCAGAAGACCGGCAACTTGCGACTCAGAACTGAGCCAACAGCTGCACTCTGCGCTCTCTCAATCTGGGTTCGTAGACTCCAGAGCCGCATTGCAGAGCGCTGTGGCTGACGTTCTGCAAGACATTCTACGCAGAAGGCAGACTCACGACGGATACTTCGTGGTAGGCAGCTTCTCCGAAGGCTGGGGCAACAGTCTGAAAACTCTAAACGGTAAAACTGACACCGAGTCAGATATTGACATGATGCAGTTGGTGCAAGGACCGCTGCTGCATCCAACAGGTCTGTGCGAGTGCGGCGCCGTGCAGACTGTGGAATATAAAAACGGCCACGTTTTGAGCCCTGGATTCGGTAAGACAGCATTTAGTCCTAAAATTAACGATTTGTTGCTAGCCCGTTTAATTTTCATGAATAGCGCTCATTGGCCTGAAAAAATTGCAGCGTCGAGTCCATCGACCGCGTGGCTCGGCTCCACGCTAAGACCAGCTTTCGACGAAGTCCTCGCCCGCCTTCTGTGTTGCTATCCGCCTATCGCGCCGCTGCACAAAGACCGAGTCTTCAAGTCTAACATCGCTGAGCCCGTGCTGAAGTTGCTCCAGCAGGACCTAACTTCGGATTCGTCACCTTGTCACGTGGTGCACGCAGCTCCTCCCGGAAAGGCGGGGGAGCAGCTCCGTGTAAGCACCAGCTTCCTGGAGAAACGGCTACTGCGGAGTCTCAGTACTATGCAGGGCCAATTGTTTGTCATTCTCAAGTGGCTATTAAAAAAGGCCGTCCGTCACAATGGCTTTAAGTCTTATCACGCCAAGACGCTTACATTTCGAATGGTGGAGGAGACACCACCGGAAGAATGGGATCAGACGAACCTCGTGACTCTCACAAGACGCTCACTGCAAATGCTAATTGACTGTGTTGAGAGCGCCCACCAATTGGACAGTACTGACGGTCGAATCATGGACCACTTCTTTCTGAGCGATGGTTCAGTGTACCTGCGAGGCGTTGACATCAGCTCATCCGAGAAGGTTGGCGAATCCTTGAATGCCGCAGCCGATGCTCTGAGAGACACCATGTCGAATCTGCCTCAGCTTCTTGTGCAGTTCATTGACAATCTGCAACCCGTCACTGACTCGGGCCGATTTCACTTCCATCCGTTCCTCGTGCTTCCCAGTCTATTGGAAAGCTCTTCAGAAGCATCTGAAGAATCTGAGACTGTCGAGTGTGAGTTTCACGAGATCTACGATGTCGTCAAAGCGGCTTTGGTTTGCCTCTCTGATGAATACTACAACTCGGAGGCGCAAGAATACCTTGATGAACTGATTGACAAGCTGCCAGACTGCGCTAGATCGACTAGAGAGTCGCTCCGAGCTATGGCCCTCATCAGGTCAGGCGATCGAGAGGCTGCTACTCAAGTTGTGAGAGACTGCAGAGCAATCGGTGTGAGTAGAGGCATCGACTGGCCCTCTGGGGCTTCGGCGAGTGAAGCAACGACCGACTTTGTTTGGCAACACCTGACGAGCCGAGACTCCGCTTGGCAATACTGTTTTCTATTCTACGAGAAACTGAGCTTCTCATTTTTAACCAATTATGTCGACAATCTGTTTCCTCTGACGCTGGAGAACTATGCCAACTTTTATTACATGAACTTCGATGCCCTGCTGCAGGCCATTCACTTTGAATTGGCTGGCAAAACTGATGCCGTAGGGCAGCAGTGGGTCCGGGATGTTGCAATGAGAACGGATGCGGACCAACAGGAACTGGTGGTGGCTGCATCGATCTGCGGAGATGATCTGCAGCTGCTGCGACTGTTGCGCAGGCGAATCACAAGAGTGCTTGATGATGTGCCCGATTGGCTACAGCTGAAGATTGAAATGCTGGTTAAGGCCAGTGGTTCAGATAGCTAGTGTCCTAGTTTCTGAAGATTTTGACAGCAGAGTTGACCGGCACTATTAAAGCTTATCGATTCCTAATTTTCGGAATTTATTCACTAAAACGTCAGTGCTTTAGCTGTCTAACTAGCTCGTATAAAACATTTGGTGGAGCACCACTTCAACATCAGTAGCGTTGGTTGTTAATACCACTTTTTTAACCGCTTATCATAAAATCATAAAATCCTGATCTTTCCCAATGCTCACGCCTAACGTGTATGTTAAAAACTTCAAGAAAGACTTTAATACTGTGGAACGAAATAATGAACTACGGTCTCAGGGTATTTTCTCTAACTTCAGTCCCTCTAACTTTAATAATGTGCTCTATAGACGAAGAAAAATGTACATTGCATTGTAGAAAAAGAATTATTTTTCTTTGCCACAGATAAGCATTGGCAGCGCGGCAGGGTATTTATGAGTGTAATTCTCTATCGCATAAAATTGGACTCAACTTCATTCCAGCTTTCTGCTCAGGAGACGACAGTATCAGATCGTGTACAAAAAGAAGAATGACTGGTATGAGTGTGAAATGGTTTGAGTAAAGGGCTAAAGAATTAACGCTTTCATACCATATGGACGCAAATGCACAGCTGAGATCTTCGGTCAATATACCCGCGTAATTTAGCTGTGACCAAACGCTCGTAAATTACACTGCACTCCACCAGTTCTACTCATAAGTAGTAAGCTGCGCATAGAATTTAATTATAGAAATTAGGCTTTGATAGCGAATTTAAGATGCCTTCTTTAGCCTTGTAACTCAGCTAATATTTAATAGATAATTATTTATTAATTAAAAGGCACATCGCCTCATCCTCTCAAACTAAGAGCAGTGGTGTAGACTGACAAGATCGGTACAAAAGTTAGTGAAGATTGTCCAAAATATTCTTGATCCTTTTAGGCTTGATCCCTACGCACCATAAGATCCCTCCTTGATGATCATGCAAGGCTCCCTCCAGTGCTTCATCAAAAGCGTCAGTCAGCTTCCGCAGCAGTTGAAAATCGCTTTACGTACGAGGAAAAAGTCAGGGTGCCGCATCATGTGGGCAAGGCGGCTATCTGTCAGCTGCAGGCCTCAGCTGCGTCTCAAACAGCTGAATTTCTAGTCATATAGAAAAACTCTTGGCTTTACCCCCCCCCACAATAAAATCCATGACGACGCCCTTGAATGAGGGACATACAGAAAACGTAGTTTAAGCTTGGCTAAAGCTAGGTCACAAAACTGCTAACAGACTGACAAGTCTTGTCGAAAATGTCAAGTTTGAACCAGTCTGACACAAAAGGCTGAATAAGAGTCTCTCTTGTAAGACTAAGTGGAGCTGGTTTCAACTCGGCAATGTTGACACGACTCTCAGTAGACTTGATCGGGACAAAAGCAAGAAGACAAAGGCTGTTCGAGATCGATTGATTGACTTTAACTCTCTCTATTTGCGAAAAAAAATTATTCCTTCAATTGTTTCATTTGTTATTAAGTGCCAATCAATTAAAACCGACTGAGAAAGTTACCAGATATTTTATTGTCAAATGCTGTTTTATCTATATAAGCAAACCAGTTGTTTAGCTGATGATCGACGCCTGAGGGAAAATTCTTCAGTTTCTTTACGTCTTTCTTGTTTCACAATTCAACCCCTGAAGTCGACGCTGCTGCACTGGATGGTTGGTTGGCTACAAGCCATTGGCTGCAGCTGTCTATAAATGCAAGCGTACGGACGAGAAATTAAACCACTAGTTGGCAACCAAGCAAATTTCAAATTGCTCACAAGTTACGCCGCTCCAAATTGACCGACTTGAGACTCGCTGATGCTACCGAAGCAGCTGCTCAAGCTGACGCTGTTTGCGGGGCTGGCAGCCATCGCCTCTGCCGCCTGCGTCGCTCCGTTCATCGACAGGCTGGGCAGCTGCGTCTTCATCGGCGACAACCCCAGCGTTTCCAGCTGGTGCGACGCAGCCAGACTGTGCCTGGGCATCGGCGGAGAGCTGCTGATGGACCTGACTGCCATCCGAGCCGTCAATCACTGGATTGATTATTACTTCATCGGAGTGACGGACCTCCTGGTTGAGGCGGGCAGGTCTCGCAGCGGCTGGAGATTCGCCAACGGCTCGCTGTTTCCGACTTTGGATGACAGCGACTGGAAGTCTGGCTTGCCGAACCGCCTTTCGGAAGACGATGACTTTGTAGGGGTCAGCAAAGCGGGCTTGGTAGACAGACCCCCGAATCAGGACAAAAAATTTGTCTGCCAGCCGATAGCGACCCCGAACAGCAAATACCTGGAGCGAGCGGAGTTCCTGAGGCTGGGCAACATCAGTCCTGTCTACTGCTACACTGACGCCTCGGTGAGCTCGGAGCTTTACTGCCTGTGGCTCTGCGTGCAGCGCTGGGAGTGCCGGGCCGTCCTGTTCAAGCGGGCCAGCGGCGCCTGCCGCATGCTGGACTTCGCTGACTCGAGCGTCGGCGACGCCATCGAGACCGACCCGAGCTGGGCCAAGTTCGTCAAGGTGTACTGATGCGACGTAAATGGCTTCTTGAATCCTACGAGGAAATCAGACAGTAAAAATTAAGAATTTTAGAAGCGTCAGACAGTACATAATTTTTAAGACTGCACATGCACTTTGCTTACGCAACTCTTTGTTTTACTTAGTTTCCGCTTGTTTCTTTTTTAATTACTCTTGACGTTTATCGAGTCACAATAGCCAACACTGGAATACTGAATTCTACCGCCTTATTTATCGTTTAAAAAATTGAAGCTACTCGCCTCGTCTAAGCAAAGAGTTTCACCTAAGAGTTTCTCTAATTATATTGGCAGAAAACCATCGGCAAGCAAAATATTCACCATGTCATTTTCTTTGGAATATTCCGCTACTCAGAATAATATGCATCCAGGATGTAAGACTATGAAGTATCCTGCAAAGTCACGAGTTGCACGATGTCCTTCACGCATGAGTGAACGTCAAGGATCCCATTGTTTGTCTATGGCCCGTGCATCAATGCCGTGCAGCAATGGCATTTTTATAGTTAGTCTAGGCGTGTTGAAACGGGGAGAAACGTACGGCATCCCACCCGCTGCAACAATCTATGGCCGACTTCCATAAGTAAAAAACCTCGTATGCATATAAGTATCTAGTTAAAGGTTCTAAAACTGTAGATTTTCAAAGTAAAGCTTAATACCGCTAAATAATGCTTAGTATCAGTTACTTTTTTCAATTCGTTAGATAAGGAGTTTTGGCCATAGACAATATTTTAGATTTCGTTCTTTCTTTCTTTGTCTTGAGTGCTGGCGTGCAAATGTGGGGGCTCCCTTGACCCTGCTTTCTTTTAACTTTGCCATAGACATTTTCAGCGGGCCGTGAAACCAACCGAATGCATTGGAGTAAATGGGATTTTACCATAGACAGTCTCAACGGTTCGTGATACGCGGTTTCACGCCCGATAACTATAACACTAATATGGATGGGCCGCATCAGTCAGAAACGAGCTAACACGGCGCTACGCGCTTCGGCGTTATAGCTGGTTTCTGCCCTCTGCAGCCCGTCAATATTGGTATATTGCACGGAAAAGTTTTTACGTACGATTACAAACAATAATAGCAACAGTATTAGAAAAAAGAAATAGCAAATTACTGACCTTTTATTTTATAGGTTATGTCAGTTATTGATTATGTTAACATCATTATAACAATCAACGATCAGTAAAAAATAATCGGTCAACACACACGAATAAAGGTCTTCGATATTAATTAATTCAATAGCCGTAATAGTCTTTCTAGGATAACAAGAAGAAATTAATGAAAGTGCACCGAGCAGCTTGAAAAATAGAATTGTCCACCGTTCTTCACTCGCTTTTCTTCTGATCCTTCCTTTAGATTGACTTGCTCAGACTCTATGACGAACCGCCCCTCTTTAGCGCTTCTCTCTGACTCACCTGGAATCTCGCTGCGCTCACCCATATATTGTACCAAGCTCTTGGACATCTCTACCGTCTTGCAATAAGCCCGCTTAGAATTCTTCGGATACCGCACGACGGAGCGGCTGTCCTTATGGCCAGTAACAGCAGCTATATCAGCCGGTGAGTGATATACAGCTCCGTGATGCAACAATATGAGTTAGCTTCTCAAGTGTGTCCAGTCCACACAAGGTCGGAAAGTTATCAGCAATCGTTTTAGAGGATTCTGAATCTTTCCACTTCTTCGAGCGAGCAAGAGCTTTGAAGACTTTTAGCCAGGTTGAGGCGCGGTCTGCATCCGAGAGGTGCGACGCCATTGTGATGACTCGCGCACAGTAATTGCATGTGGTGGGGCCAAGAACGAGCCCAGTAGTAAAGTAACATATTTTAGCTGTCAACTTTAGGTAAAGTAAAAATTTACACGTGCACACGACTATCTTTACTCGTAAGTAGTAAACTGCGCATAGAATGTAATTTTTTAAATTAGGTTTTGCAGTGAATCTAAGATGCCTTCGTTGGCCTTTTAACTTAGCAAATTTCTAACATTTCAGGTAGCTCCTGATGGCTTTTCTCAATGCGCATTTGGTCTCTTGGGATGCTTTCAGAGGTTCGTCTCACACCATCAGATCCAGATGATCATGTGACCATGCAAGGACTCGTCTCAGTTGTTCGCCGAAAGCTCGTAAACCTTCCTTATTGAACGGTTTCTGAACCCAAGTAGGTTGGTGGTCGCAATTGGTCACTACAAATGCATATTATATATGTACTTAATGCAGTTGCGAGTCGTGACGCAGGCAACCTGTAAAAGCTATGGTCGGACATGCCAGTGCTTTGTCCCCTCGCTCCACCCTGTGATCCGTTATGGAAATCAATAATTTTGCTTCGGGGCGCCAAAATATAGTGCTTTCTGCGCCACAATAAATGCCAGCGGCGCCAAAATGAGGGCTAGTAACCAATTCTCAAAGTATTTTACATGTAGTAATTTAGTTTTGTAGACTAGCAATCCAGTGCCCCATTCGGGGCGCCCGAAGCAGGGAGCGAAAATTATTCATGCAAATCCATTAAAAAGACAATTTTCTTAAGAACCAATTCCTTCTTCAGTTTTATAATCACCTTATTCGAGTAAAATTTTCATGGACAAAGATGCTTGCTATGAATATCTTTTTTTCTAAAATTTACAAAGACGACAAAAAAGTTTTTACAAAGATAACAGACTTTCCCTTAAATAGAAAACATCCCCAGGAAAGCAAGCATCTCCCCAGGTAGCAAGCAGCCCGCAGATAGCAAGCATCTCCCAGATAGCAAGCACCCCCTCCAATAGTAAGCAACCGCAGATAGCAAGCATCCACCCAGATAGCAAGCATCCCCTCCCCCAGATAGCAAGCATCCCCCCACATAGCAATCATCCACAGATAGCAAGCACCCCCCAAATAGCAAGCATCCCCCCACATAGCAATCATCCCCTAGATAGCAAGCATCCCCCCCAGATAGCAAGCATCCTGCAGATAGCGAGCATCCCCCAGATAGCAAGCATTCTGCAGATAGCAAGCATCCCCCAGATAGCAAGCATCCCCCAGATAGCAAGCATCCTGCAGATAGCAAGCATCCCTGGATAGAAAGAATCCCATACATGTAGATACATGTAGCTAGTACCGCTCTCTCTCAAATAGCAAGTACCCCCCCCCCTCGAGATCCATGGCGACAACCCCTAAATGATTGACATCCAGGAAAGGTAGTTTAGGCGTGAGTGAGGCAAAGGGTAAAAGTGTCAAACAACACTGCACACGGACCAACAGTCTTGTCGAAAATGGAAAGTTTGAACCACTCTGTCCCAAAAGCTGAATTGATCAGTGTCTGGACTCTGGGAAAGCTACTTCGATTGCTTTTACAAAGCAAGCAGAGAGGCTTGCCTCTTGTCATACTAGTAGGAGTTGGTTTCAATGTTGAGTGTCGAAAAGACTCTCAGTTGACTGAGCGAGACAAAAACAAACTGACTGCACGGACTGGATTGATTGGCATCAACTCACTGCTGTTTGCCAGCTAATTTTTTAGAAAGTTTCCATATTCTGAACAACTTAAGCTATAGGCATTGTGGCAAGAGACAAGAAAGTGAAGAGACTTCTTGTCGAGTGCTTTCTTATCTGCGACGCAGCTGGTCGACGAGTGACGATCGACTCCGTAGAGAAAACTCCTCAGTTTCTTTGCATCTCTCTCGTTTCTCGAATACTGAGAGAGAACTCAAGTCCAATCGAAGAACTCTGTTGAATGAGAGCTTCGAAAAAAACACATTCTTGACGGCACTTTTGCATGCTAACAGTTGCTGCACACATGGCTTAACTTTTGTGCGTGACAGCGTCAATCTGAGGGGGTCGGCTGTTGCTGAGTGTACTTTTACTTACCAATTCACAGAAAGCGCAAGTGACAAATTAATTTGTGTGCAGCTGCTTGCAATGAAGCTGAAACAATTGAGGAGGCAATGTTTATTGCGAAATTGACGCTGCACTTCTGTGCACCTGATCCCAGCTGCTGAACTTGCAACGCAATGCAAACTATAGAGTGCCTTAATGAAAACTATTTTTTCATTCATGAATGCGCTAGCATGGCGCCCAATTTGATGCCAATATCCTCGAAAAAGAAGTCTGCCGCGGCGTAGCTAAGTTGCGTCACTCGCAAGATTGAGAGACTTTATAGACCTGCACTCTCAATAGTGGCGACCACAGACGCAATCTTCTGTGATGGCGACTTTGCGATGTTGCTGGGTATTTGCCCATCATGTCCTTTCGAATGAGTTTAGACTAACTAATCCAGCGGGATGAGTCCAGAGTCATTGCAAAGTGTGTGACGTAATCAACATTATTGTTCATCTTTCTCAGCAACAACTGAAAACCGCAACACCGGACCCTGCAGTGCGTCCGACTGAGAGTTGGAAAACATAATGTCATGTTCTCGTCCCTTGCGTAATCTTTTATTGGAGTCAGGGGACCTGTGTGCACCCTGGCGCACTTTAAGCGACATTGTCACACAACCGGCGAGAGGCATTGCTGCCCATTCCGCCGACTCCCCTGAGCAGCACACAGGCGCGCGGATACGTACGCAGTCATACGCACAGGCACACACTCACAGGAGTGTACATCGGCCCTAACTTTATTTATCGTTAGGTTTGTACACTTCACTGTGCCTTGGGAGTTGGTCCTCCAGGCCGTTAATTGCACGAGCAGACCCAAGCAGAGATTCCAATTTAGCCCCAAATTAATGTGACTGCATTGGTGCACTTGGAATCGAACCTGGACCGCTGCCCCACTTTGCAAGTTTTGTTTTTAGTCGTTCACACTTTTCTGGACTTGCTTCACTTCGTATTTTATCAGTCTTCAACGAAATTCCGGGCTCAATTAAATCAAAAAAATTATTTTATTTTCTTGTTCAAAAGCTATGTGTCGAGTCGAGGATGCTGCAAAAGTTTTTTAGCATCATTGAAAGCCAGTCTCCAAGTCGGCACTGCTGCAACGGGCTCGATTGGTTGGCTAAAAGTCATTGGCTGTAGCTCTCTATGAATGCAAGCGCACAGACTCACTAGATGGGGACTCTAATTTCTCAGAAAAACAACCAGTTGACAGCCAAGCCGCACAAATTCGACTCACTGATGCCACCGAAGCAGCTGCTCAAGCTGACGCTGTTTGCGGGGCTGGCAGCCATCGTCTCTGCCGCCTGCGTCGCTCCGTTCATCGACAGGCTGGGCAGCTGCGTCTTCATCGGCAACAACCCCAGCGTTTCCAGCTGGTGCGACGCAGCCAGACTGTGCCTGGGCATCGGCGGAGAGCTGCTGATGAACCTGACTGCCATCCGAGCCGTCAATCACTGGATTGACTTTTACTACATCGGAGTGACGGACCTCCTGGTTGAGGCGGGCACGTCCCGCAGCGGCTGGAGATTCGCCAACGGCTCGCTGTTTCCGACTTTGGATGACAGCGACTGGATGTCTGGCTTGCCGAACAGGGGTTCAAATGACGATGACTTTGTAGCGGTCAGCATTGCTGGTTTACGAGACAGACCCGGGAAACATGACAAAACATTCGTCTGCCAGCCAATCGCGACGCCGAACAGCGAATACCTGGAGCCAGTTGAGTTCCTGAGGCTGGGCAACATCAGTCCTGTCTACTGCTACACTGACGCCTCGGTGAGCTCGGAGCTTTACTGCCTGTGGCTCTGCGTGCAGCGCTGGGAGTGCCGGGCCGTCCTGTTCAACCGGGCCAGCGGCGCCTGCCGCATGCTGGACTTCGCTGACTCGAGCGTCGGCGACGCCATCGAGACCGACCCAAACTGGACCAAGTTCGTCAAGGTGTACTGATGCGACGTAAATGGCTTCTTGAATCCTACGAAAAAATCAGACAGTAAAAATTAAGAATTTTAGAAGTTTTAAGACTGCACATGCACTTTGCTCACTTTGCTCTTTGTTCTTTTTACTTACTCTAGAAGTTAAAGTTGAAGTTTGTCGTGTCACCATAGCCAGCACTGCAATACCGAGCTCTACCGCCTTATTTCTCGTTTAAAGAACTGAAGCCACTTGTCTCGTCTAAGCGTATCACTGAAGAGTTTCTCTAATTACATTGGCAGAAAGCCATCGGCAAGCAAAAAAGTCTCCACGTGTTTTTCTTTAGAATATTGCGCTACTCAGAATAAGACGCATCCAGAATGAACAGCAGAGCGAGATTGAGTAAGTAGCTGATGGGAATGGCCAGCCCCCAAGGTAGCGAAGATGTGTGACGAGCAGCTAAGGTCCTAACCCAAACCAGCTCTTTCGAAGGAATCGGATTTCGAACTAGGAACCGACCTGACATCTTGAGTCTTTTAGCTGTCAGTTTCAGGTAGATCAGTGGTCGGAAAACTCCGGCCCTCGGGTCACATGCCGCCCGCGAAGCCTCTCTATCCGCGGGCCTCGGGTCCTTTGAAACTTCACAATAGCAATCCTCTCTCCCCTCCTCCGGGTCTCATCTCCCTTCTCTCCTCTCCCCTTATCTCCCCTCTCATCTCTCATCTCGCCTCTCTCGTCAATCCCCACCTCTCCCCTCTCCTCTTCCGTCTCTCATCTATCCCTTCATCTGCCCTTTCTTCTCCTCTCTAGAAATGCATAAGAAATGGGCTATGCAGCAAAAGAAAAGTTAAAAGTTAAAAGCAAGAAGAAAGATGAAGTAAAGAAGTAAAACAATGGAGGCCTACAGTCGAAAGCAACGAAGCGTGGCAAAACAGAAGGGGTGGCTGACAGAGCAGCCAATCTTCCATTCTAGACAGAAGACAAAGGCGATGCGGTTGACATGGCCGGGCCGGGAAGACCTACGGCCAACCCCGAGGAGCGTAGCAACCAGGGGGGGAGGGTGGACCTGCGGACCGATGCGCACGAAAGAGAGGGAAAAAGACTCAAAGCCATTGCCTTGCCTTGGTTGAGTTAGAGAGCGATTGGGACTTCCACCATGACTGACACCAAGTAGTCCACCCTCCGACCCCGTAGCAACAATACTAGTTTAATGGATTGAAGCAAATATGTGTTTTCTACGATTATAGTTACTAAAAAAACCCTGCCTTTGCTGACCATGCCTGTTTGTATCCACCCCATCAACAGCAACGAAAATCGAAATCTAAGTCAGGCATTAAGAAATACTTAGACAGACTCGTGCTCAGAAGTTAACCTAAAGAATTCATGTTTAAAACCAGTAAAACTGTGGAAGTGTAGCTATTGGTAAAGCCAGTAACTACAATTATGTCGCAACTATTGGTGTCTGTGGTAGGATAGAAGTATTGAAATGGCCATGCAATTTTCTGTATCTCTGGAGAAGGTCTGACTGAAGAGACTCACTAAACTTGGAGAAATTCGACTTAGGAAGCTAGAAAATAGGGCTCACTTCAACCCTATGACTGGACACATTGCAACCCGATAGCTGGACACATTGCAACCCGATGACTGGACACATTGCAACCCGATGACTGGACACATTGCAACCCGATGATTGGACACATTGCAACTCGATATAGCTGGACACATTGCAACTCGATGACTGGACACATTGCAACCCGATAACTGGACACATTGCAACCCGATGACTGGACACATTGCAACCCGATAACTGGACACATTGCAACCCGATAGCTGGACACATTGCAACTCGATGACTGGACACATTGCAACTCGATGACTGGACACATTGCAACCCGATAACTGGACACATTGCAACTTGATGACTGGACACATTGCAACTTGATGACTGGACACATTGCAACTTGATGACTGGACACATTGCAACCCGATGACTGGACACATTGCAACCCGAAGACTGGACATTGCAACCCGATAACTGGACACATTGCAACCCGATAACTGGACACATTGCAACCCGATAACTGGACACATTGCAACCCGATAACTGGACACATTGCAACCCGATAACTGGACACATTGCAACCCGATAACTGGACACATTGCAACCCGATAACTGGAAACATTGCAACCCGATAACTGGACACATTGCAACCCGATAACTGGACACATTGCAACCCGATAACTGGACACATTGCAACCCGATAACTGGACACATTGCAACCCGATAACTGGACACATTGCAACCCGATAACTGGACACATTGCAGCCAAGACAGAGAGCATTCTAACAAAAGAATAACCTTTGTTGAAGTTTGAAAGTTGAAGTTGAAGTTCAAAGAAAAGTTGAAGTTAAAGTTGAAGTTTTTCGTGTCACTCAGCCAGCCAACACCACTTTATCTCTCGTTTAAAGAACCGAAGCCACTCGTCCCGGCAAACTTTGGCTAATTACATTAATCGGCAATTAAAACATTTGCATGTTGTTTCTAATTTGTATAAGCTGTGGAGGATTCCGCTACTCGGGAAATTTTTCTGCAGTGGGTTCTGACGCTGGCGAGATTCAAAGCTGGCGGGTGACCTTTCACGCGGCAATAAGATGATCAGATGCGGTTGTATGCTGCAAGACCAGCGGCTTCGAACACCTACAGGCTCTGCACGCAGCCAACAGTTCGGCGGTGCCTCGGTGCAGCATCGTGATCAGGCCCGGATGACCTCAATAGTCCTCTGGCACTGAGGGAGTCCATGCCGCCCGGAACTGTTGGCTATTAGTCCGTCGCGCATCACAATTTCTACTCTTAGTAGCTGAGGCTCCCCAGCCACTCAGCCTCTCTCGTTGCTTAGCCCAGCAAAGCGAGTGCTTAGCAACTCGTGCTCTCCTATGCGAGGCCTAATTAATCTAAATAAGAGAAGGCGCCTCACTAGACAAAGAAGAACACGAAAAACTGTTAAGTAAAACGCTGCAACACTGCCTACTTTGCCCAAAGATATCAACAGAAAAATGAGCCAACGCCACGCTACGCTCAAAAAGATTCACGCAAGCTGCTGTGGCGGGCACAAAGCGTGAAAAAGTGCATACAGTCCTTGATTGACACTTGACTGAACCTCAGTGCAGGCACCTCACTGAACCCCAGTGCAGACACCTCACTGAAACCCAGTGCAGGCACCTCACTGAACCCCAGTGCAGACACCTCACTGAACCCCAGTGCAGGCACCTCACTGAAACCCCAGTGCAGACACCTCACTGAACCCCAGTGCAGACAACTCGCTGAACCCCAGTGCAGGCACCTCACTGAACCCCAATGCAGACACCACTGAACCCCAATACAGTCACCTCACTGAACCCCAGTGCAGGCACCTCACTGAACCCCAATGCAGATACCTCACTGAACCCCAATGCAGATACCTCACTGAACCCCAGTGCAGGCACCACTGAACCCCAGTGCAGACACCTCACTGAACCCAGTGCAGACACCTCACTGAACCCAGTGCAGACACCTCACTGAACCCCAGTGCAGACACCTCACTGAACCCCAGTGCAGACACCTCACTGAACCCAGTGCAGACACCTCACTGAACCCAGTGCAGACACCTCACTGAACCCCAATGCAGACACCTCACTGAACCCCAGTGCAGGCACCTCACTGAACCCCAATGCAGATACCTCACTGAACCCCAATGCAGATACCTCACTGAACCCCAGTGCAGACACCTCACTGAATCCCAGTGCAGACACCTCACTGAACCCCAGTGCAGACACAACTGAACCTCAGTGCAGGCATCTCACTGAAACCCCAGTGCAGGCACCTCACTGAACCCCAGTGCAGACACCTCACTGAACACTGTGCAGACACCTCACTGAACACTGTGCAGACACCTCACTGAACCCCAGTGCAGGCACCTCACTGAACCCCAGTGCAGACACCTCACTGAACACTGTGCAGACACCTCACTGAACCCCAGTGCAGGCACCTCACTGAAACCCAGTGCAGACACCTCACTGAACCTCAGTGCAGGCATCTCACTGAAACCCCAGTGCAGGCACCTCACTGAACCCCAGTGCAGACACCTCACTGAACACTGTGCAGACACCTCACTGAACCCCAGTGCAGGCACCTCACTGAAACCCAGTGCAGACACCTCACTGAACCTCAGTGCAGGCATCTCACTGAAACCCCAGTGCAGGCACCTCACTGAACCCCAGTGCAGACACCTCACTGAACACTGTGCAGACACCTCACTGAACCCCAGTGCAGGCACCTCACTGAAACCCAGTGCAGACACCTCACTGAACCTCAGTGCAGGCATCTCACTGAAACCCCAGTGCAGGCACCTCACTGAACCCCAGTGCAGACACCTCACTGAACACTGTGCAGACACCTCACTGAACCCCAGTGCAGGCACCTCACTGAAACCCAGTGCAGACACCTCACTGAACCTCAGTGCAGGCATCTCACTGAAACCCCAGTGCAGGCACCTCACTGAACCCCAGTGCAGACACCTCACTGAACACTGTGCAGACACCTCACTGAACCCCAGTGCAGGCACCTCACTGAAACCCAGTGCAGACACCTCACTGAACCTCAGTGCAGGCATCTCACTGAAACCCAGTGCAGACACCTCACTGAAACCCAGTGCAGACACCTCACTGAACACTGTGCAGACACCTCACTGAACACTGTGCAGACACCTCACTGAACCCCAGTGCAGGCATCTCACTGAAACCCAGTGCAGACACCTCACTGAACCTCAGTGCAGGCATCTCACTGAAACCCAGTGCAGACACCTCACTGAACACTGTGCAGACACCTCACTGAACCCCAGTGCAGGCATCTCACTGAAACCCAGTGCAGACACCTCACTGAACCTCAGTGCAGGCATCTCACTGAAACCCAGTGCAGACACCTCACTGAACACTGTGCAGACATTACAAGCATTACGTGTTCGAATCAGTCAAATTTGCACTTTGATGTAACCGCCCTTGTCGCCTGTCCGCTCCGTAGAGAGACGAACGCATGACTAGAGGGGGCAATGACCGTAGGCTGCCTATGACCGGGCAATGACCTGACGGACCTCCAGCACCAGACTGTCCCGCCCACATGATTAGTAGCTTTGGTAGCGCTTCGTGACCAGAGGGCCAAGGACCCACATGGACCCCACCTGTAGCCAAGGTGCAATAGTTGGTCACTCGGTCATAGTATGACCGAGTGGCTGCCACCACTCTATGTGACCTGGCGCACCTGGATCTTTCTACCAGACCTCTCGAGGCTAGAGCCCCGCCTGGATTGGTTACCAGGGGATTTAGGCTAACAGGGGAGACGCATGCAGCCGAGTACAGGGACTCTGCTTGGGGCATGATCGGGAACTCTGGGCTCAATCCTGGAGGATTTCTCAGCAGGGGATCCTTTGTGGCTGTGAGCGAGGCTGACTTGCGACTTTGATTACTAAGAGTAGTATGAGGCGAACATGTACTGTCTACAGTTTAGATTGCTCAGGGCGAAGGGACGCGTCAGCATGGGGTTGCAACCTTCCTACTGCCATGCTGTGCCAAGACTCGCTAATCCCTCTACTGCACGCACACGCGGCCCCGCAGCACGCCCTCACAGGCGGGCTTTGCACGGGGAGAGGCCATTAGCTTACCCAAACTTCCTTATGCTTTGCCACCCCGGGAGAAAGGCTTAGCAAGCCATGAGTGAAATGATGGTGAAAGATTGAATAATGATGAAGTTAGTTTAATAGTTAATAATTAGGCCCTTAGGCAAATAAGCAGGCAATTAGGCGGCTTCACTATTGAGTAAAATACAGCAAAAGATACGGTATCACAATTGGCTCAGCTCTCTAATCAGACAATGGAAAATAGGCAAACCCCGGATAAGCAAAGGCAATTAGAGCACAAATTAGTAGCAGGAACTTACCGGCAGCTGCACAGAGAGAGAGAGAGGCGGAGTGACCGAGGGCGGCTGTAGGCTGCAGTCAGGCAGACGGTGAAGCGGCGATGCGCTGGAGCGACGAGGCGCTGATGTAGATCAGGCGATGCTGATGATGCTGGGCGGTATCAGACCGCTGGCCGATAGGCGAGCTCACTTGGGGAGCTAAGGATAACTTGGCGGTAACAGACCGCGGGCCGGCAGGGATTCGTCTTATAGACGAATGGGTCAGAACTCAATCTGACAGCAAGTCCAAAGAAGGACGAGGAGAGGAACAGAGATAAACTCAGTTGAGTATTCTCATGCCGAAATCGCTTCCTTTTATAGACTTCACAGCCGCCTCCTCAAGGTCGTTACCATGGCTCCCTCTCTCTGATTGGCTGCCGGCAGAATGACGTCAGAATGAGTCATGATGAGAAGCATGAGACCGGCATAGCAACATGAGAAATCGGGAAATTGCGCAATCCGGAGGTGGGGGGGGGATAATTGGCGCAGCGGGTGGTCGCGAAAGTGTTGCGCAAGCAAACATTGAGAACAATAGGGCTGGGGTCGAGAACAAAGGAATTGGAAATCGGGGATAATTGGGGAAAACTGAGAACAATGGAAAAGTAAACATTGGAGAAAAGGTGATAATTAGGTGCGAAAACGAGAACAAAAGAAAGAGAAAATCGGAGAAAATGTGATAATTGGTGGGGTCGAGAGAACAAAAGAAGCAAAAACGAGAACAATAGAAGCGGAGGTGGGGTGGGTGTCACATGAGAAATTTGGGAAGGAGAACAATAGCGTGAGAAAAGGTTGCGCAAGAGAGGGGGATGAGTCATCGATGAGTCACCGAGGGGGAGAAGGGGTCACACGACTTGCGTCACCGTTTGGGAGTTTGAGAGGGGATGGGGAGACGGTGAGCACACAAAGTACTGTAAGTAGACACAGGGAAAGAGGGGACAGCGCAGGAAAAGAGTGCAGAGGGAGACAAAAAAAAGGGAGGAGGTAGAGAAAGTACAGGAAGAATAAGGCGGGAACAGAAGAGATAGGGTAGAGGGGGAGGTACAGAAAGGGGTAGGGGCTCCGGAAAGGCAGGTGTGGCGGCAGGAGAGACGGGACCAAGGCAGCAGGAGGGGTGCAGCAGAGCGGGAGTCTCCAGGCCCGGTCGGAGACCTGGCCGAGTCTCGACAGCTCTGTGCAGAGGGTGCACGGGATAGGAGGCACTTTCGAAAAAGTTCCCATGCCCTATCCCGCGACCAGAGCGTGGTTACATCAACTTGATTATGTTATGCCTTAATTTGTCGTACCAATAGTTGAAATTCTGCTTTTGATTTAACTCGGGATACGAAACGGCCCCCAGACCTTAAACCTTAGATGAAACCAGAAACAAGTTGTGCAAATCATTAGCTAGATAGTTTATTATCAAGGAATTAAATAGTCCTTAAGTCGTTTCGGCTTTGGTTCATTTTCGGGCAGTCAAAGCAACTTCCAGAGCGCATATCAGCTAGACCCCAGAGATGGGCGATCATCTTGTCGGGATACAACTACACAATCGCCTCTAGGAAATCAGCTGCTATGAAGTTGGATGCTTTGTCAAGGCTGATGGACACGGCTACGTCAACAGAGACGTGCGAGATTGGCGTTGTTCAGTTTTCAGAAGGGACGCTCTTGAAGCAAGCAGATATATTTGCAAGTTCGAGGTCCAGCGAAGAAATCAAATTATTAAAGAACGCAAATCCGAATTGGTCAATTTCGTGACAGCCGAAACCGCAGCCATAAAGCGATTTCGAATGAAATGACAACTCAGGGAAATCGCTTTCTGCGAGGACTCTGCAGGGTCGTGCTGCCAAGGAGCCTGCCTCAGAGAGAGAGAGCTGTGTCTGTGTCCAGCGATTTCGTTCGTGCAACCAAGGTGCAACTGAATCCACAGGAGCGGATGTGGAATCGAGCGGATCCGGTCAGTCTGGTGAAACATTGGCAGCAGGTTCACAAGACAACCCGGAAGTGCACGAAAAGGTTCTATGGCAACTGCAACTGCAACTTCCGAGTATCGGCAGCAGGGAAACGGATGTGCTGATTCGTCTATGGCTCAATCGGCTCCCCTCAACAAGGCATCAGCACTATGAGTACATAGAAGCAGTGATTTTTTGACAGTCAGCACACTCATCCCATTCAAGGAGGGAGGAGGTGTTTTGGCACTGATAGCTAAAATGCATTGTATTGTTGCAAGATATTTCGCATGGACATGCTGAGGAGTCGCACGATACAGGCAATGGGGCTTTAAACCAGCGATCGTTAGGTGAAAATATACAAGCGCACTAGAGAGCCAAGAGCTCTCATATTGAGTTTTCCAACTCGCAGTAGTTTTTGTCTTCACGAATTCAATTTGGTTCATCAAAGAAGCGAAAAACACAACAGTTCATGGAGTGCGAATGGAGGGTACGCTCGTAGAGTGCCAATGGAGGGTGTGCTCGTAGAGTGCCAATGGAGGGTGTGCTCGTAGAGTGCCAATGGAGGGTGTGTTCGTAGAGTGCCAATGGAGGGTCTGCTCGTAGAGTGCCAATGGAGGGTGTGTTCGTAGAGTGCCAATGGAGGGTGTGCTCGTAGAGTGCCAATGGAGGGTGTGCTCGTAGAGTGCCAATGGAGGGTCTGCTCGTAGAGTGCCAATGGAGGGTGTGTTCGTAGAGTGCCAATGGAGGGTCTGCTCGTAGAGTGCCAATGGAGGGTGTGTTCGTAGAGTGCCAATGGAGGGTCTGCTCGTAGAGTGCCAATGGAGGGTGTGCTCGTAGAGTGCCAATGGAGGGTCTGCTCGTAGAGTGCCAATGGAGGGTGTGTTCGTAGAGTGCCAATGGAGGGTCTGCTCGTAGAGTGCCAATGGAGGGTGTGCTCGTAGAGTGCCAATGGAGGGTGTGCTCGTATTGACTTCAGCGTGCTGTAAGTTGCGTCACTCGCAGAGAGAAGTGCGAAATATGCCGATTTGCTTGAAGGGTAGCAGTTTCGACTGTTGTTGAGCATTTTTCTAGTTCCCACTTTTAGGACTTGCGTCCTACAAAATTTCTAACTCAATAAAATACAGAATTCAATTTCTTTACTTGCTTCACAGCTACGTGTAGATACGAGAATGCTGTGAAACCTATTGGGCGCCTTTCAAAGCCAGTCTCCAAAGTCGGTGCTGCTGCACTGGACGATTGGTTGGCTACGAGTCATTGGCTGCAGCTCTCTATAAATGCGAGCGTACAGACTGACTGTAGATTTAACCTCACATTTTGCAGAATACCACTAGTTTGCAACCAAGAATATTTCAAATTGCTCACAAATTAAGCTGCTCCAAGCTGACCGACTTGAGACTCGCTGATGCCACCGAAGCAGCTGCTCAAGCTGACGCTGTTTGCGGGGCTGGCAGCCATCGCCTCTGCCACCTGCGTCGCTCCGTTCATCGACAGGCTGGGCAGCTGCGTCTTCATCGGCGACAACCCCAGCGTTTCCAGCTGGTGCGACGCAGCCAGACTGTGCCTGGGCATCGGCGGAGAGCTGCTGATGGACCTGACTGCCATCCGAGCCGTCAATCACGAGCTTGATTTTTACTACATCGGAGTGACGGACCTCCTGGTTGAGGCGGGCAGGTCTCGCAGCAGCTGGAGATTCGCCAACGGCTCGCTGTTTCCGGCTTTGGATGACAGCGACTGGAAGTCTGGCTTGCCGAACAGTGATTCGAATGACGATGACTTTGTAGGTGTCACCAAGGCGGGCTTGCGAGACAGACCCGCGAATTCGGACAAAAGATTTATCTGCCAGCCCATCGCGACGCCGAACAACGAATATCTTCAACGAGCGGAGTTCCTGAGGCTGGGCAACATCAGTCCTGTCTACTGCTACACTGACGCCTCGGTGAGCTCGGAGCTTCACTGCCTTTGGCTTTGCGTGCAGCGCTGGGAGTGCCGGGCCGTCCTGTTTAACCGGGCCAGCGGCGCCTGCCGCATGCTGGACTTCGCTGACTCGAGTGTCGGCGACGCCATCGAGACCGACCCGAGCTGGGCCAAGTTCGTCAAGAAGTACTGACAGATGATTAAGAAAAAAATCTTTTGAAACAATTTACGCTCGTAATTAAGCTGAGAAGGAGTTTGCGTATTCCTTATGTGTTTTGCAGCTTGCAATTCAATGTATCGCTTTTATTGTTCGATAGAACTGAAATATACGATCTCGAAAATGGGAAAATAATCCCTGTACCCGGTCACAAGTGAAAGTGGGCTAAATTTATTAGTTTTTAGAAAGCTTTTATTCATCAAAATGATTTGCAAACACATTTTGCAATGGATTAATCAATGCTTATACATTCTCATTTTTATCATCAGTGTAGCGAAATGTCATCCAATAGGCAGCAGTTATGCCTATTCCTCAGACGTGTATCTCATCATCAGGAATGTAGTCACTATCGTACGTAGTGGCGTACGTAGTGTTAAATTGCATGGCACGAATGCAGGACACAGAGGCTCTACTTCTTGGGCTACTCCTGCTAATAAATTTACTGGTGATTTTGTTCGAATGAGAAACCATTTTCCCAAACCATATAGCTCAATAGAGTCAGGTTTGCGAGCGTCATCCTCAGAAACAGCTCTCCTGGTTGCATTGTATTTGCTGGTTCCAGTTTGACTCAGCATAGTCGTCATCATGGCGATTGTAGGTGAGTGACATCCTCTCCACTTATCTGCTGTGATCCTTCCTAATTTATTTTCCCTTGTGCGTCAAAAAATCAATCTATTCAAATGGGTTAATGTCACATGTGCGCCAACTGGGAATGATTTTCGACATGATGGGTTTCGATATCACTCTGCAGGTAGACAATTCCAGCCATTGCGATCCATCAATGTCTAAGCAAGACTAGTGGAAGACAACCATATTGGCTTGGCTTTCCCTCGATTATTGACAATGTTGGTTGCATTGTCGTCCATTAGCTGTCTTACTGTAAATACTTGCTTTTGGTAAGGTTCTCAATTCCACCACATTTCTCCCATTGAACTGCTAGCCGTGGGAGATGGATAGGCAGTACAAAGGAGACACTGACTAGACTGATGAAGTTTTCAAAGCCATGGTAAAAGCTTTCTGTAACTTTTCGCCAGTTTAGCTAGCTAAGAAACTAGAACTCACTGTTTACTGACTCATGGAGAAGGCAGATAGGTTGATTCATTCGTGAGACAATATAGCGATGAGCTACAAAACTTTCACGACTAAAATTTTATACGCTAAAAGCCATTTATGATCTGTCAGAATGTAGATTTGCTATCGAACTACAGACCAGTGCGGTGTCCTGTAGGCTGGGGGTGTTCAGGGATATTCGGGGTTTTCGGGAACTGCAAAAATTTTCTAAATTCTCCATCGAATTACTAAGAAATCGTAAGAATTTTTGTTTAACTGATTGTGTAGAGTGTTGATCATTCATAAAATGCTACTATAAGTAGAATAAACCTAAACATATGCAGGAAAATTAAAAGTATGAAACACGTTGCTATGTATGACGCAAGAGATGAACCAAGATAACCCGTTAGAGCGTAAAAAACGAATCACGACATCAAATGCTCGTAGGGTAAACAGTGTCTTCGCACCCCATTGTGCGCTTACTAAAATGCTATTCAACTTTCAAAGGCTCAAATTCCTGAGAATTGGTGTTTTTACCCAATCAAACTGAACTGAAATAAACTTGTGTTTTTGCAAAGTTTCCTTAATACAAACGCTGGAAGAGCCCGAAAACCTCAGACTCGGAGCAGTCCCAAGAAAGACTGAAAGAGAGGAAGAATGCTACCGGGACTGCATCTCTCAGCATACAAAATCATGCCATTCGATAAGCCTTTTGTGAGTCTTAATTTGTTAGTTGATTATCAAGAGCAGAGTTGTTATGGGCCTATCATTTATAAACCGATTTTGGTCAATTCCACAATTACAGGTCTCCTTATTCCTAAGGCATTGGATAGGATCCTTTCTGGACAGATTCCGATACTCTCAGACGCTTCATTGAGTTCTGATTGACGTTGATTTCAATACCCCTAGAGTAACAGATAGGGGCACCTGACTTTATTCCATTATTTCTGGGACAAGATGCCCTTTCTGGAGGGCCTGATTGCTGTCAGTAAATTGATTGACATCAATAGGGCGCAGCTCTGTGTCAAAGTGAAACTCAGACGTATTATTTGAACACTAAAGTTGCTCTCGTGAACGGACCGGAACTGCAAGAAGATGAGCACACAACAGTAAGTGCTCATTACTGTTGGAATTGGTGCAGAATGAAAATTATGATATCAAGAAATAGATGGAGAATCGCAGTTGCAATGAGTGCAAAAGAGTCCTTTTGGTTGGAAGAATTACTGCATTATTGCATAATTATTCAGTGGTAACTTCAATTTACATTGTGTAGTGTTCGTAGTAATAACGTACCCTGCATCTGGGGAGCGCTAAGTTAAAGCCGTTAATGTTGGCAGGTTTTCGCTACAAAAGCCTATGCATTACGATTTATTTATATGGCGAGTCGAACCAGGGGTGTCGCAATGCCACAGTCAGATCATAGACGCGTTTACCGCTGGGGTGCTCGGCCCACTACCATAAAAAACTTGTTAGTGAGTAAAGTCTACTATTTCTTTACTGCATATAGCCACTTGTAGATACGAGAATGCTGCAAGACCTATTAGAATCTTTCAAAGCCAGCCTCCAAAGTCGGCGCTGCTGCACTGGACGGTCGGTTGGCTACGACTGATTGGCTGCAGCTGTCTATAAATGCAAGCGTACAGACTCGCTAAATTTAGGGCCAAATATTTGTCATAAAAAACTCCAGTTGACAGCCAAGCCAGACGAATTCGACTCACTGATGCCACCAAAGCAGCTGCTCAAGCTGACGCTGTTTGCGGGGCTGGCAGCTCTCGCGTCTGCCGCCTGCGTCGCTCCGTTCATCGACAGACTGGGCAGCTGCGTCTACATCAGCAGCAGCCGATCCAGCTGGTGCGACGCAGCCAGACTGTGCCTGGGCATCGGCGGAGAGCTGCTGATGGACCTGACTGCCATCCGAGCTGTCAATCACTGGCTTGATTATTACTTCATCGGAGTGACGGACCTCCTGGTTGAGGCGGGCACGTCTCGCAGCGGCTGGAGATTCGCCAACGGCTCGCTGTTTCCGATTTTGGATAACAGCGACTGGGTGTCCGGCTTGCCGAACAGCATTACGAATGACGATGACTTTGTAGCAATCAGCTTTGCAGGCTTGCGAGACCAAGGCGGCTATCTGAAGAGAAAATTTGTCTGCCAGCCGATCGCGACGCCGAACAGCGAATACCTTCGACGAGCGGAGTTCCTGAGGCTGGGCAACATCAGTCCTATCTACTGCTACACTGACGCCTCGGTGAGCTCGGAGTTTCGCTGCCTGTGGCTCTGCGTGCATCGCTGGGAGTGCCGGGCCGTCCTGTTCAACCGGGCCAGCGGCCCCTGCCGCATGCTGGACTTCGCTGACTCGAGCGTCGGCGACGCCATCGAGACCGACCCGAGCTGGGCCAAGTTCGTCAAGAAGTACTGACATTGCGATGGCTTTTTAAATTCTGCAGGAATCAGAGAATAAAAATTAACAATGTTTTTAGCGTCAGAAGTTTCAAGAATGCACTTGCCCTTCGCTAACGCCAACGCTTTGTCCTTTTTGATTACCCTAGGCTTGAGTTTGTTAAAATTTGTCTTGTGACTCAGTCGACAGTGCAATGCTGAATTCTATGTCCTTATCTCTCGTTTCAAGAAGTGAAGACATTCATCTCGACTAAGCGAATCGCCAAAGAATTTCGTCAGTTCCGTTGACAGAAAGCCACCGGCAGGCAAAGATTTTACTACTAAGGAAATACGCACCCAGAATGACAGCAGAGTAAGGTTGAGCAAGTAGCTGATCAGGATGGTCTGTCCCAAGGTAGCGAATATCTATGGTCCAAAGCCAAACCAGCTCTTTCGAAGGAATCGGAGTTCCAACTAGGGAGCTGACCTGCCAATAGCTACATGTAGATCCTTTATTTTGCAGTGTCCACAGAACGCGTCTGGATCGGGGTCAGATATCAGAGTTTGCAGTTGCCAAGCTAATGTTTACATGTCGCACTGACGTAGCCCGATCCCGGATGCAAAATCTCACAACTAAAATACGCTCGTAGCTGCTATACATTTAGATTTCTTATTTGACTTTCGCAACCGGATCTCTCAATCTCGCTTAGAAACGAAGCCTACATTTAGGTTTAGATAGGGAACAAACGAATATAGCAGGAGTTCTCCACACTTTTGTATAAAACTGCGTTGATGTCAACTTTAGTAACAAGATCAAGTTCTGCAAAGTAAATTTAATGTTTGGACTAGCAATTTGCGCCCCCGTAGGGGAGGCAAACAAAGGAATAAATCAACTACATGTAGGTTTTGACTTTGTACAGTCGCCCATCGTTAGTGATTTTTAAAACAGAAAAGCATTAGGCCTGAAAGCCAGCTATCAGGCGCGCGCCACCGGGGGGACAGGGGGGACATGCCCCCCCCCAGTAAAAGCTTTGGGGCGGACATGCCAATGCTTTGTCCCCTCCACCCCACCTTGTGACCCATTGTGTTAATCAATAATTTTTCTTCAGGGTTGTAGTGCGCTTGTGTAAGTGCAGAAGTTGGCCTCTCATGGCCGTATATTTAAAGCATATATATAGTAGTGAGCACAACGAGCTAATGAGCACAACGTGCCACTGTTGCGTAACAGTGCGAGGGCGTACACGCACGTGGGGGAAGGCTAAAGTGAGAGAGCGGAGGAGAGACCCGCAATAGCAGTGCACTACATCTCTCCCCCAACCAAAAAAAGTACAAACCCTTTAGAATTAGAAAGTAGAATTAGATAATTTCGCAGATTAAGCATAACGAAAACTGAAACATTTGATACATTTAAGTAAATTTATGTAATTTGCGCATATGTAGTTTGTTTAATTAATAGAGCCCGGCTGTGTTGCTGTGGCATTGTGTCTCGCTGACGTGTTGCCGCCCAGCCGATAGCCAATCGCACAGCTTCGGTTACTTGCTGGCGCAGCGCCGATTGAAATTAGCGGCGCGCCGTCTGGTCACCAGCTTCCAGTCGCGCTCTGACGGCTGCTGAACGTCTCCTGCTGTGTCTGCCGTCCGCTGTTGGCCGGCTGGGAGTGTCTCGCGCGCGTCACCGCCTCCGAAGTTCTGATGCAGGCGTCGCCTTGACAGAGCCGCCTGCGCCTGCCGGACCATGCCGGGCCACCAGACTTCCTTCCGCAGCCGGTCGATGGCCTTTCTCCTGCCGAATTGACCCTGGTGGGCCCAACTGATGGTCTGCTGCTGAAGCGCTGCGGGTACAACGATCCTGCCGCCCCTGAGCAGCATGCCGTCCCGCACCAGAAGCTCTCGCTTGAGCGAGTGGAAGCTGCTCGCCTGGGCTGTAGCGCCGAAGCGCCAGTTGCCAGTCGCCAGAGACTGCATGACGAAGTTCAGAGCCGGGTCCCGAGCAGTGGCCTCGCGGATGCTGTTGATGGTCGGGCCTTCCGATGCGGACTCGCCGGTGCTGAGCTGCTGCAGCGATACTCTGTCGTGGACTGGTTGCTCGTCATTAAGAGCATCAGTCAGACTTGTAGCCTCTCTGGCCGTTGCCCGGGCCTGCGTCTCCAGACTCAGCAGCTGCAGGGATGTAGAGGTTGCACGGCCGAGTACACTGATGCCGCTACCGGGGACGATGATGAAGCTGGCACGCTGAACCCTCGGCCCACCGAGACTCGCAGGCTGCAGACTCCCAGAGTGCGCAGAGGTTTTGCTGAGCGATATGGAAAGATCCTCTTTGTCGTCGGCTGCAGGCCTAAGGGCCCCGGGAGCTTTCGCCAGGCTGCCTCGGTGAGGATGTTACAGTCGGCTCCGCTGTCCACCACCACCTGCACTGGAGTCGCTTCTACCAGCACGGTGGCCAGAGCCGCTGTTGCGTTCTTGTCGGAGGCCATCACGGTCAGGCAGAAGACGTCGTCCTCTTCGCCCGAACTGTCGCTGCCGACCCGCAGTGCTCGCACGTCCTCTGGCCGGGACAAGCAGGCCTTGGCGAGGTGATTCGGCTTGCCGCATCGGTTGCAGGTCTTGCCTACCGCTGCGCTGCAGCTGCGGTGGCCGAAGTTGCCGCAGCGGATGCACTTTGGCTGCGTGCGATCGGCTGTCTGCGTGGATGTTTTCTGCGGCTGCTCTGGC
Source organism: Macrostomum lignano (assembly GCA_002269645.1). NCBI lineage: Eukaryota > Metazoa > Platyhelminthes > Macrostomidae > Macrostomum > Macrostomum lignano. The sequence goes on along the minus strand of NIVC01002022.1, from coordinate 32,700 downwards.
GGGCTGGACTCGCGCTTGCGCAGCCGCTGCACGGTCGCTGCGCTGGTCTCCATGAGGCTGGCCTGCGACTCCGCTGCCTCCATGGCCCTGGCCACCCGGACTGCCTGGCCCAGGTCCACGTTGTCCATGGCCAGCAGCTTCCTGCGGAGCTGCTCGGAGCTGCAGCCGGCGATCAGCTGGTCGCGGATCAGCGAGTCCCGGAGGCCTTCGAATTTGCAGCAGTCCGCGGTGTCGTTGAGCCGCCGTAGCCAGTCGTCCAGGGACTCCCCGGTCTGCTGGGTGCACAGCCGGAACTGGTAGCGTGTGAAGGGCAGGTTGAGCTGGCTGGTGAAGTGCTCATTGAGAGCCTGGATTAGCTTGTCGACGTCATCGCCGGTGTCGGCGAGTCCGGCTGCAATGGCCTGCAGGTCCTCGCCCGCTGTGTACAGCAGCAGTTGGCGAAGTCGCTTCTTGTCAGAGATGTCAGCGGCCGTGGCGAACAGCTGGAACTGAGCCAGCCACTTGCTCCACTTTGTATGTGCCGCATGGGGCTCCTCGCGCAAGTTCAATGGGGGCGGTGTGGGTAATCCTGCTTGCGACGCCATTGTAGTGCGCTTGTGTAAGTGCAGAAGTTGGCCTCTCATGGCCGTATATTTAAAGCATATATATAGTAGTGAGCACAACGAGCTAATGAGCACAACGTGCCACTGTTGCGTAACAGTGCGAGGGCGTACACGCACGTGGGGGAAGGCTAAAGTGAGAGAGCGGAGGAGAGACCCGCAATAGCAGTGCACTACAAGGGTGCCAAAATATAGCGCCTGCGGCGCCAAAAGGAGTGCCTGGGGTGCCAAAATTTAGTTGATGTACATGTACATGTTGAATTCTTGGTTTTGTCCCCCCCCATCATAAAATCCATGGCGACGCCCCTGCCAGCTATCTAGACTATAAGATATCAGCACCCTCTGTGAGCTCTCGCATCAAAGACTCCCTTTAAGCCATGGTTTAACACTAATTCTCCCTTCGATCTAACAACAACTTCCAATTGACCCCTGGCATCTCAGCAAGCCCCGCTCCCATGAGTTAACAAGGTTTCAGCAATTCCCTCATGAGTCTTGAAATCTCAGGAATTCCTCCATGAGTCTTTTATGGTTGAGTTGACGCTTCTTTTATGTTTGACATGATGCTTCTTTTATGTTTGACATGATGCTTCTTTTATGTTTGACATGATGCTTCTTTTTTGGTTGAAATCGGTACTCAGCGTGCAAAAAAGGGTCGTTTTTGGGATACTTTGTCGCAAAAAACGCATATACTCGTAATACTTAACATACTTAATACTTAATACTTAATATAATGCAAGATTAGCACCTGCACTCCCTCAGAGTAGCACCACTCCTTCCAGATTAGCACCACTCCTTCCAGATTAGCACCACTCCCTCTCTGTAGCCCCCTCTTGACTTACTTGACTTAGCTGCAGGGATGTCCCAGAGGGGGACAGCGGGAAGGCGCGAACGGCCATTCCGCTAATCCCTGAACGGCCGACGCATCGCTATGGACGAAGGGTTGGCGCCGCCCAGGGAGGTCCCCCAGTGTCGCCAGCAGCCATGATGCTCTCTGAAAGGGATCGAGTTCAGCCCTGCGGGTGGCCCGGAGGTAGAGCATGAGATGATTTAAAATCTTCAGATTTGCACGCTTCAGTAATTGATGCTTGTGTGGCCCGAGGTAAGTGAGTCTGGCTCGCATGAAGGCGGGACAGACGCTGACAAAATGTTCAGCGGTTTCGTCATCTGAGTTACAAAAACTGCAGATGGCGTTGGTGGCGTTGCCCTGGAGGTACTGTTGCCTGGAAAAGCAGCCGCGACCTGAGAGTCATGGTGGCAGCCCGGATGTCTCTGCGCGAGAGGCGCAAGAGGAGCTTCCGGAGCTGGTGAGAGGGCTGAGGGACAGCGCCTCTGGATCGACTGCAGGTAGTGCAGTTCGCCCAGGCTGAGCGGTGCTGGGTCCTGATCCACGCTTTGATGCGCGAGTCGATGACACAGCCGGGAATCGGGACAAGGGGTTCAGGCCCGAGAGGGGAGCCGGAGACGCCAACTTTTGCAAGGGCGTCAGCTAACTCATTCCCTCGAATCCCCACATGCCCCGGAACCCACTAACGGGTAATTTTGTTGGTGGAGCCCAACATATTTTAGGAGTTTGCTACACTCAAGGACTGTAGCAGAGTTGACGCTGCAGCCACTGATGGCGTGCAAGGCAGCTTGGCTGACCGAATGGAAAATGATGTTCTTACCAGTAACGCCAGTGGCGAGGAGCTCTGCAGTGCAAGTGTTGATGGCGAGAACTTCATTTTGGAAGACACTGGAGTTGACCTGACCCCAGTATACTGAGCGTGGGTAGCGATGACCCTATCGTTCAGGAAGGTCCCAACACCAAAGCCGGTGTTGGCTGACTGCTTAGAACCATCGGTGTAGCAGTGAAGCTCATCAGGGTTCCAGTGGTCATTGATGGTATCGCGCGAGTCGATAGCTACGGAGTAGCGTTGTCTCAGGTTCAGGGTTGAGACAATGCCATCGGTGAAGACGCGATTGGCCTGACACTCGCTGAGAATGTTGAGGCACAGGTCGCTATGTGTAACAAGGTTCCGTTTAGCAGGTGCTCTCATGTAGAGGAAATTGAGGCCGGCATCAAGTAGACGCCGCGTCGTTCCAGCCACCTCACCCCTGACGAAGAGGTCGAGAGAGGCAGATCAACGAAGGCCCCCATGCCAGCAAAGGGCGTGGACCTGGTGGCGTAGCAGATAAGCCTACACGCTCATGATTTTTTCCTATGCTTTTTTATTCTAAGGTTTTTCTGACACTGTGTACTACGAGCTACGGTTGACCTGCACTCTTTGTACTGAACATTTACTAACTTTTTATTTACCTTGCCTACTTATTTTGCCTTTTATTTTTCCATTTTTTTTCCTACACTTAAGGGTCTTTTAGTCCCGCTTGTAAAAATTTTTGGCCGCCATGCACCCTCTCTGTATTTCTCAGAGTCTCTGACTCGTTTTAATGTACTTGGCCATGCGTACTGTTTTATGCGCTTGTGCACACCCTTTTATCGATTTCCCTCCCTGGCGTTATCGACTTTTAATATTGACGGCAATCCGCGCCAAAAACATTTGACTCGCATTTTGCCTGACGAAGAATACTCGTATTCAGTATTCGAAATATCGGCAAATTAAACTAAACTGACTTTCATAAGTCCTTTTTACCGAGTCAGTGTCTGAGATTAGAAGTGCCCTCCTTTCTCTCTCTCTCTCTCTCTCTCTACCTCTCTCCACATCTCACCCTCCTGTCCACTATCTACATCTCATCCTACTATCCACTCTCTCTCTACATCTCACCCTCCTATCCACTAACTAAATATCACCCTACGATCCACTCTCTCTCTACATCTCATTCTACTATCCATTCTCTCTCTCTACATCTCAACCTCCCATTCACTCTCTACACCTCACCTTACTATCATCCACTCTCTTTAAATCTTACTCTGCCATCCACTCTAACAACAGAGACGACAGAAGCCATTCCTTATTGAACGGATCCTAAGCCCAAACGGGGTTGTTGATCGAGGCCCAGAAGCGGACACCAGCTCCCTCCAGCGCCTCATCAAAAGCATCAGTCAGCTTTCGCAGCAGTTGGAAATCGGTTAACCCACTAGGAAAAAGTCAGTGTGCCGTATCGTTGGGCAAGGCGGATCACTGTTCATAGCTGCAGTCTATAGCCAAGGACCACTGTAGTCGTAATATCCTAAGATCGTTATTTTTAGGAGACCAATTCACTGTAAAAAGTACGCTGCGAAAGCTCATTCCAAACAACAAGACTTTCACTTGCGAGTCAAGGACAACTTAAGTAGAAGGATGCAACGCTCGAAATCTATGGTAAAAGTTTTGAAGGCAACTTTTCGCCGAAAAAATACACTACCTCCTATCAAAAGCAATAACAATTTTTGTGCTGAAAAAATTAAAAACTCCTATCTCTGTAGTGTATTTTTCGGCGAAAAGTATGGAGTAAGCTAAAAATGAGTGCCTACAGCGCTAAAATGAGTGCCTACGGCGCTAAAGTGAGTGCCTGCGACACAAAGCGTCGAAGTCATAAAACTGAAAAGTCTTGTCGAAAATGTCAAGCTTGAACCAGTCTGGCACAAAAGGCTGAATAAGAGTCTGGGAAACCATTCGCATTGTTTTAGCAAAGCAAGCAGAGAGGCAATTCCCTCTTGTCAGACTCAGTAGGAGCTGGTTTCCATTTGTCAATGTTGACACGACCCTCAGAAGACTTGGTCGAGACAAATGCAAGAAGACAAAGGCTGTGTGTGCGATCGATTGAATTTAACTCACTGATATTTACCAAATTTTTAATTCTTTCTATTGCTTCGTCAGCTTTCTTGTCTTATTAAATGCCAATCAATTGAAACAGACTGAGAAAGTTCCTATATTGTGGCAAAAGACGGACATTTTCTTGTCAAGCACCCAGCAACAGCTACCCAGATAAGCCAGCCAGGAACCCCACCGAGCATGTCTGGGACTGCCAACCCTTACTGACGAGTGCCAACCCTATTACTTGCTCGTGGTTCCTGCACATGATTTCGGGGGAGGGTTATGCATTATGGACTAATGCATAATGCATAATATGGATTATGGATTTTTATGGAGGAGGACAAGTATATGCATTAGTACGAGCGTAATGATTACCTCAATGCATGAATATGCATGGAATGCCCCATCATGGCTCTTTGAATGAGTCTAGACTCGACTACTCAACAGGATGGCCCGTTCACCGACCTGTTTATTTGTTTTTTTTACTCAGCAACATGGAAAACCGCCACCCAGACCCAGTACGTCTGAGCGATCGAGTGGCAAAATATCAATTCCAATTTACATGTAGCCCCAAATTAATGTGACTGCACTTGGAATCGAGCCTGGGCAGCTGGCACATCAGATTGCCGCGCTAGACCACGGCTCCACTTGGCGACATATTTCAAATCTTTTTTATTTTATAATAGTCTCCTAGAAAACTCTTTAGTCAGTCAATTTAAAAAAGTTAATTTCTTTACTTGTTTAGCAGCTACGTGTAGAGGCAAAATGCTAGGAAACCTATTGGGCGCCTTTCAAAGCCAGTCTCCGAAGTTGGAACTGCTGCACTGGACGGTTTGTTGGCTACGACTGATTGGCTGCAGTTGTCTATAAATGCAAGCGTATACAGACTGACTACAGATTAAATACTCAAAAATTTGCAGAAATACCTCTAGTTGGCAACCAAGAAAAAGTCTGACTGCTCATAAATCAAGCTGCTCCACGCTGACCGACTTGAGAATCGCTGATGCTACCGAAGCAGCTGCTCAAGCTGACGCTGTTTGCGGGGCTGGCAGCCATCGCCTCTGCCGCCTGCGTCGCTCCGTTCATCGACAGGCTGGGCAGCTGCGTCTTCATCGGCAACAACACCAGCGTTTCCAGCTGGTGCGACGCAGCCAGACTGTGCCTGAGCATCGGCGGAGAGCTGCTGATGGACCTGACTGCCATCCGAGCCGTCAATCACTGGAATGATACTTATTTCATCGGAGTGACGGACCTCCTGGTTGAGGCGGGCACGTCTCGCAGCGGCTGGAGATTCGCCAACGGCTCGCTGTTTCCGACTTTGGATGACAGCGACTGGAAGTCTGGCTTGCCGAACCGCTATTCAGCAGATGATTATTTTTTAGCGGTCAGCATTGCTGGTTTGTGGGACCAACCAGGGTCTGGGCGTACACAGTTCGTCTGCCAGCCGATCGCGACGCCGAACAGCGAGTACCTGGAGCCAGCAGAGTTCCTGAGGCTGGGCAACATCAGTCCTGTCTACTGCTACACTGACGCCTCGGTGAGCTCGGAGCTTCACTGCCTGTGGCTCTGCGTGCATCGCTGGGAGTGCCGGGCCGTCCTGTTCAACCGGGCCAGCGGCGCCTGCCGCATGCTGGACTTCGCTGACTCGAGCGTCGGCGACGCCATCGAGACCGACCCGAGCTGGGCCAAGTTCGTCAAGAAGTACTGAGACGTAGCTATTGCATAGCTGCTAACTGTGCAATACTGAATTCTACCGCTTTATCTCTCGTTTAAAGAACCGAAGCCACTCGTCTCGTCTACGCGAATCCCTGAAGAGTTTCTCTAATTACTTTGGCAGAAAGCCATCGGCAAGAAAAATATCTTCACATCTTTTTCTTCGGAATATTATACTAGTAAGATAATAGGCATCCAGAATGAACAGCAGAGTAAGATTGCTGATCAAGGTAGCAAAGATGTGACGATTAGAGCTATATGTCCTAAGCCAACAAGGTTTTTCGAAGGAATCGGATTTCTAACTAGGGAGTTGACCTGCCAACTTGAGTCTTTTTGCTGTCAATCTTTAAATGCTGGTCACGGCCATTGGTTTAAGTATTGTCAATTTGTCAATGCTCGTACCAAAGTGTTAATTTTTCACAGAAGTGTTCACATATTATTCAAACACTGTCTGCTCTGTACATGTCCAGCCCTGTCTGTTGGGACAGAAACTTTACTGAGTTCCTTTCTACTAGGGAGCACGTTGCATTGCGCAACTGTCTACGAGCTCACAGGCTGTGTTGCTGTCTGTCCCACCCTCCTATCCACTCTCTACATTTCAACCTACTATTCACTATCTCTCTCTCACTCTCGCTCTCTCACTCTCTCTCTCTCTCTCTCTCTCTCTCTCTCTACATCTCACCCTCCTATCCTCTCTCTCTACATCTCACCCTCCTTATATTTACTTTGGAGTGTGGCGGGGCACCGAGGCGGAGCAGGTCAAGTTCCACCAACACCTGGACACCCTCGACCCGAACATCCGGATTCAACTGAGCTACAGCAGTACAGAGGTCTACTTCCTTGACACCACCGTCTTCTGGGACCGCGGTGGCGACAGCGAGAGCCTGGCAATTATGGTGTACTTCAAGCCCACCGACAGCCGAGCCCTCATCCATCGCGGCTCCTTCCATCCTAAGCGGACTTTCCAAGGCGTGGTGAAGTCCCAGCTCATCAGGTACGCCCGGTGGTGCGCTCGGATGGCCGACTTCGTCGCAGCGTGCACCGGGCTGAGGTCGAATCTGGTGCAGCACCAAGGCTACAGCCGGCGTTTCCTCCGCACCATCAAGTACGACGTGCTGACTGAGCTGGGCTTCTACCCGACCAGTCGGTGGGAGTTCGGCTTTCTGCCGTGCAACCCGGCCCGGCTCTGCAAGTGCTGCCAGGCGCACGCCCAGTTCAGCACCGTCTGCCCCGGTTCCGCAGCCACCACCGTACAGATACTCATCAGCCAAAGAATCGACTGTAACGCCACGAACGCCGTCTATGCCGTGTCTGCCGCCGGTGCGACCACACGGTCTACGTCAGCGAGACTGTCAACAGCATCCGCGGTCGCATGCTGGCGCACATCGGCGACATTTGGCACGTCCGCGACACTGCGGTGGCCACAGCCTGGCGGACTTCGCCTTCACCGGCATCTGGACACGGGAGGGCACAGGACCCAGAGCTAACGAGCGGCGTCAGCGCCAGGAGGCCAAGCTCATCGAGGTCCTGAGGACTCAAAATTCCACACGGCGCCAACGAACTTGCCGGCGTACTGCACAACCCGGTCGTCCCGCTGATCCTGTCGCACTGTGCGATCTCCGACGCCCTGGCTGCCAAGGTGAAGGACAGGGTGACTCGGCACTGCGAGCCCCCGGTGCTGCCCGCCTGCACCAAGGGGAGGAGCCTCCATAACGATTTCCCTCCCTGGCGTTATCGCCTTTTAATATTGCAATCTGCCCTGACGAAGAATATACAATATTCGAGATATCGGCAAATTAAACTAAACTGACTTTCATCAGTCTTTTTTATCGAGTCAGTGCCTGAGATTGGAGATGCCCTCCTCTCGGTCTCCTTTTCTTTCTCTACATCTAACCATCCTATCCACTTTTGACATCTCACCCTCCTATCAACTCTCTCTCTCTACATCTCACCCTCCTATCCACTCTCTACATCTTACCCTACTATCCACTCTCTCTCTACATCTCACCCTCCTATCCACTCTCTCTCTCTACATCTCACCCTCCTATCCACTCTCTCTCTACATCTCACCCTCCTATCCACTCTCTCTCTCTACATCTCACCCTCCTATCCACTCTCTAAATCTCACCCTGCCATCGACTCTGTCAACAGAGACGACAGAAGCCATTCCTTATTGAACGGATCCTGAACCCAAATGGGGTTGTTAGTCGAGGCCCAGAAGCGGACACCGGCTCCCTCCAGCGCCTCATCAAAAGCATCAGTCAGCTTCCGGAGCAGTTGAAAATCGCTTAACCCACAAGGGAAAAGCCAGGGTGCCGTATCATTGGGCAAGGCGGATCACTGCTCATAGCTGCAGTCCATAGCCAAGGACCACTGTAGCTCTCAGTATAACAGGACGTAAAACTCAAAGATTGTAATTTTTAGGAGACCAATTCACTGTAAAAAGTACGCTGCGGAAGCTTATTTCAAGCAACTAAACTTTCACTTGCGAATATTTAAAACTTTCAATTGGGCTTATGGAATAAAAATAAAAGAATATGAAAATGAAGGTTTCTCTATACAGTTATATAAAATATAACAGAGTAACCTGTTGTGCATACTAAATTAAAGAAATGGTACTCTTCACCTCACCAGATAAAATGCAGTCATTGATGATGTGATGAAAAGGCATTTTTCTATTTCTGCAATGTATTTTTTCAGAAAATTGGCCTCCTAAAAATTACACGATCTGTGAGTTTTACGTCCTGTTATACTTACAGTGGTCCTTGTTCATAGCTGCGTCTGAAACAACTGTTAATGCTTCCTCAAACGTATGAGCACTCATATTGTGCTGGTGTAGCCTTAAACATTGGACGCTTATGAAGTATTGTAGAGTGTTCTACCTCCCGCAAAAGTAAATTGACAATTGTAGAATGCTACTATAAGTAAGTAAGTGCACGCATGCGCACCTTAACTTTAAGGATGATTCATGTTACTATTTTTAGCAGATGAATCATGCTACTATTTATAGCAGATGAATCACGTTGCTATTTTAGCACATGAGTCATGCTACTATTTTTGGCCTACGAAATCTCTCTCTCTTTCTTCTCTTTCTTCTTATATCTAAAGCTGAGTGGATCGATCGACCGGCCGGGTTTAACGCGTATCTCCTCCTAGACGGCTGCCAACTCAAATGCGAGACTTATATATATCAATGTATAATTTTCCTACGCAACAAATAGGCTATTTTAATGTTGAAAATTTAAAAGTTAAGTCTGTTAAAAAAGCAGAAAACTGTTTTCTTAACCTTCTTTGGCCACTTTGCCTCTCCAGTGGCATAGTTGTAAAAACAACCACCCCAACCTCCTTCCGCGGGTCGCTGTGTTTTGGAGGGGTGGGTGATGCGTGTTCTGGGTTCAATGCTAATAAAACCGCGTGTTGGGGTGGGGGTGCAGTAAAATTTAATGATTCCCCAGGAATAGGGGGGGGGAGGGTTTGGGCTGAGTGTACATAGCAAAGTACATTGTAAACAGAGAGATTCAATTGGTTTTATTACCGGCGCCTTTTAAAAGGCAGCCCTGTGTATTAGCTGGACAGTGAAATTCAATGAATAAACAGAAGGCAGGTGTATGTACACGCGATACTTAATGCTTTACATCGGGAAGTTCAAACGTTAAATGTTCCTCGAATTTTAAACTTTGAGAGAAGAGACTTATATTGCTGGAAGGATCTTGCAACGCTGAATTCGGGGATGTAAGTTATTTGCTTTAAATATGAAAACAAAAAGCACAGCATTGAAAAAACGATTTCCATACTTTTAAACTTTCTGCCAAGATTGTAGTTGGGCGGCGGGGGTTGCGTACACAAATTCAAGCCAGCTTTCATTTGAGTAATTTCAGTAATGGAGGAGGCGGGTGACAAATTTCAATTGGCTTGATTATCGGCGCTTTCAGTCCGTCAGATAAGAGAGTAGAGAGAAGAGAGGATAGAAAGATGATAGAAAAGACAGTAGATATGAGAGATGAGAGATTAAAGACGACAGAGGGGAGAGAAGAGGGGAGTGAGGCGGGAATGATGAAGAGGGAGAGCGAAGAGAATGTAGAGGGAAGAAAGGAGGGGAGAGAGGAAAAATGAGAGAGCAAAGGAGGGAGAAAAAAAGATAGGAGGAGAGAGGAGGGATAAGAGAGTACAGAGGAGAGAGAAGAGAGAGGAGAGATAAGACAGGAGACGGTAGAGAGGAGAGGGGAAGAATGAGAGATGAAAAAGGAGAGGGTAAGAGAGAAAATAGGAGTATGAGAAATGAGAGCAGAGAGAAGAGATTAGATAAAGGAGCAAAGAGGAGAGAGGAGACAGGAGAGATTCTCAGTCTGGACGATGGCAGGCAGTCAATTTTTGCAAACAGGTAAAACAACATGGTTTTTGGGAGGTTAATAGAGGATTTGGAGAGGATTTGGACGATGAGATTCGTGTCATTGGATTCAGCTGATGGATTTCAGGGAATGAAATTCTGGCGATGGGAGTTCTATCCCCTTACTCCGCCAACGGAGGAGTTGGCCTCGTTATATCTAAAGCTGAGTGGATCGATCGACCGGCCGGGTTTAACGCGTATCATCTCCTAAACGGCTGGCAACTCAAATGCGGGACTTATATATATCAATGCAGAATTTTCCTACGCAACAAATAGGCTATTTTAATGTTGAAATTTTCAAAATTAAGTCTGTTAAAAAAGCAGAAAACTGTTTTCTTAACCTTCTTTGGCCACATTGCCTCTCCAGTGGAGGCGGAGGGGTAGTGGCATAATTGTAAAAACAACCAACCCAACCTCCTCCCGCGGGTCGCTGTGTTTTGGAGGGGTGGGTGACGCCGCGTGTTCTGGGTTCAATGCTAATAAAACCCCCGCGTGTTGGGGGTGCAGTAAAATTTAATGATTCCCCCGGAATAGGGGGGGGGTTGGTTTGGGCTGAGTGTACATAGCAATGTACTGTGTAAACAGATAGATAAGGACTGTGTCGAGATTCAATTGGTTTTATTATCGGCGTCTTTCAAAAGGCAGTCCTGTGTATTAGCTGAGCAGTGAAATTCAATGAATAAACTTGCGAGCCTCTTACTGTAGCAGGCAGTGAATGTACACTCGATACTTCAATGCTTTAAATCAGGAAGTTCAAACGCTAACTGTTTCTTGAGTTTTAAGCTTTGAGAGGAGAGAATTATATTGCTGGAAAGATCTTGCAACGCTGAGTTTGGGGATATAAGGTATTTGCTTTAAATATGAAAACAAAAAGCACAGCATTGAAAAAACGATTTCCATACTTTTAAACTTTCTGCCAAGATTGTAGTTGGGGGGTAGAGAGTAGAGAGAACAGAGATTTCAAGGAGAAGAGAGGATAGAAAGATGATAGAAAAGACAGTAGATATGAGAGCTGAGAGATTAAAGACGAATCGACGACAGAGGGGAGAGAAGAGTGGAGTGAGGCGGGAATGATAGAGGGAGAGCGAAGAGAAGAGAATGTAGAGGGAAGAAAGGAGGGGAGAGAGGAAAAATGAGAGAGCAAAGGAGGGATGAAAGATGGGAGCAGAGAGGGATAAGAGAGTACAGAGGAGAGAGAAGAGAGAAGAGAGATGAGACAGGAGACGGTAGAGAGGAGAGGGGAAAGATGAGAGATGAAAAAGGAGAGGGTAAGAGAGAAAATAGGAGTATGAGAAATGAGAGCAGAGGAGAGACGAAAGAGAAAAGAGAAGAGAGAGAGAGGGCAGGGTTAAAGGAGAGGCGATAGATAAGCGAGTAGAGATGAGAGATGGGAGAGAAGAGGAGAGATAAGAGAGAATTGAGAGAAGACAGGAGAGAAGAGATAAGAGAGAAGACGGGAGAGAGAGAAGCGAGAAGAGAAAGGAGAGAGGACTCAGGAGAGAGATGAGAAAAGAAATGAGAGAGCAAAGGCGAAAGATGAGAGAATAGAGATGAGTAGCGGAATGGGCGCCCGCGCCTTCCCGCTGTGTCCCCTCCGGGACAGCCCTGCAGAATAGAGATGAGAAAATAGAGATAAGAGCGCAGAGAGGAGAGATGAGAGATGGGAGGTGATTGATAAGAAAGTAAGAGTAGAGATGAGAGAGGAGATAAGAGCAGAGAGAAGAGATTAGATAAAGGAGCAAAGAGGAGAGAGGAGACAGGAGAGAGTCTCAGTCTGGACGATGGCAGTCAATTTTTGCAAACAGGGAAAACATGCTATGATATTTCAGAGATTTTATGGAGGATTTTTTAATTTTTTTGACGTATACCTAGATAAGTAAAAAGCATATTTTTATAGACTTCAGTTTCATAGTCTTGAGTGACTGAAATTTGATAGAGATAATATTTTTTAAATTGATGGATTGTAGCTTGAAGGAGATGATACACACTGGATTGCATTTAACGAAAATGATTTTGATGATATCTGTTTTATGGAGAGGATGAAATGGCTACATGAAAGGGAATAGAGAAAAGAGAAAAGGAAAGAGTAGATAAAAGATTAGATGAAAGAGAACATGAAAAGAGAGAATCAAAAGGGACAAATTAGAGAAAAGAAAAAGAGAATAAAGGCGAGAGAAGAGATGAGGAAATTGAGAGGAGAGAGGAGAAGGGGTAAGAGAGGAGAAAAAGGAGACAGGAGGGAGTAGAGCCAAAAGACGAGAGAGAAGAGATAAATGAGTAGAGATGAGGGGAGAGAGAGGAGAGAGAAGCGAGAGGATAAGGGAGAAAGGAGAGGGGAGAAAGTAGAGAGATTAGAGAGCAGAGAGGAGATAAAGGAGAGGAGAGAGAAGAGATAAAAGAGGAGAGACGAAAAAGTAGAGAGGAGAAAGTAGTGAGGAGAAAGAAGAGAGTAGATATGAGAACGCAGAAAGGAGAGATAAGAGAGTAGAGATGAGAGATGAGAGGAGATAGGAGAGATTAGAGATGAGAGAGCAAAGAGGAGAGAGGGACAGACGAGAGTCTCAGTCTGGACAATGGCAGGCAGTCAATTTTTGCTAACAGGTAAAACAACATGGTTTTTTGGAGGTTAATAGAGGATTTGGAGAGGATTTGGACGATGGGATTCGTGTCATTGGATTTAGCTGATGGATTTCAGGGAATGAAATTCTGGCGATGGGAGTTCTATCCCCTTACTCCGCCAACGGAGGAGTTGGCCTCGTCGTCTATAAATACAAGTGGTCCGAAGCGGACCCGGAGCCAAGAAACCGGTCTCCGGAAGGAGAAGGAGCTCCGAAGAGGAAGCTTTAGCCAAGACTTCCTAGATCTACTCGAGACTTAGTCGAGTGACTTGCGGTAAGCCTTCCTTATTTGCGCCCGTTGTGGTTGAGTCGACTCACTTGTGATATAGTGTTGAGTCTGTTGATACTCTTGAGTCCATTTGAGACTCCATTGGCTGTAGTTGCCCGAAGGACTACCCTAGTAGATCTTAGAAGATCTGCTAGAGAATAACGGAGCTATACCTAGAGTGCATAGAGGCACTGCTAGAAGAAGGAGGCTTATATTGAACCGCAGTTGGCGCAGGGTACCCATTGTAATTGGAAGCTTCCCATTGGTCCGAAAGACAGATACCGGGCGGCGAGACACAAAGAAGAAATCGGACCAGAGCAACAGAGTCTTCCGGAAGAAAAGCGAGACCTACGGATCCACTGAGAGACCTATTGCGAGAACTACTCGAGGAAGAGAACAGCTCAACCGGATTTAAGGTATTTGAGTACCTGTAGTTGACTTACTGGGTTGAGTAGCTACAGAGCTAGAAGTGATTGTTCCTTGATTACAGTCGAGGACTGGTAATAAGGAACACATCAGTATAATCCTAAGTACAAGAACTCAGTTACTTCTTGAAAGATCTGCATGCATGTCAAGGTAATTCAAGGGGTATTACCTTTGAAAAAAGGTAAATCAAAGGTAATACCCCTGTTGATTTACTTTCTAAGCGTTGCAAATTCATCACACAAACTGGATAAGCACTTGTAAATCGTGACGTACCTAGGCAGATAGCGGCTGGCAATCGTTGCAAATTACCACTCGATATATGAATCAATAATTTTGCTTCAGACCGACAAAATATAGCGCTTCGGGGCTAAAATGACTGCCTGTGGCGCCAAAATGAGTGCCTGCAGCGCCAAAATGAGTGCCTGCAGCGCTAAAATGAGTGCCTGCAGCGCCAAAATAAGTGCCTGCAGCGCCAAAATAAGTGCCTGTAGCGCCAAAATGAGTGCCTGCAGCGCCAAAATGAGTGCCTGCGGCGCCAAAATGAGTGCCTGCGGTTCCAAAACGAGTGCCTGTTAGCGGCGCCAAAATGAGTGCTAACAACACCCATTCCAAAAATAATGTAGGAATTTAGTAATGTAGAATTTTTGGCTTCGTCCCCCATCATAAAATCCATTGCGACGCCCCTGTTTGAAGGACACATAGGAAAGGTAGGTTAGTCGTGGCTAAAGCTAAGGTAACAAAGCGTCGAAGTCACAAAACTGACAAGTCTTGTCGAAAAAGTCAAATTTGAACGGCTCTGACACATGAGGCTGAATAAGAGTCTGGGAAGCATATCGCATTGTTTTAGCAAAGCAAGCAGAGAGGTTTTCCTCTTGTCAGACTCAGAGGAGCTGCTTTCAATATGTCAATGTTGACACGACTGTCAGTAGACTTGATCGAGACAAAATCAAGAAGACAAAGACTGTGCGATCGATTGACTTAACTCGCTGCTATTTGCCAACAATTTTTTATTCTCTCAATTGTTTCGTCAGCTTTCTTATCTTATTAAATGCCAATCAATTGAAACCGACTGAGAAAGTTCCCATATTGTGGCAAAAGACAGATATTTTCTTGTCAAGCGCATTTTCATCTAATCCACGCAGTTTTAGGACTGACGATTGACGCCTTAGAGAAACTCTCTCTCTCGTTTCTTGAGTCAGCCAGTGAAGGTTTTATACCCAGCAGCAGCTTAACTCCAGACATAGCAAGACAGGAACCCCACCGAGCATATCTGGGACTTCGGAAAGCGAAGAGTTCAGTGGGGTGCTGACGAGTGGCAACCCTTTTACTTGCTAGTGGTCCCTGCACATGATTTCGGGGAAGGGTTAACTGTTGCTGGGTGTATTTTTTACTTACCAATTCACAGTTTTACATGTTATTTAAACGCGCTTATTGGGTGGGTCACTTTGCGGCAATATACAATTTCGCTAAGTATGTGCATTAGTAATGATTCCCGAACTGCATTAATATGCATGGAATGTCTCATCAAGGGCTCTTTGAATGAGTCTAGACTCAACTACTCAACAGGTTGGGTTCGCCGGAACTGCAAAAGTGCGAAGAGTACTCAACTTTATCGTTTATTTTTACTCAGCAACATGGAAAACCACCACCCAGACCCAGTACGTTCGAGCGATCGAGTTGCAAAGCCGAGATTCCAATTCAGCCCCAAATTAATGCGACTGCAGTTGGAATCGAGCCTGGGCCGCTGGCTCATCAGATTGCAGCGATAGACTATACGGCCCCACTCTGCGATATTTTTTAAATTAATTTTATTTTAATAGTCTCCTACAAACCTCTTTAGTCAGTTAATTAAAAAATTAACTTCTTTACTTGTTTAGCAGCTACGTGTCGAGGCAAAAATGCTGTGAAACCTATTGGGCGCCTTTCAAAGCCAGTCCAAGAAGTCAGCGCTGCTGCACTGGACGATTGGTTGGCTACGAGTCATTGGCTGCAGCTCTCTATAAATGCGAGCGTACAGACTGACTGTAGATTTAACCTCAAATTTTGCAGAAATACCACTAGTTTGCAACCAAGAAAATTTCAAATTGCTCACAAATCAAGCTGCTCCAAACTGACCGATTTGAGAATCGCTGATGCCACCGAAGCAGCTGCTCAAGCTGACGCTGTTTGCGGGGCTGGCAGCCATCGCCTCTGCCGCCTGCGTCGCTCCGTTCATCGACAGGCTGGGCAGCTGCGTCTTCATCGGCAACAACACCAGCATTTCCAGCTGGTGCGACGCAGCCAGACTGTGCCTGGGCATCGGCGGAGAGCTGCTGATGGACCTGACTGCCATCCGAGCCGTCAATCACTGGAATGATACTTATTTCATCGGAGTGACGGACCTCCTGGTTGAGGCGGGCACGTCTCGCAGCGGCTGGAGATTTGCCAACGGCTCGCTGTTTCCGACTTTGGATGACAGCGACTGGAAGTCTGGCTTGCCGAACCGCCTTTCGGAAGACGATGACTTTGTAGTGGTCAGCATTACCGGCTTGAGAGACAGACCCGCGAATTGGGACAAAACATTCGTCTGCCAGCCAATCGCGACGCCGAACAGCGAATACCTTCGACGAGCGGAGTTCCTGAGGCTGGGCAACATCAGTCCTGTCTACTGCTACACTGACGCCTCGGTGAGCTCGGAGCTTCACTGCCTGTGGCTCTGCGTGCAGCGCTGGGAGTGCCGGGCCGTCCTGTTCAACCGGGCCAGCGGCGCCTGCCGCATGCTGGACTTCGCTGACTCGAGCGTCGGCGACGCCATCGAGACCGACCCGAGCTGGGCCAAGTTCGTCAAGAAGTACTGAGACGTAGCTATTGCATAGCTGCTAACTGTGCAATACTGAATTCTACCGCCTTATCTCTCGTTTAAAGAACCGATGCCACTCGTCTCGTCCAAGCGAATCGCCTAAGAGTTTCGCTAATTAAGTTAATCGGCAATCAAAAATAATTCTTTTTTTCTGATTTTTAAGCCGTGGAATGTTTTCGCTACTCCGGAAATACGCATCCAGAATGAATAGCTTAGTAGCTGATGAGGATGATCAGCCCCATAGTAGCAAAGATGTGACGATTGCAACTGCATGTCCTGAGCCAAACCAGCTGTTTTGAAGGATCGGATTTCAGTCTAGGAAAATGGCAGCCGGACTGAACAGGGACACTGCTGGGACTGCGGACCGCATTGGTCATACAGAGACAAAGAGGACTCTTCAGGAGAAGGGAGGGGGGGGGGTAATTCTAAACATGCCTCTGCGTGAAGGATGCCATATGCGCCTTATCTGTGATAAATTTATTAGTAACTCTCATGCCTGAGAAGACATTTATTCCCCACATAGATTATAACGGTTGCTATCTTTAACCACACTAATCTCAACCTTAGTGAGGTGGACTTCCAGCGCCCTCCGCTCATTATCACACAGTAAGGAATTCAAGTACGAGTACACCAATCTGCCGCGTGGTAACGTAAATCGGAGAATTCAGAGCATTCACTGCTTCACTGACGAATGATCCTTGTGCGACGACCTGGCTAATTTGAGATGTCTTGATTTTTCAATCGAAATCCCGGCCATCAGCCAAATGTGCTGAGCAGCTGTATAAAGCTAACATCAAGTAACTTTTGACATTTAAATTCCTACTATGATAGTAAGGCCCAGTAGCGTAGCTAGGGGGGATACGGGGATATATCCCCCCATTTGGATGATTTATAGAAAACAAAAAGATTTGAAAAAATGCAAGATAAAGCGGCTTAGACCTACCAAAACTACCAAAATAGGCCTATTTCACTCGTAAATTACTATTAAAATGTTTTAAACGATATTTCCACGAATCCCTAGTTCCTAAAATGCCATAGTCAGGACAGACGTCTGCCGGCTTTATTATGATTTTAGCCTAATAAGCATGGTTTTGATACTTTTTAAATGCATTTTTAGCAGAAAAATTGCCAAAAAAACTATTTTATTAGTCTACAATTTTGTCCCTTACAGTTATCCCCCCTTTTCAAAATCCTAGCTACGCTACTGGTAAGGGCGCTAAGGGATGTTTAATAGGATCAAAAGTGATCTGGACATCGAGTTGGTGAATGAACTCGCCAAGAACTCACTAACTTTATTTGCACACCTTCTCAAACAAGAGATATTCGACGATTCTGCCAAGTCGGATTTTTCCCATATAAGCGCTAGTGTATTCAGTACACATGTGCGCCAATCAGCACTGCGTTTCAGTGCGGCCTTGCCAAAGTCTCCAAGACCAAAATTCATCAGCACGTCTACCACATGTGTCTGCATCTTCGTTGGTCCCTGGGTTTCACCCAAGCGGAGCTTCTGGACCTTCAACAGATGGCACCAGGTGACTATTGACACGCTGTTGCAAATTTCTAGTTTCACTGATCAAGCCTCGACATTAGGCAAATCACAACTGCGAGACATCCTCAGCTAGTCTCTCAAACATTCAGTCGTCACCCCGACGCTGTCGGCACCTTCAACAGATGACACGACAATGAACAGGCTGTAGCAACTGTCAGAAATTTCTTATCAAGAAATGAGGATTTCTAGGAGGCTGGCCCAGCAACTGAGGATCTGGGAGGCTGGCCCAGCAACTGAGGATCTGGGAGGCTGGCCCAGCAACTGAGGATCTGGGAGGCTGGCCCAGCAACTGAGGATCTGGGAGGCTGGCCTAGCAACTGAGGATCTGGGAGGCTGGCCCAGCAACTGGGGATCTGGGAAGCTGGCCCAGCAACTGGGGATCTGGGAAGCTGGCCCAGCAAATGAGGATCTGGGAAGCTGGCCCAGCAAATGAGGATCTGGGAGGCTGGCCCAGCAACTGGGGATCTGGGAAGCTGGCCCAGCAACTGGGGATCTGGGAAGCTGGCCCAGCAAATGAGGATCTGGGAAGCTGGCCCAGCAAATGAGGATCTGGGAGGCTGGCCCAGCAACTGGGGATCTGGGAGGCTGGCCCAGCAACTGGGGATCTGGGAAGCTGGCCCAGCAAATGAGGATCTGGGAAGCTGGCCCAGCAAATGAGGATCTGGGAGGCTGGCCCAGCAACTGAGGATCTGGGAGGCTGGCCCAGCAACTGTGGATCTGGGAGGCTGACCCAGCAACTGACACTGTGGGAGGCTGGCCCAGCAACAGCAACTGAGGATCTGGGAGGCTGGCCTAGACAATTAAAGAGCCTCGGATCTTGAAATCAAATTTAATCGAATGAACAGCAAAGCTGAAAAACTTCTCTAGCAGTTACTACTTTAAGTTGATGCAGCTCACAAAGTTCTAAAACACACGAAAGATTGAATACAAATGCTGTTTTATTACTTAGTCATTATTTAGTCAGCACTAGATCAAACAATTGAGAAAATATAATAAAAACAAAGAACCAAACTCTTTTAATTAAACAAATGCAAATACAAGAACGCACACAACTTTAAACGCGGCCGCCAGAATTGTGCGATAAACTACAAAACCTAAAAAAACTACTGCAAGTAGAAATGAAAGAATACGTTGATGAAAACTTTTGGAAAGAGATTAAACGGTGCAAAATACCAGAGAGAAGCACTCTCTGAGTAAAATAACAAAACGAAACTACTACTAACTAGACTACTGACAGTAAAAATGCAAGAATATGCCAAGAAAATGATGCTGTCTAAGCTAAAATTTCTAGAATTGATATCAAAGTTATTATTGACGATCAGTTTTCCTTGCCATTGCCGCAGTACTCGCACGGAACCGCGCCAATGTGCATGACCTCCAAATGATCCTGACGATTATGCACTAGACCGGCCTTCAATAGTTTACCATCAACTCCGTTGTAGTGGCACTCGGTTTGGAACCAACCAGTTGGTACAAAGAACAGATCCAAATGGTAAATAATAGTTTGCGATTGTTTAGCTGCCAAAGAAACACCGTTCTCATTGGCCACCTGTTCAGTCGGGCTTGCAGGATTGACTGCTCGCCGACAGAAGGCGTACATAACGCGTTTGTTCACCAGATTGTGAAGGGCCTGAGCGGCGTTGAATGTCTCTTCTGTTGGTGGAGGAATAAAAGCGACACTCATAGCTGACGGCAATTCTGCTTATTACGCAGACTCCCTGAGCACACTCAAGCGCTCCCACAGGGTGTACAGCGGGCATGTAAGATGCTTTTACCACTAATGAAACTTTTAATAAAATTTCTAATTCTAAACTTGTAAATAAATAAGTAAACATCAAATGAAACACGCATAAGAGCTTTACATACATATTAAAAGTTAAAATCGTAACTATAGTGCTAGAAAAAATGTTTTTAAAAGTCTTCCATTTCATTGTACCAATGAATAACAAAGTTCTAGTGGAGGGTGTAGAGCGTCAATGGAGGGTGTAGAGCGTCAATGGAGGGTGTAGAGCGTCAATGGAGGGTGTAGAGTGCCAATGGAGAGTGTAGAGTGTCAATGGAGAGTGTAGTGTGTAGAGTGCAATGGAGAGTGTAGAGTGCCAATGGAGGGTGTAGAGCGTCAATGGAGGGTGTAGAGTGCCAATGGAGGGTGTAGAGTGTCAATGGAGAGTGTAGAGTGCCAATGGAGAGTGTAGAGTGCCAATGGAGGGTGTAGAGTGCAATGGAGAGTGTAGAGTGCCAATGGAGGGTGTAGAGTGTCAATGGAGAGTGTAGAGTGCCAATGGAGGATGTAGAGTGCAATGGAGGGTGTAGAGTGCCAATGGAGGGTGTAGAGTGCCAATGGAGGGTGTAGAGTGTCAATGGAGAGTGTAGAGTGCAATGGAGGGTGTAGAGTGCCAATGGAGGGTGTAGAGTGCCAATGGAGGGTGTAGAGTGCAATGGAGAGTGTAGAGTGTAGAGTGCAATGGAGAGTGTAGAGTGCCAATGGAGGGTGTAGAGCGTCAATGGAGGGTGTAGAGTGCCAATGGAGGGTGTAGAGTGTCAATGGAGAGTGTAGAGTGCCAATGGAGGGTGTAGAGTGTCAATGGAGAGTGTAGAGTGCCAATGGAGGGTGTAGAGTGCCAATGGAGGGTGTAGAGTGCCAATGGAGGGTGTAGAGTGTCAGTGGAGGGTGTAGAGTGCCAATGGAGGGTGTAGAGTGCCAATGGAGAGTGTAGAGTGCCAATGGAGGGTGTAGAGTGTCAATGGAGAGTGTAGAGTGTCAATGGAGGGTGTAGAGTGTCAATGGAGGGTGTAGAGTGTCAATGGAGAGTGTAGAGTCCCAATGGAGGGTTTAGAGTGTTGGGAGGGTGCGGAGTGCCAATGGAGGGTGTAGAGTGTCAATGGAGGGTGTAGAGTGCCAATGGAGGGTGTAGAGTGCCAATGGAGAGTGTAGAGTGCCAATGGAGGGTGTAGAGTGCCAATGGAGAGTGTAGAGTGCCAATGGAGGGTTTAGAGTGCCAGTGGAGGGTTTAGAGTGTCAATGGGCTGAGAGTGCTAGTGAAGGGTATACATAGAGTGACAGTGCTTAATGACAGCCATACCCAATAACTGCCTGATTTACATAAAGATATAAGCAGATGAATCAGGAACAAACCAACCCACCAGGCTTAGGATAGACGCTGGCCAACCTGCCCAGAAGAGCGGCCGGTTTCATCTCGGCAAATCTCACAAGCAGCCTGGCCACTCGATGCAGCTCCATACACGGCACAGCGATAAGTTCTCCGAAATCGATCAGTTCAAACTGCATACTGCCCACCACCTGTTGGTCGGGTATTGGCTGCTGCTGGTCAACGGACAACAGCCGGGCTCGATACCATTCATTATAGGCGTATAGAGAGTACAGACTGCCGAGTTTGAGTTTGGATGTACAAACTACACTGGCACTGTTGGGTGACGAGTAGAATTGGTACATAGCCGACATTAATTCGTTCAATTTGGCGTAGTCTTCCTCCAAAATGAAATGAAAATTATTCAACGAGTTGACGTACACAATTCGAATTGGTATGGCAAACTGATGATCCCGACTGGCAATGGGCATCCTGCTGGATGCACTGTTAGCTGGATTTGCCATTGTGTTTGATATGTATTATGATAGACTGGCACCTGAAATATTGGTTTTATGGTTTTATAGTAGCCTACTGGTCTAGCGCGACAATCTTATGTGCCAGCGGCCCAGGCTCGATTCCAAGTGCAGTCACAATAATTTTGAGCTAAATTTGAATCTTGGCTTCGCTCTGCTCGTGCAATTAACGGCCTTGAGGTCGGGGGACAATCCCAAGGCACAGTGAAATGTACATGTACTCCTGTGTGAGTGTGTGCCTGCGCGTATGACGGGGGGGGTTCATAAGACCGAAATTTCACAACGCCAAAAACCAAAAAGCAGGGCCCTTCACAAGACCGAAACTTCATAATGGAGCTGGCATGTAAATGTTCTTGGTCATTATAAAATTTGTTACGTCAGAAGCAAGCAGGAACGAAGCATTCAACTTTTTGTGAACAGTGAGTAGTGAAATTGATTGTTCATTTTGCATTTTGAGTTTTCGGTCTTGTGAAGGGCCCTGCATTTTGAGTTTTCGTCGTTGTGAAACTTCGGTCTTATGAAGTTTTGGTCTTGTGAGGGGCCCTGCATTTTGAGTTTTTGGCGTTTTGAAATTTCGGTCTTATGAAAGCGACCCCATATTACTGCGTACGTATCCGCGCGCTTGTGTGCCTGCTCAGGGGAGTCGGCGGAATGGGCAGCAATGCCTCTCGTCGGTTGTGACAACGTACCTCTAATAAACCTCAGAATTCTATACTCCAGATTCAGCTTTTCAGTGTTCACTTTAATCAATCAAGTCTAAGAGAGCTAAAAATACATCTAGAAAGGAAGCAGCAAAAATTAAAGTACAGTATGAACTGTACTGTGTGAGATTACGAGCTAATTCTCTTACGTACTAGACATTGTCACTCAATTGGATGGTTTGATAAGTGAAGAATCCTTATTTGCTGCCACAGAACTGTACTCGGCCATAAAAAAGCCCAATCGGGCACTTCTCTATGGTTAAAAGACAATCAAATAGAGAAATTCAAACCAAGTATTCTGGCCGAAGAACTTCAATTCTGCAGACACTTGATACTGATTGTTAGTGGAATTGTCACAGAGGAGGCTGATATCTCGGTGGGGAAAACTCGACGTGTTGACCTTGGGAAGGAATACTCGACGGGTGACCTCGAGGTGGAAAACTCCATGGGTGACCTTGAAGGAATACTCGACGGGTGACCTCGAGGTGGAAAGCTCCATGGGTGACCTTGGGAAGGACTCGACGGGTGACCTCGAGGTGGAAAACTCCATGGGTGACCTTGGGAAGGACTCGACGGGTGACCTCGAGGTGGAAAGCTCCATGGGTGACCTTGGGAAGGACTCGACGGGTGACCTCGAGGTGGAAAACTCCATGGGTGACCTTGGGAAGGACTCGACGGGTGACCTCGAGGTGGAAAACTCCATGGGTGACCTTGAAGGAATACTCGACGGGTGACCTAGAGGTGGAAAACTCCATGGGTGACCTTGGGAAGGACTCGACGGGTGACCTCGAGGTGGAAAACTCCATGGGTGACTTGGGGTGGAAAACTGGACAGGTGACCTTGGGAGGGAAAAATCGATGGGGAAACTCAACAAGAAAACCTTGACGGGGAAAACATCTGACATTATCTGTGCCCGGAAAACCTGAACTCGTTGAATAACCCTTACCGAGCTTGAAGTTACCTAACGCCTAAAATCTACTAAGATATTACAGAAAGAAACAGAAAAGAGAAGTAAAAAAAGAAAAAAACCAAGCAAAAATGTTAATCAACATTTCTCCAACCAATCAACAAGACAATGGGTCAGTTGATTTTTTTCATTGCAAAAAAATTGTCAACTAACACAGCTTCAATTATTATTTACTTCCAACAGAATTTCGCACTCGATCAGCTAGTCTGCCATAGCTTAACTACACAATATATTGTCACTCCTTGGTCTCCTTCTTGCGGTGCTGGGCCTGCACCACGCGGACCATCTCTTCGCGCTTCCTCTTGGCGCGCAGATGCGAGCCGAGACGGCGCTTAGCAAACTTCAACGCGCGCTTATCCTTGGAGATCTTCAACAATTCA
This sequence comes from Macrostomum lignano, assembly GCA_002269645.1. Taxonomy (NCBI): domain Eukaryota; kingdom Metazoa; phylum Platyhelminthes; family Macrostomidae; genus Macrostomum; species Macrostomum lignano. The sequence goes on along the minus strand of NIVC01002022.1, from coordinate 8,897 downwards.
ACAATTCGACGCTCGTAGGGCGCGTAGCCAACAATTTCGCGAATAACCGAGCGAACGAATTTGTTATTCTTTGTGGATTTTCCGCGCCTGTTTGCGGGCTTCTCGCGAGGCGCGTTGGTCGTTACACGGTGGCCCTTCTTTAGGCCGACGCAGATCTCATAGGCTGGAGCCATTCTAATTGCTGCGCATGCGGATATTAAATAAATCAATTCATGTCCTTATTCGCCTACTTAGTAAGTAGAAAAAAAGAGATTTTCTTCAAATTGGATTTTTTTGGTTAAATCAAGATACCCAGCTAACTGAAAATGGAAAAGTACATTAAACGGTGGCCTAGCAACTGAGGATCTGGGAGACTGGCCTAGCAATTGAGGATCTGGGAGGCTGGCCCAGCAACTGAGGATCTGGAAGGCTGGCCTAGCAATTGAGGATCTGAGAGGCTGAATGTCTACTTAAAGCATCTCAATAAACAGCTGGTTGAACACAATTAAATATAAGAAATCAAAGTCATCTTTGACACGATAGTGCCTACAACCTAGGCGTTAACAATATTTCTTTATTAGCAACAAAACTACCAGCAAGATTGCATTGCCAACAAGTTCGAAGCTACTTGATGTTAACTTAAAGAGCAGCATCAAAATGGCCCTGTAATAGAAACCGCATTTCAAACTAGCAAAAAAAGCAGCGCTAAGATTTTAGCTAAGTCTATCGAAATTATGGTACTTTCTGATGTACTCTAGAAAGTCGAAGAGCTTAAGATGTGGGGAGTAGAACTTAGAACATGAGGAGTAGAACTCAGGATCTAGAGAGTAGAACTCAGGATCTGAGGAGTAGAACTCAGGATCTGGGGGGTAGAACTCAGGATCTGAGGAGTAGAACTCAGGATCTGGGGGGTAGAACTCAGGATCTGAGGAGTAGAACTCAGGATCTGAGGAGTAGAACTCAGGATCTGGGGGGTAGAACTCAGGATCTGAGGAGTAGAACTCAGGATCTGGGGGGTAGAACTCAGGATCTGAGGAGTAGAACTCAGGATTTGAGGAGTAGAACTCAGGATCTAGGGAGTAGAACTCTGGATCTGAGGGGGGGGTAGAACTCAGGATCTAGGGAGTAGAACTCAGGATCTAGGGAGTAGAACTCAGGATCTGGGGGGTAGAACTCAGGATTTGAGGAGTAGAACTCAGGATCTGAGGAGTAGAACTCAGGATCTAGGGAGTAGAACTCAGGATCTGAGGAGTAGAACTCAGGATCTAGGGAGTAGAACTCAGGATCTGGGGAGTAGAATTCATGACCAATAAACCATAGAACAATGAAACACAAATGGATTAATAAAAATGCTAATTAGGACACTCAGATTGTAATAGTAATAAAAAATCTAATTATAGTTATCCTCTTTGAACAGCATATCCTGATAGGCGGCCTCATTCTCGGCTAATCTCGCCTCGCGTTCCTCGTGCACCTGGCTTCGAATTTTAGTCTCTCGTTCAGCCTGAAGTAGGGCCAAATTTCTGCTTGAGAAGAATTGATCAGGCTTATCTCGATGACGAAACTCGGGATTGGCGTGACGGGGCACTGCGTACTCTCGGGTGACCTTCACTGTCGGCCTAAACAGCTGATCGACGTCTTCCACCACTTCTGGGCCGGCGAATGGCCGCGTTCCAGTTCGTTAACTGCGCGATTTCGCTCCTCTACTGTTAGTAGGATGTTCTCCATTGACTCTTCCACCTGGGTGAGTTTGGGTGACCGGGTGAAAATATAGTAATTTTTGCATTGTAACTTCCTATTAAGGGAGTTAGAGTTACAGCAGACGCTTCAATGAAGAATCCAGGACACCCTCAATGAAGAATCCAGGACACCCTCAATGAAGAATCCAGGACACCCTCAATGAAGAATCCAGGACACCCTCAATGAAGAATCCAGGACACCCTCAATGAAGAATCCAGGACACCCTCAATGAAGAATCCAGGACACCCTCAATGAAGAATCCAGGACACCCTCAATGAAGAATCCAGGACACCATACAGAAGAATCCAGGACACCCTCAATGAAGAATCCAGGACACCCTCAATGAAGAATCCAGGACACCCTCAATGAAGAATCCAGGACACCCTCAATGAAGAATCCAGGACACCCTCAATGAAGAATCCAGGACACCCTCAATGAAGAATCCAGGACACCCTCAATGAAGAATCCAGGACACCCTCAATGAAGAATCCAGGACACCCTCAATGAAGAATCCAGGACACCCTCAATGAAGAATCCAGGACACCCTCAATGAAGAATCCAGGACACCCTCAATGAAGAATCCAGGACACCCTCAATGAAGAATCCAGGACACCCTCAATGAAGAATCCAGGACACCCTCAATGAAGAATCCAGGACACCCTCAATGAAGAATCCAGGACACCCTCAATGAAGAATCCAGGACACCCTCAATGAAGAATCCAGGACACCCTCAATGAAGAATCCAGGACACCCTCAATGAAGAATCCAGGACACCCTCAATGAAGAATCCAGGACACCCTCAATGAAGAATCCAGGACACCCTCAATGAAGAATCCAGGACACCCTCAATGAAGAATCCAGGACACCCTCAATGAAGAATCCAGGACACCCTCAATGAATAATCCAGGACACCCTCAATGAAGAATCCAGGACACCCTCAATGAAGAATCCAGGACACCCTCAATGAAGAATCCAGGACACCCTCAATGAAGAATCCAGGACACCCTCAATGAAGAATCCAGGACACCCTCAATGAAGAATCCAGGACACCCTCAATGAAGAATCCAGGACACCCTCAATGAAGAATCCAGGACACCCTCAATGAAGAATCCAGGACACTCTCATGAAGAATCCAGGACACCCTCAATGAAGAATCCAGGACACCCTCAATGAAGAATCCAGGACACCCAACTGAAGAATCCAGGACACCCTCAATGAAGAATCCAGGACACTCTCAATGAAGAATCCAGGACACCCTCAATGAAGAATCCAGGACACCCTCAATGAAGAATCCAGGACACCCTCAATGAAGAATCCAGGACACCCTCAATGAAGAATCCAGGACACCCTCAATGAAGAATCCAGGCCAGTCTCAATGAAGAATCCAGGCCAGCCTCAATGAAGAATCCAGGCCAGTCTCAATGAAGAATCCAGGCCAGTCTCAATGAAGAATCCAGGCCAGCCTCAATGAAGAATCCAGGCCACCCTCAATGAAGAATCCAGGACACCCTCAATGAAGAATCCAGGACACCCTCAATGAAGAATCCAGGACACCCAACTGAAGAATCCAGGACACCCAACTGAAGAATCCAGGACACCCTCAATGAAGAATCCAGGACACTCTCAATGAAGAATCCAGGACACCCTCAATGAAGAATCCAGGACACTCTCAATGAAGAATCCAGGACACCCTCAATGAAGAATCCAGGACACTCTCAATGAAGAATCCAGGACACCCTCAATGAAGAATCCAGGACACCCTCAATGAAGAATCCAGGACACCCTCAATGAAGAATCCAGGACACCATACAGAAGAATCCAGGACACCCTCAATGAAGAATCCAGGACACCCTCAATGAAGAATCCAGGACACCCTCAATGAAGAATCCAGGACACCCTCAATGAAGAATCCAGGACACCCTCAATGAAGAATCCAGGACACCCTCAATGAAGAATCCAGGACACCCTCAATGAAGAATCCAGGACACCCTCAATGAAGAATCCAGGACACCCTCAATGAAGAATCCAGGACACCCTCAATGAAGAATCCAGGACACCCTCAATGAATAATCCAGGACACCCTCAATGAAGAATCCAGGACACCCTCAATGAAGAATCCAGGACACCCTCAATGAAGAATCCAGGACACCCTCAATGAAGAATCCAGGACACCCTCAATGAAGAATCCAGGACACCCTCAATGAAGAATCCAGGACACCCTCAATGAAGAATCCAGGACACCCTCAATGAAGAATCCAGGACACCCTCAATGAAGAATCCAGGACACTCTCAATGAAGAATCCAGGACACCCTCAATGAAGAATCCAGGACACCCTCAATGAAGAATCCAGGACACCCAACTGAAGAATCCAGGACACCCTCAATGAAGAATCCAGGACACTCTCAATGAAGAATCCAGGACACCCTCAATGAAGAATCCAGGACACCCTCAATGAAGAATCCAGGACACCCTCAATGAAGAATCCAGGACACCCTCAATGAAGAATCCAGGACACCCTCAATGAAGAATCCAGGCCAGTCTCAATGAAGAATCCAGGCCAGCCTCAATGAAGAATCCAGGCCAGTCTCAATGAAGAATCCAGGCCAGTCTCAATGAAGAATCCAGGCCAGCCTCAATGAAGAATCCAGGCCACCCTCAATGAAGAATCCAGGACACCCTCAATGAAGAATCCAGGACACCCTCAATGAAGAATCCAGGACACCCAACTGAAGAATCCAGGACACCCAACTGAAGAATCCAGGACACCCTCAATGAAGAATCCAGGACACTCTCAATGAAGAATCCAGGACACCCTCAATGAAGAATCCAGGACACTCTCAATGAAGAATCCAGGACACCCTCAATGAAGAATCCAGGACACTCTCAATGAAGAATCCAGGACACCCTCAATGAAGAATCCAGGACACCCTCAATGAAGAATCCAGGACACCCTCAATGAAGAATCCAGGACACCATACAGAAGAATCCAGGACACCCTCAATGAAGAATCCAGGACACCCTCAATGAAGAATCCAGGACACCCTCAATGAAGAATCCAGGACACCCTCAATGAAGAATCCAGGACACCCTCAATGAAGAATCCAGGACACCCTCAATGAAGAATCCAGGACACCCTCAATGAAGAATCCAGGACACCCTCAATGAAGAATCCAGGACACCCTACTAAAGAATCCAGGACATTAGAGAATTCATACTGAAGAATCCAGGACATTGGAGAATCCAGGGCACCTTACTGAAAAACCACCCACACTGACAAAAGATTAAAGGCCAACAAGAATCAGATGAAGTTAGCATCAAAACCACACCTTTTCCAGCCGCTCAGGATTGGGAAAAGCTTCTCCACACCTGTAGTGCTCTTCCTCCAGCGTCATCAAAGCGTTACGCTCTTTAATTAACAGCCACCAGAGTTTGTGCAAATCGGTTGAACTTTTCAATCGAAGCTCCTCAATTCGATAAGGCCGGCCAACCAGTACAGCACTGACACCCCAGTCCTGACTGTTACCAAAGAAGTCCATTAGAGACAGCTGACGAATTGGTTGTCGTTGACAAATTGAAGCACCAACTGTCAACTGCCGAGCTAAGCATAGTGCTAATCTTTGCATGTTTTAATAATTAACCAACTGTAGAAATTACACAGAGCTCATGCAATTTCGTTAAGATTAACCAATTAAATAATTGATTTCACATACAATTTAAATTGAAAAAAATTATTGCTATTTTTATATTTTCACAAGTTGTTTCCAAAGTGGGAAAATTCAATTATTGCTTTAATTTGCACGCAGTTGCTGTAAAGATGCCTGGAAGCCCGTCAAAGTTACAAACCAAAGGAGGTAGTAATGACAGTTGCATGGACAAGCTGATAAAATCAGCACTGCTGGGTATTACATCCAAATTGGTACAGCCAACACAATAGCAGACAAGTACACATGATGCAATACCCAGGGACACCTTTCAAGATATTGACCTTTCAAGAGGTTGAAATCAAAGAACTCAATGAAAGTGCAAAGTGCAAACTTTCAAATAAGGATGGATCGATTTACACTGTGCCGTGAACTCAATGGCTGGCAGCAGGACAAAATAAAGAACAAGCTTAGCAACAAGTTTGTACATATGATGCACTAGCAGACTGACTATTTATATTTTTATGTATCAACCACTTCATTACCATCAATGTTTTATTCAATAAAATTTTAATTGAATTATTATCATTTCTATTTTGGGTTTTAGTTAGATTATACAGCTTCTTGACAAACAACCTTTGACCTGGTCAAAACTGTCTAGCAACACCTATTTTGATTGCATTGGAGTGTACATCATGTATAAACATTGGCACTACAAAGATCTGGAGCTATGCAATTATGCCACTCATTTGCTGCCACAAATATTCCAATATATGCAGCAGAGATAGCTATCACTAAGGAAAAGGCTAAGGCAGATATCCATTCAAGGTTGGAGCACTTATAGTTACTAGCCTTTTATGGCATCTGGCATTAGATCAACCTCAACCTGCCATACTGCCAGAAAGGATGCCAGAACCTACTGCCACTTTAATACCCGATGCTATCTCAGCTGTCACTGCTTTAATATCTTATGATATATGCTTGATTAAGAAAAGGTTAAACTTTTTAATCAACATTGTCTTTTTTTTCATTATTTTTGATTGATCAAATTCACAAAACCGGGCTGTACTCTCACTAAATTGTAACATCAGGTTGGATAAAGGCAAATCTAGGCAATGCTATAGTTTTTGTAAGCCAGATATTTTATTTGTCATTTTTTGGTGCAAATATTTGATAAGATATAATCTGTTTGTATACTGATTTTTTTTTTGGAAGTTATATACTTATATGCTTATTGAATTCTAGTAGAATTATTACAATATATTGACCACTAATCAAGAGCAAGACATTAAATAAGCAAAGCTACTTTTAGGAATCCAGATATTAATGTGGTAAAATACACATTTTATTTAACCCATTACTCTTAAGCCTATAATCTACAAGGTACGCTTGTAAATAGTTAAAAATATTAACCTGTATTTCCAGGGTATTTTGCTAGTGAATGGTTACTGGATGCAAAGATACTATTGGCTGTTTGTTTCTACTCTCTCTTTAGCAATATTTTATCAAAAGGGTGCCAGATGTAAGTCTGACTGTTAGCATTGAAATGTGGATAACAGTTGGTTTATTCTGCATAACTTGATTAAAACAATTCCCTCTCTAAGGTAATACCACATTATGCATTTATCAAAGTGCAAAAGAGAAGGTGCCAGAGGTGCCAGAGGAGGCACCTAGTGGAGGCATTGGCAATTACCAAAAAGCAAGCTAGACACTGCTGGACATGGGTACAAAGTGGGAGAGATTAAGGGAAACTGTGGTGCCTAGCTGGAGCTAGCCAATTGCTGTGCCAGTTGGCTTGGAATGCTGGTAATGCCTGGCCCTGGGCCAGTGCCATGTTACATGACACTGACTGGCAGAAACTGCAAGAAACAAGTCTGTCTCTTCTCATGTACCACATGTACCCCTGCATATGCACCACTCTCTACACCTGCAGCATAGTCAGTGCAAACCAGAAGCAATCAATGCAACCCTAATTTGATATTTTAGATTTTTATGTATGCTACTACTATGCTTTGGATTATAATTATAATACACAGGTCTTTGTCAAGAACTTTACTAAGCATTGCTGCATGAAATAAAGTTACACAAAAATAATAAGTAGCAGTGCAGTTGATGGCCATCCTTGATTGCAACAAACAGCTTTTTAAAGTGCACTGGCCTTAAAAGAGATAGGAGAGTGACATTCAATTTAAGACCTCTAATGGATATTTTAACAAATATTTTAGCAAAGAGCAGGTAGAAATCAAGGAAATTTTATAACAATATATAGATACAGAAGTAGCCTATAAGGCATTTTTAGAGTTCTGATTATAGATTCAACATATTGATTGAATTTAAACATGCCTCTGTATCTCTTGGTAATAAATAAGTGTTGGTTGTTAACAAAGATGATTATAATGGACAAAGACTATAAAGAGCAATTCATTTTCAAGGGCATATAAATGCCAGCCTACAAGTATCCCTAGGCCTATTTCATATGCTTTCCACATTTTGAAAGAAACCATATTAGAAAGCATTGCTATATTGGATAGTCTATATGCCCTAGAATATATAGTAGACAACTTGGAGTATAGCATGCAATTGAATTAGCTGCAACAACCTTCAAGTAAAAAGTTCGTAACATATTTTGATAAGAATTAGTTACTAGGTTATTTGGCTTAAGGAGAAATATTATTATAATCAAATCAATTAAACAAATCAAGTTTAAAGTCTAATTAGTAAGTGAAAACTATTATATAAAAGAATTTTAACTTTTTGCTTTTTATTTAAAGTCTTCTAAAGATTATATCATAAGAATTTTATAAGACTGCATAAAGGTCTATGAAGAGGCAAGTATAATTTTTTATCTATGATACTTTAACACTAAAGATTAGAATTAAAATTGCATACAAATGACACTAAAGATTGTTATATCAAATGCATTCAACTATTTATTTATTTTATAGGAACTAGGCCTATTCTAATTCTAGTTGTAGTTCTTATTCCAAAAGGCAATTAGCCCAGATATTATACATTTGCAACCTCTAATAGTCTATAATTATGCTAAGTGAATAATAAAGGCTATATTTGCTTTTTGCTTAGCCAAAAAACATTTAATTCATTGTCAAATTTTATAAAAAAGTAAAAAATTAAATTTTGACAAAAGTTATCAGTTTTGCTATTTAGGCTTACCTAGGTCTAAGCATAGGCCTACCACAATTTATAGGGTTCTGCTGATAGCTAGATAAGCTAGCAATTTATTATTATAGTAAATAACAACTTTGCAAAATGCCATGGCCATGCAAAAGGTCATTTAGCTTCCATTGAGCTCTATGATTATTATAAAAATTGTCATTTTATTTTGGTATTGTCTTTTTTGCTAAAAAACATTTAATTTATCTTCTTGTTTAAGAAAAAAACAAAAAATAAAATATACAATTATAAGAGTAAACTAAATCTATTAACAACATAATTTTTATAATGCATGCTTTCCATGTTAATGCTCTCAGAAAAAAGAAAAATGTTTTCACTAAAAATGCAGAAAAGAGGTCTTTGCA